>JAUMJK010001311.1:0-530072 GCA_033558105.1 Coccyzus lansbergi | reverse complement strand
ACCGGTACCCGAAACCCAATCAGCGCCTCCCCTCAGCCGCCGCGCAAAATGGCGCCCAACCCCGAACAAAGGCGAGCGAGGGGGCGGGGAGGGGCGCGCGGCGCATGCGCGCGGCGCCGGCCACGCCCCCCCGCCGGCCGCGCCCCCTCCTCCCGCCGGGCCACGCCCACCCGCGCCCCCGCCCGTCCGCGGCTTCTGCGCCTGCGCGGAGGGCCGCGCGCGCGCCTCTGGGGGCGGGCGCCTCGCGCAATGCGCGTGCTCCTGTCGAAGCCCCGCCCCCTTCGTCAGAGCGCTTTGCCTATGCGCGGAGCTGGTTCGGCGGGCGGAATGTTCTGGGCGGGTACCATAGAGAGGGTGAGGCCGCCGGGCTGCCTAGAGCGGCGCTTGGAGGCCGCCATGTTGGTGTGACGCTAAAGGGGGTGGCCGCCATGTTGGTGTGACGCTGAGGGTACAGTGGCGGAGCCCGAGGAGGGTTGGGCTGGGCTGGGCTGGGTGATGTCGGCAGCGCTGGGGAGGCTCTTACTGCTGCGAGCCCCGGCTCGGCGGATCGTTCTTCCCACCGCTTCTGCCGGTGTGGATCCTGAACGGGAAGGGGTGATGATAAGGAGGGAAGGCCTGGGGACGCTAGCTGTGAGGTGACCCTGGGCTGGGGCCTCCTGGCACCTTGTGAAGCTATAGGAGGGAAAGCTCGTACCACTCGTTTTGGAAGTGCACTTTCTCCCTTGCATCTTGGGGACTACAAGAAAGCTGGGGAGGGACTGTTCACTAAGGCTTGTAGTGATAGGATGAGGGACCATAGGCATAAACTGGAGGGGGTTAGATTTAGACAATACATAAGGAAGAATTTCTTCACCATGAGAATGATGAGGTTCTGGCACACATTGCCCAGAGAAGTGGTGACTGCCCCATCCTTAGAGATGTTCAAGGCCAGGTTGGATGGGCCTTGGGCAGCCTGATCCAGTGGGAGGTTAGAACTGGATGATCTTTAAGGTCCTTTCCAACCCAAACCATTCTGTGATTTCCACAGACTGTCCTAGTTGTCCCAGCTGTCCCATAAGCTTAGGCTTGCACCTTCTGGCACACCAGGTTATTGCCCAGTTTGCGATTCCTAATAACTTTCTCTCTGTCATCTTTCCAGCTGGAGGCGTCTTCAACATAGCACATGTTACCATGGCTTCCCACTCTTCCACGGATCAGGAGGAAAGAGTGCGTAGAAAATGGTTTATGTGGGCTGCTGCTGTGATGTGGTCTCTATGAAGTGGCCTTCATGTTATTAGAAGCTTAATAATGTGGGAGCTTGCTGCCCTCTGTACCTTCTTTGAAGAAAGTGGCTGATATTGCTGTCTTTCTTGAGGTTTTGTGCTTGTATCAGTGATGCAGCTACTGTACACCACACAGAGCTAACTAAATGTTGGGAGATATCCAGCACAGATACAGAGAGCATGTTGAAGAGTTATGCTAATACAGTTGTGCTATTACATAATTTTCCTTTCTTAGCTCTGCTGAGCTGGCACGTGATACTCATAACTGGTCTTGTAGAGAAGATTGTTGTGTGTACGTCAGATTCATTATTCATGCCAACCTCTTTAGTTTTGAATTGCCTTTTAAACTGGCCGTCTACACACTTTACTGCCCAGGCTTGCCAGATTCCCTGCTATCTGAGTACTGCGTTATCCCAGTCTGCGCTCTAAGCTTACCATCATTTCCCCTCTTCTGTTTGTGTTGTTTTCCAGATCAAGTGTGTTAAGGGGGACCTTTTCTCATGCCCCAAGACAGACGCGTTGGCTCATTGCATCAGCGAGGACTGTCGCATGGGCGCAGGCATAGCTGTTCTTTTTAAGAAAAAGTTTGGAGGAGTGCAAGAGCTGTTGGATCAACGTGAGTGATAACCATGGGGTGGACATGCAGGAGCTGAAGGGAAACCCATGATTTCCAGCAGAAAGGGTATTCCAAGCTACTTTGGGCGCAGGGGGCGTTATGTAGTGGAGGGTAACCGTTTTAAAAATACCTTCTTTTTTTCGACACTTTAGAAAAGAAGACCGGCGAGGTGGCAGTTCTCCAAAGAGACGACCGATACATTTACTACCTGGTAAGAGTGGGATATTGCTCAGCGCTTCCCTGTCACTAAACTGTGTGAGATAAGATGATTAGTGCTGTAATAGTAGTGAGGTTTTTGTGTACATTCCTCTACACGAGCTGTGAGATGTAGTGCTCAAATACTCGTAGCTGAGGAGAGCTCTCTTGTATGTCTTATATTTAAACTTAAATTAACAGAACTGCCGAATTCTGTTTTGAGGTCTGAAACTTAGGTTTTTTTCCCCTTCACAGTAGCAAGTCTAGGAGTGGAGTTCCAGAGTGTAGTGGAATGTGGTTTTTAATAACAGGCAGGTTTACAGTGGTCACACCAAAGGCAGAACTGACCTTCTCTGTTCATACTTAGATTACGAAGAAGAAAGTTTCTCACAAACCGACGTATGAGGATATGCGGAAGAGTTTAGAAGCCATGAAAGCTCACTGTCTGAACAATGGAGTTACTGACATTTCCATGCCTAGGTAAGGAAATTAGCTGCTGCGGTGTAAATACCTGAGTGTTTATGGCATGGAAGGATATTAGAGAGGTGATACCTACCGTGAAATAAGAGTTCGAGTATCCACTTCTGCTCACCTCTTCTGTTCAATTGTGTAAATGAATCTTGAATTTCCCAGTGCTTAAATGTAAGGAAAACATACAACCTTGGTTCTCTCCTTACTTCAGCTGTATTATGTGGATTTATGGTGTGCTGAGGTACTGCCACATAAAATTGTAGCTGCCTGAAGGGCTGGTTGTTCATCGAGTGCTCCACAAGAGGCCCTTACCGCTGCGTTGATGTCTTATTTTTCAGGATTGGATGTGGACTTGATCGCCTGGATTGGAATAAAGTTTCAGCAATACTTGAGGAAGTATTTGAAGGCACAGATATAAATATCACAGTTTACACTCTGTGAGCTGAAGAGTTTGAAGAGAGCCCCATTTCCCTGAGAACCCGTGAACCGATGAGGGGGGGGAAACTGCATGCTGAGCACATTCTTTGTCTGAGCATAGCTCGCTCACTCTTGTGTTGGTTGTGGGGGCTTTTAACTACAAGGACAACGAAAACCACTCCTGAGCTGCTAATTTGGGATGTAGCATTCAGGGGAGCTGTTGAGGCAGCAGGGTAACCCACTGGCAATTACCAGTTTATCCCAGCGAGCCACCAGATGTCACTGGTCCTCCACGGAGCGGCTGACTGCACTGCAGCTCCTCCTTGAAGCGACAGATCCTATGCAGAGTGAAACTGGAGCTGTCTGTAGCCGAGGTATTTGTTGGTTTGTCATTACGGTTGATAACGGTGAGCCGCGCGGCCCTGTCACTGTTTTTTTTTTGAAGTTCTGTGTGTTCCTATGTGGCATACAGTTCACTGACTCAGTTCGTTACAGGATTAAACATTTAGTTTCCGCCTTCCGGCAGCACCTACAATTTTTTTATTATGAGATTGTACTCAGGAAGAATCACGCTGTAACGATTAAATAAATAGTTCTTCAGTACCCTGCTGTCAGATTAGAACATGGTCCTTTTTGATAAACACACTCTGTCTGTGTCGTGGCTGTATTCCAGAGGAAAGCTGGAGTTTGAAGGGAAAAGCTGGAGGTGGATAATGCATTTTATACCGCATAATTGGTATAGGCTGCAGAACCCAGTGGTTGAGAATCCACACATCTGAATGACAGATGTGCTTTAAATGTCAGTGTGGAATTCAAGGTTTGTTTCTCGTATTTCTTTTTGCATTTGTAGTTTAGCTGTTCTGTGTAGGTTGGTATTTGATGTCACCTATAGCAAGAGCAAATCAGTAACACTGAGTTCCTTGGATCATGGGTAAATGCTTGATTTTTCAAAGTTTGGTTCCATTACTGAAGAATATTGTGTTCTCTACACTTCTTCGTGTTTGGTTTTCCCCACCCTCCCATAATAATAAATCTTCTTGACTTCTCTTGTACTGAATGCCCAGAAAAATGCCAGATACATTGAATAAATCTAAAAGATGGAGTATAAGTTGAAGTTTGTAGCGTAATATAATTGGTTTTCGCTGTGTACTGAACAGGTGGAGCATTTTCTGTTCTCTGCATTGTGGGTTGTATATTGTGGTTTCTTTGCTGATGCAGATCTGTAAATCAAGTTTCTGAGTTTCATATTATTAATCTTTCTGTTGACCATCCTTTGTAAACATGTTTTGGGTGGATGATTACTGTAGCTAAGTACATGACTGGGAAAAAAAAATAAACTCAGTAAGAGAAGTAAGAACTTGGAATTACTGAGCTCATCAGGAGTGGACATGAAGACTGCCCGTTGATTCAGTCCTTACACTTATTTATGTTTGTTTCTTAAATCTAGTGGCAGAGAGATGAAAGGCACAGTGGTTCTGCAAAGGTGTTCTCATTGCCACTTGTTTTTATCTGCTTTGAAAATTTATACCAGGATTTAGTGCAGCTGACAGAGGTGGAAGAAGAAGAGATGGTGCGGTCAGCAGTTTTATGTGTGTGATTCTAGCACCATTCCAGCTTATGACAGGGTGGGAGAAACCAAGATGGAGAGCTGGGTGCCGTGTGCCACCGTATAACGGGGAAGCTGGCCAGGGAGTGTGGGATTGCTGCTTGGGAACAGACTAGGCGTTGTTGTCTGTGTGGTGGGCAGCTGCACTTGCCTTGTATATGTTTATTCCCTGCCTTTATCCCAGCTCACAAGCTTTACCTCTTTCATAGAATCATAGAATTGTTTGGGTTAGAAGGGATGTGAAAGCTCATCCAGTTCCACCCCTGCCATGGGCAGGGACACCTCCCACTGGATCAGGGGCTCCAAGCCCCATCCAACCTGCCCTTAAACCCCTCCATGGATGGAGCAGCCACCACTGCTCTGGGTGACTTGTTCCAGGACCTCCCCATCCTCACAGCAAAGCATTTCTCCCTAAGATCTCATCTCAATCTCCCCTTTTTCAGCTGAAACCTGTTCCCCCTCATCCTGTCTCTTCGCTCACAGAGAAGGAATAAGCAAATGGCTGCGTGGTGCTAGTTTTCCAGCTGGGGCTAAACCAGGACACTTGTAGCTGCTGAGCATCCCTGTGACCCTGTGTGGTCGGTGCCTTGGTTTGTGTGGAAAGCAATATGCCCGTATTCTCTGTCTCCCACACTTGTATGTACTCTAGAAATTTTTCTGGCATATAGTAATTCTCCCTTCTCATCATGCTGCACTTCAGCGATGAAATATTTCATCAGTAGCTGTCCCAGGATGTCTCACTTGTCAGATTAAATTTAGGACCTCTTGCAAATAGAGAAGAAGGAATAAACAGAGCTATAGGTTTTGCAGTGACTTCCAGTTTTATTTCACTTTCTTTCCCAGTTTTATATTGCAAATGTTGTTGAACAGGGGGAGAAGGTATTTGATGTATTTCAAATCAAGTACTTGGGACTCCTTCATAATTTAGAATAAACAAGTTAGCCCTAATTTCAATCACAGCTCTGATTCCTGAGGAGGACAGAGAAAGAAAACCTGTTTTGGTTTTTTATTCATCTCAACCCCCTTTCTTTTCACCGTTTATGAAGTATGGACTTTCTGAATGGATTTACCTAATTGGCAGCTTTGTTCTAAGATCTTTTCTCATAACATAATTCCAGGTTGTGAGGCCTGCAGTCTTTCCTGTAGGTCCACTGTGATCCTCTTTATTCAGGGCTTGAACCACACAGTACATCACCTTCTCTTTCCCTATCAGCAAGGGTGGTATCGGCATTGGTTTGGTTTAGGGGGAGGAACAAAATAAACCAAAAACATCCCAAACACCAAAGTTCTGTGTTGTAGTCCCTCAGGGTCTAGTCTTCCAGGAGTTGATGCTCATCCAGATGGAATCAAAGCTACAGAAAACGGGAGTGTCCCAGTTGTCAAGGTCTGTCACATCTCTCTTTAATAGACATTTTCTGAATTGGTCCTGGAGAAGGAAGGAGAGAGATGTTACAAGCTTCAAATACCTCATTTTATGGCCTAAATAGGAGACTCTTTAGTACTCCCTAAAAAAAAAAAAAAAGGGTATTCTGCAATGATAACTCCTTCAGTGGTTGTTTTTTCCTAGAGGGCTAGGCTTTAGGGAGTGGGAAAATCTCCTTTTCTCTACATTCTTCTTACTGTACGCACGTCCTGAGTATCGTGCACGTGGGGAACAATAAGGTGTTCTTGTTGCACCTAGTGACCCTTGTACATTTTTATTCTTTATTTGTAGAGTTGTTTACTCTGAGAAGGGAAAAAAACCCCTCCAGCTCTAAATCCCTTGTGGGTCTGCTGCGGAGGAGCCCCCTGCAGTGTTGCTGCCTTTGAAGGATAAGGTTCTGCCTAGGCTTATTTTCACTAGTCAGGGGCAGGCAAACCCAGCCAGGTACATATGAGAGTAACAGTAACTGAAATTGGCTCTGGGTTGTGCCTTTAACAACTCAAAAAAGGAGCTTGTAATACAAGGACATAAGTGACCAGGTGGAAATCCCCACTCACGTGAGCTTCATTGCAAAATCTCAAGCAGCTTTTCCTCATAATACTGGAAGTTCTCTTGAATGTCCTCCCATGGCACGAAAGCCTTTGCTTCCTCTCCTTCCTCCTGTTCCACAAAGTTCTGCCAGACATACTCAAAGTCTTGAGGCTTCATAATCCTCAGCTTGCAACCAGCTGACTTCATTTTTTTCAGGGCAGCCTGCATATCTGGCTCTTCCCACATGAAGAGGCGCCCTACCATGATTGTCAGACGCAGGTTCTTGTTCTTCTTGAGGGTCTCGGTAATCCGGTCGGCACAGGTCACGCAGGGACTGGAGGAGACGTACCAGGTGACGTTGTAGCGGAGGCTGGATTCACACTTTGGTAAGATGGTGTTGAAGAAAGCCATTTCTGCGTGGGCAGCCGCATGCTCGTCTTCCAGGTAACCCCGAGAAGTCACTGACTCTCTGCCTTGGGTCTCGAGAACATAACACAGGAAGGTTTTGTTCCTGCCTGAGCTGTATTCCACGTTCCTGAACTGGAATTTGAAAAATATGGCTGGGAGGCGCTCCCTGTAGAGAGGAGAGAGGAGAGAAGCAGCTCAGAGTCAGATAATAATAATGTATTTCTGATTGGACAGAAGTCGGCATTTACTGTTGGACAGCCACTGGCATTTTCCCAGTCTTAACACACCTGTAGATCAAACTGCTCTATTATTTTCTAGACCATTAATATAATTCTTTCAGTGTGGTGTTGCATTATGAATCTGCGGGATCTATTTTCCTAAACTGTTAGGGTGATAACTCTAGCATTTCTAATTAATGTTTTAACCCTGGTGCTTTTGCAGTCTGGATTTCCTCTGAGTAGAGGCCTGATTGACAAGTTGCAGTTTTTACATGTTCTAGTTTTACTTTTCCGGTATGAATTGAATACCAATAGTCAGCAGGATTATTTTGTGACTTTGGTTTAATAAAATATCCGAGATCAAATCTAAATTCACTATGAAAAAGTGTTTTTTCCCCACTGAAATTTGATAGCTGTCTCAGAGATCCTACTGATAAACTTCAGATACTTTTTTAAGATGTTCTGCACCTCTTCCCATCTGGGTTTCTAAATGAGCATCATTTGAAGTGAATCATTGGAGTGAGTAATGTGTTTGCAGTCCTCTCTTACCCGAAGAAAGTAGTCTGCTGTTATTTAGGGAAGTTAAGTTTAGTCCTGTAGAATTCTGTGTGTTGCTTTTACGTGTTGCTGACTCAAGAGGTGAAAAAGGAAAGCTGCATCATTGAATCATAGATTTGGGCTGTAAGGGCCCTCAAAGCCCATCCAGTTCCAAGCTGCTGCCATAGGCAGGGACACCTCCCACAGGATCAGGGGCTCTAAGCCCCATCCAACCTGGCCTTGAACCCCTCCAGGGATGGGGAAGCCACCACTGCCCTGGGGAGGCTGCACCTGGGCTTCTCCACCCTCACAGGAAAACATTTCTTCTTAAAATCTCATCTGTGTCTCCCCTCTTGCAGCTGTAAGCCGTTCCCCCTTGTCCTATCCCTCCACTCCCTGATCCAGAGCCCCTCCTCAGCTTTCCTGTAGGCGCAGGCTTCCTTGCTAAGTGCTACGGAGGATGGGAGTGAAGACTGCACAGAGTAGCCAAAGTGAAACAATGAAAAGCAGTAACACAACATTTCATTTATTAGACGCTGGTAATCTTCTGGCACATTGTATTCCTCTCATCTGTGCTTGAGGTAGACCTATAACCTTGATATTCCCATCGAGATGATAATGAATCTTTGTAAAACAGCAAGTGTTTTATCCATCCCTGTCTCATCTACAGTCAGATGATAATGTCAGGGCTCTCCAGGGGGTGTCCCGAGCAAAGGGCAGGAGAGATTCTAACACTCACAGAAATTTTAATTGGGGAAAGCCATAAGGCTGTCGGAGTAAGTGGCAAAGCATCGTTGTGCTGAGAGGAAGGAAAAATGTGTGATGCAATGTGTCACAAGCCTTCTCCGAAAAGACTGGAAGGGAGGGGTATGGAAAAGAGGGAGGAGAATCAAGATCAGTACATTATGCTCACTTAGTAACGTGGGAACCACAGGTGAGTGAACTGTCAGTTGGCTTGTGGGACGTGCTGATATGGACCACAGGGAGATTGTGGCAGGGCAGGAATCACGGGTGTTCATGAAGAACTGGATCTGATGCCTCTTAAAGTTAGCAGATGTCTTCCTATGGTGCGAGCAACAGATAAAACTTTGCTAGGACTCCATGAAACCCCCAAAGAGCACAATATTCTGTGCAGACAGAGGGACTGGAATGAGTATGTCTGAGCAGACAGGCCAGGGAACAGACATTTGGTAGTTCTTCATGTAATAACTGGCTGCAAATATTATATTATGTACTGTAAACAAATGGCTTTTTGCTTGGAAAAGAATTGGAAATGGTGTGCTCTCTAAATACTTAACTCAGGAAATTGCAGCTATTGTCAAGCTGCTTTGGTTGTGTTATTTTAAAAGTTTAAATACAATTTTCCACAAATGTTTAACTCCATTTACAAAGTTTCAGAAATTCCTCTTTGCTGTGTGTATATTCCATGCTAGTCTTAACGCAGCCAGGAACTTTCTTGCTGCCAAAGTCCTGTGGCATTTTTGGCTTTTGAGAACATTAAAACATAAAAAGGGCACTCTCTCTATTTAATTTTATATGATGCTACAGTGGTGTCGAGGGCCTGTTTGGGCCAACTACACAATTTTGCAGTAAAAGGCCTGGAGTTACAGTTCCCACTTCTGGTTTGGATTTCCCAGCAGAGTGATTTTACAGATGAACAACTTCTCTTGGAATATCAGTGTGCTGTACCAGCCAAATGGTGGGAGAGCTGATGGGGCTGGGTTGGCACAGTTGTGCTTTGCACAGAGAGAGAGGCACATCATTAGTCTTCCAAATGCAAAAGGATGTATGAATTCATTCAGGGAATAGCATCTACACTGGAACATCCATTGTTGCTGTCAGTCCAGGACCACTGCAATTCTTTTCACATACCGATTCGTGACAGTGGGATCTTAGAGAACAAGTTCGGCTTTAAAAATTTTATTAGAAGCAGAATTTCAGCTGCTGCTTAAATGATATAGTGAAATGCTTACATTGTTCCATTCTACTTAGAGGAGATCTGCACAAGACAGGACTTAAACGATAGAAAAGCCCGTCTGGGAGCCTTCCATGCAACTACTGCTTTAGCTGGCAGTGTATTAATGAGGGATGGGAAGCAGTAGCGTAGACGCAGAATTTTATTTTGATTAATGAGCAGATAAATCATGCTGTTCGAGTATGGTTTGGTCTGTGGTTCTCTGGTTTGCTTGGAGAGTTTGCACAAGCCTACGTAAGGGAAACCAGCACAAGTCCTAAACTACCCAGAAGGATTATTTTAACTTCCTTTTCTTAGCATCTTGACCTCTGTTCCCTTACAGTAGGGATTTAAAGTTACCTGTTTAAGTGAGTCTGGTTTTCTTTAACATCAGTTGTGAGACATTCACTGATTTATTAAAGAGTATGATCAGACTCCAATTTAGCATAGTGCCTCTTATTCCCTGAATGCCTTTCTCTTGTTCTTTGAGACAAAAAAAATCACATGCTTCAGAGAATAGGGCTCTTCCTGCTTTTATATCCTAGATAATGAGTGGTCCTTTGGTTAACGAATCCTTAATTAATGATTTCTTTGGAGTCCAGCTATGTTAGGTCTGACACAAGCCACCCATTGCCTCATTTCACAGCTCGGTTTGTAAGGCTACAATAAGTTGTTTTAAAGGAATGTCATGAATTTAAATGCAGCGCATCAGAGTCACTTGTTCCTGATTTATCTCTCTTGACTGAGAAGCGGTTCCATCAGTAGTGAGATTGAGTCTGCATGTTTTGATGGACTGTTCAAACAGCAGCGACCTCCTCCAGGATGCATTGACTCAGAGGTGTATTTAATCAGGCCTTCTAGATGGATTTTATTGCTTATCATCTCAGTATCTAACTAGGATTATCTGGAATGCTCACCTAAATCTGTCCTCTTAGCAACATGGAATGTGCATCAGCTTAATTAATAAGTTTCTGATATATATAAAAAAAAAGCTAAGGGAATTTCCAAGCCTGTAAGTGGCTGACTGCGCTTGGAAAATCTGATCATGGATACACAGGCAGCCAGTGAGCTGTGTGTGTTACTTAGTGAGGATCAGCATAATCCCATGGAAACCAGAGCTGGGAGGACATTTCAGCACAAGTGCAAGTTGTAAACTTCTGTTCTGACAGGACTTGGCTGAGTCCTTGCTATGTGGCTCTGCTCAGCAGTGGGGACTTGGGCAAGGTGTCTCCAGTCCTGTGAGTAACTGGAAAGCCCCGGAGCAAGTGATTAAGCAGTGAGTGACTGGGCAAGAACAAATCGTTAGTCCCTTAACACTGTGTGCATACTTCAGTGCTGTACACTGCATAGTGGTTGGACTCGATGATCCGATGGGTCTCTTCCAACCTGGTGATTCTATGATTCTATGATAATCTCACCTCTGAGTTTACAGCGTGCTTGGCTGGTGACCCTCGGAGCTAGTTGTAAAGTGACGTATTCTAATTGTGGTGTTTATTTGGGTAGATGAGAGCTCTTCACAAACAACTGAGCATCAAAACATATTCCCTGAAAAAGGTGCATGAACTGATGCAACAGAATAAACCAACTTCTTTGGAAACTCAAGTCCAGCTTTGAACAGACTATTTCCGAGTCATAGAATCACCAGGTTGGAAGAGACCCACCGGATCATCGAGTCCAACCATAGAATCATAGAACCACCAGGTTGGAATTAATTGAATCATAGAATCATAGAACCACCAGGTTGGAATCAATTGAATCATAGAATCACCAGGTTGGAGTCAATGACAACTTCCTATCAAGCCAATATTCCCATATTTGAGTGACAGGTGGTGTATAAAATGTTAATATTATTTCTACTTTACCCTTTTTTCCTTTGTTCCAGTATTGAGGAAAGATGATGCTAACAAAATATGCCTAGGAGGTGCGAGTTCCAATCTCATCATTTCTTATATAGGAAGCTGTACTGCTATAAATGCTGAACATGAAAGTTGTACCGCCCTGCATGTGACTTCACAATCTATTAGAACACACAGATATCAGATATTTCAGTGACTAGGCTAATTGTTTTTCTGGTTTTAGTTTTGGGGGTTTTTTGCAATTAGTCACAATTTCTTGCCATTTACTTCTCCAGTGAAGGCAACATATTCAGTGTAAGACTTGCAGGTAAGTTTCATGTACATGAAAGGTTCTTTTAAAAATTGTTTACAGGCACTGAACTCTCACAATGCTCTTACTCATCACACTCTCCAACAGGAGGATGCAGGAGGTCGCACAGCTTGGAAGAGAAAAGTTGAAATCATCATTCTTCTATTTCTTTGAAGATCCTCACTAACTGGTGATCTTTAGGGATTGTCTAAGTGCCTCAAACCTAATTTATTGAGGGGCTTGTCCCAGGTAGCAAAGTGTTTTGCTGTCTGTTAGATCATATCAAGATGAAAAAGGTTGAAACTTTGAGGCAGAAACCTCAGTCTGTAGGAATGGTGCTGGGCAGAACCAATAATGCACTTTTAATTTAGGCTGGAGGAGTAGAGAGGCTGCCTGGCACAACCCCAGCACCACAGGACACTGGGTGGGCACAGAGAGCGAGGGCTTCTGCTGAGAGAATAAAAATGTGGGATTATCTAAAAGACGCTGTAAAGTGGCAGGACATATACTTTAGATTTAAATATTTGTTCAGTGATTATTAATACAATTGTCTCAGGCTATTTGAGCTGGTAAAAGTGCGTCCCCTTGCTTGCTCTTTGACATCTATTCACAAATAAACACATTCATTGAATAGAGGAAGTCTGTAATTATCAACAGTAACAAGAGCAAAGAATTTCTCCCTGGTAGGAGGAACCTCCTTTACACCCTGGGCAAAGAGTAAATAAATGAGTCTACTTAAATGTCATGAAATGTACACAGATGGGGCTTGTATTTATCCAGGACTGGTGGACAAAAAAAGAGGTTAATGTTCTTAAACAGAGTGAATAGGCTCCCAGTCCTTTTTGTGTAAACCGGGCTCCTTGGAGTTATAAGCAACAGCTTGAAAACTTGGCTGTGTGTCTTAAGATGTCCCTAATCCAAGGGCTAAAACCGAAATGCAATGTAATTGAATTTAAGTGCTTCCAGCATTGCAGTTGTGTGTTCCCTCGTAATTCACATAACTGGCTTTACTGGCTGAAAACTTGTAAACGATTAGAGAAATCCAAACAGTGGTCACAGCAGGGTGAGGCTCAGCCTGAACTCACAGCATAGTTCTTAGAACAAATGTAAAAATCGCTGGACTTTTTTGTACCTCTTTTAGGGTCCTTCAGGATTTCTGCTGTACTTCCTCATTCTCACCTTTACTAGCAAGCACGTTAGTTATTTGTGACTAATTAGAGGAGATTTGGCTATGATTCCTGCAGGAATTCACCAGGTATTTATAAGCATGGGATGAGGACAGTGTGGATACTCACATACTCTATAGGCCCTCACTAAACGTCTGAATGCTTCTGTTTCAGAGCTTTAAACTTCTACCCTGCTTGATATCAGGATATAGAAAGTGAAAATCAGCTTAAGGTATGTAAATACCCCAGTACAGACCTTAACTGGTCCCTAGAAAGCATCACCTCAGGCTTCCCTGCATCCCTAGCTGCTCTTCCTCTGGTACCTCTGCTTGGGGCATCTCACTCCGAAACCTCAGCAGGTTAAGTTTTCCTGTCATTACCCTTCTCTGCAAGCACACATCACCCCTCGCATTCCCGCTGCAGCTTTTCCAGAGTGAGGAGCCCTGTCAAATTCTACAACATTTTTGTCATTTCAACTGCTGTCCTGCCTCATGCATCCTTTTTAGAAACGCCAACCCAATTTTATTTGCAGAATCTTTCTTACCGGTGACCACATCACAGGCAGAAGGATTGCAAGTGGGATTTAAGAGTCTGTCCTGAGCTTTACGTTCAGGCACCTGGAGGAAATCATGGGTTTAGTTTACATGGTGGGAGCACTGCCTTGGTGACTGCTAAGGGAAGAATGACACAGGGCTTCTTGCTGCTGTTGCAGCGAGCATTTTGAAGTGCTCGGAGATAGCAGATTACAAAGTTTTTTCTAGTTGCAGCCATCAATTATGTCTGACAGAGTTCAGCTTCCTAGCAGATCTCTGTTTTATGTGCCTTTTTCAAAAGCCAGGCTCACTGAAGCAAAAGGAGCTGCTTGCTGCTTTGTTGACTTGACAACTGTCTGTTGTTTTGCTAGTTTTCTGCCAGTTGGGTTTTTTGGAAAGTCAGGTTCCAGCTGTGGGTGAGGGAGCCCTTGAAAATGTGGACTTTGAGCTCTCTTGAAAAATCTGTCCTGTAGGTCCATAAAGCAAATCAGCCATAGCAGGGGCATTTTTTCCAATCCACAGATAGAGAAACTTTCAGACAAGAGCCATTGATCACACCAAGAAATCAATGTTCAGTGCTCATCAAGGGCCAATACTTTCCACCCCAGTATCATCAGGCAAGCCATCCCATCGCAGGCACTGGGACTGCTTGCACTGGAAGGGGATCAGTCAATGCTACAGAAACAGATCCGCTTGTAGAAAACAAACAGAATTGTCTGCCTGCTTGGCGTGAATCCATCCTTTATAAAGCTCAGCAGAACTTTTAACAAAATCCCCCAAAAACCATTCTTACATCACTTGGGAACATTCAGAAGTGCCCTGGCTGAAGATGCTGTCTTTAATTACCCAACCTGAGAGCTGAGGGAGAGGCCTGTGACCACCCGCACTTCACTCTCTTGCACCCTCATATTTCTCTCTTAACTCTTACCCCGTCACGATTTCAAATGGCGGCAGGTCTTCCCGCTTCAACTTCTTCTTCTTTTTCTCCTCGCCCTCCTCTGCGTTGTCAGGTTCCCCATTCTGGGTGTTGCTGGGTTCCTCCTGCTTTTCTGCCATCTTCTTAAGTATAAGGGAATATATTAAGTTATGGACACCGGGGAAAAGAAAGTGAGTGCTCTGAGGGAGAGGAGACGGTAGAAGGAGGAGGGAAAAACAGAGCTGGGAGTTCCTGCACTCGGCACAGTTGTCGGGAGCTAAATATGGAACAAAGCAGCAGTGATAGAGGCTGGATGGGGTAGGATGACCTAGGGCTCTCGGGTGTCGCCTCCTTCCCTTGCTTTCTCTAGGTCTTTTAAACAATCCCGCTTGCTCCCCTTTTAATTTAATATTAAGTGACGACTTCACTGTGGGCGGGTTAAGCAATGGATGGAAAATCCTGGAAGCATGAGTGTCTATTTATCCGTTAGTGTGACAGAAAGCTGGCAAGATGCGCAGTTGGCAGCTTTTCCATCCCCCGTCTTTTGCCAGTTTATTATCCCGCTGACCTTGAAGGACCAGTGTTTTGGATTCGGCAAGAGGGAAAAGGGGCAGTCCCCATTTGGTTTACTGAAAAAGTCCCCTTTACTGGGGGGTTTGGCCTCATGGGCCACCTGGAGCCTTGTAGCAGGAGCTTGTGAAAGAGCAGACCTTTCCTTCCACCCTATTCATCCTTTCCTTCCACCCTATTCATCCATGCAGAGACGCAGAAAACAAGAGCTGAGCAGGATGAGGTCTTGCTTGTTGAAATTGATGTCAGATTGTACTGGTGTTAATGCAAGCCACAACCTTCTAGATTTTTTAGTCAACCTGATGTTTGACAGGGGGACAGTATTCTAGTGCAGGGCAACTCCAAGTACATGAGTTGAGCATCTGCTCAGGGTTCCACGTTTCTAATCTCCGTTACCTGAAGATCTGAGAAGTGCCCAGCACATTGGGGCTGATCACGGAGCTAGGTGAGAGTAAGGATTTGAAAACCTCTTGGTTTAGCGATTCTTGCAGTGTTTCTCATTTTTTTCACCTTTGCTGCTGCAGAAGATGCAGATATTGAATGAATGAATGAATGATTGCACTGGAGCCAAAGAATGGGACAGACAGGAGCAGTGGGACTGGTGTCAGCAGCGTGTCGAGGACAGAGTGCTGGACACATCCTGGGAAGGTACTTAATGGGAATTGCCTGGGCTAATGTGGGTGTGGAGTCTGCCTTTCATACAAAGAGAAATGAGGACTCTAAAGTTTATATTGACATGAGCCTGGGATGTTTGGTTTGCTCAGCACTGCATCAAGTGGGTTTCCTGAAGCAGCTCTGGTAACTTAAAGGGGTGGTGGGGTAGGTAATGTGGCTTTCACATCACCTCTGGAAAGATTTATGTGTTTGGGCTGGGGCAGTTGTCTCTTCCCTTTTATTCTTCAGGATTATGTGGAGTTCTTTCAATTTCTCACTCTAAATTTAAATAATTCAAAGTTTATATAAATCCCATGTGAGTCATAGAATCATAGAACAAGCAGATTGGAAGAGACCCATCGGATCATCGAGTCCAACCATTCCTATCAAACACTAAACCATGTCCCTCAGGACCTCATCTACCTGTGCCTTAAACACCTCCAGAGAAGGTGAATCAACCACCTCCCTGGGCAGCCTATTCCAATGCCCAATGACCCTTTCCATGAAAAACTTCCTCCTAATCTCCAGCCTAAATCTCCCCTGGTTTAGCTTGAGGCCATTCCCTCTTGTTCTGTCCCCTGTTCCTTGGGAGAAGAGCTCAGCTCCCTCCTCTCCACAACCTCCATTCAGGGAGTTGAAGAGAGTAATGAGGTTTCCTCTCAGCCTCCTCTTCTCTAGGCTAAAGTCACACCTAAGGAAAACCTGGGGACTCTTTTCCAAAGAGATTAATCCTGCTGTGCCACGAGGATGAAAGTACATGGCAAATGTGTGACTGTGCAGAGCTTGTGTTTTAGCTAAGGCATATTGGAAATCAAATCTTCAGCATCTTGGGTTCTATACTCAATTCAGAATGCACCGTCATCAAGATTTGGATAAGTAGGAATATTGAGTATTCATTCTGTACTTAGTGGAAAACCGTTTGAGGAGGATAAACTGTGTTCTGTAGAAATCAAATGGGTGTGCAGACCTGCTTTCGGTCCAAACTCAGTCTCTGTAACAGTTTTAGTCAGCTCTTTAGAGACTTTAGAGGAGCTTGAACTATCACTAAGGGAAATAAATCTATGCCGTTGGGCAGATAATTCATTGTAGTGGGAGCTGCCCCTGCTCATGACAGTGGGGCTGGCACTGGATGGTCTTAAAGGTCTCTACTGACCCAAACCATTCTGTGATTCTATGATCCTAGTAAATAATATATTATCGTAGATAATTAATTCTGGCTACTTTTTTCAAGCCCCTTTGTTATCCACATCATGCCTTTCCATGCTACGATAGCCTTTGTAGCTTTAAGGGACGGGTAGATGAGGTCCTGAGGGACATGGGTTAGTGTTTGATAGGAATGGTTGGACTCAGTGATCCGATGGGACTCTTCCAACCTGGTGATTCTATGATTCTATGATTCTCCTTAGTGATACTGCTGAAATGCCGTCGTTCTGGGGACAGAGCACCCCCCCCTGTACTCCCACACTGTTTGCTAGTGATGAGAAGTTGTTTATTTGATGACTGACACAGCTGGCACGGAGAGGATTGTGACAACGGTGCGATCAAGGATTTGACAAGTTCTAAGACATCCTATCCGTGGAACACGGATCTTCCATTTTCATGGTGCAGATTTTTATTTAGTTTTAAGCTTAAAATTCTTTCCTGGAAGGCAGGTGTAGTGTTTTTCCTCTTGCATGGTAACTATGCTCCAATTCCAGCTCCCCTGTCCAATTACTCTCACCTTTGACATTTCAGGCAGCATTTTTGGGGATGGGAATCCTCTCTTAATGAGTGACAGCTTGTTTCCTTCTTACCCTTATAGTTTAAAGAAGCATTCCAGCCCCTCTGCAGTCCCTCTGACCCACTTTTCTTTATTTTTGGAAGCTCTTGATGGCCAGGGTCCCATCTTTCCTGCAGCCTTTAGCTTTCACTGGCCTGGCCCCTCTGCAGGGCCAGGCTCTAATCTAATCTCGGGAATGTAGCACTGAGACTCTACCTCTTTCCAGCCTTTCCCCAGCTGCTTCACAGCTCCATCTAGGGCAGTGCACTAAATAGTCATGAGCCACCCCCCTGCAGCGTCTGCTTGCGCCAAAAATATAAAGGGATGCCACCAAGCTGCTGTCAATCTAATATTTTGTGTTACAGCCATAGGGATGAAAGCTTTGATCCATTTTGTTTGGTTGGTTTGAATTGACCCTTCCTCTCTGAAGGTGCACACGTGTGCATGGGCTGAAGAACTAGAGCCAGTGATGGAAACTTGTTTTCCGTCAGCTCCTTCAACTGGGGCGCAGGTGCTGAGAGGTGCCTGGGATGTGACTTCCCTCACATAAGGACCTCCCAGTGGCACTTAAGTTAAGTAAAATCACTGTGCTTGCCAACCAAGTTTTATTAAGGCTTCCCTCCACCCTGCCCCTCTCTCCACTGATTTAATGGTTTATGACCCCTCACCACAAGAAGGATGTTGAGGCTCTGGAGCAAGTCCAGAGAAGAGCCACGAAGCTGGTGAAGGGGCTGGAGAACAGGCCCTACGAGGAGCGGCTGAGAGAGCTGGGGGTGTTTAGCCTGGAGAAGAGGAGGCTGAGGGGAGACCTCATTGCTCTCTGCAACTACCTGAAAGGAGGTTGTAGAGAGGAGGGAGCTGGGCTCTTCTCCCAAGGGACAGGGGACAGGACAAGAGGGAATGGCCTCAAGCTCCACCAGGGGAGATTTAGGCTGGAGATTAGGAGGAAGTTTTTCACGGAAAGGGTCATTGGGCATTGGAATAGGCTGCCCAGGGAGGTGGTTGATTCCCCTTCCCTGGAGGTGTTTAAGGGACGGGTGGATGAGGTCTTGAGGGACTTGGTTTAGTGTTTGATAGGAATGGTTGGACTCGATGATCTGATGGGTCCCTTCCAGCCTGGTTGTTCTATGATTCTATGATTCTGTGACCATGAATATTGTTCTGCTCGCAGAGACCTGCACAGCAGATTTGCTGTTCAGCCACAGAAGAGGTATAAGAGATCTGCACACATCAGGTCTTGCATAAGGAGAACGAAAATAAGCCCATTGCCTCTCCCTGTTTGCTCCCCCATGGCAAGAGCTAAACAATGCTCATTTCCAGCACAACCCGTGGCCTTTCTTTGTTCCCAGCACACTGGATGCAGCTGGTTGGTGCAGACTCTTCCCTCATAAGTAATCCTCTTCAGCAGCTGCTTCTCTTGTGTGAGGAAACCTCCAACAGAGAGACCACAAGCCTGCACCGCAGCCACGGGATCGGACAAAGACCTGACTCCATCTCAGTGGCACAGACCCAAGCTTTCCTGTCACAGGCTGTTCATCCCTTGACAGATGTGTCCTGAAACATCTGGCAGTTTATCTCCCTGTGTTTTAACAGACCTGGCTTGAATGTGTCAAGGCATTGAGACCAGAATGCCTGAACAGAGGCAGAGAAAGTAGTGGGAAGGAATATAGAATCACAGAATCACCAGGTTGGAAGAGACCCACCGGATCATCGAGTCCAAACATTCCTATCAAACACTAAAGCATGTCCCTAAGGACCTCGTCAGCCCGTGCCTTAAACACCTCCAGGGTAGGTGAATCAACCACCTCCCTGGGCAGCCTATTCCAATGACCCTTTCTGTGAAAAACTTCCTCCTAATCTCCAGCCTAAATCTCCCCTGGTGGAACTTGAGGCCATAAGATTTGAAGACCTATCTGCACTGCCAGCAAAGGCAAGGCTTAAGAAGACAACCTGTTGTGGGAGAAGCTTTCTGGCTTTGCTGGAGCATTGAGTGGTAAGTTCTGATCCAGAAGAGTTTCTCCATTGACTTCAGAGGCATCTCTGCTCAACTGACTGAAGTCTATTGACTTTTTCCCCATCTTAAACAGGGATCTCACGTAGACTTTACTGTATTCCCTCGACCTGTGAGACAGCTCACATGCTGTTCCTCTAATTGCAGCAGGAATTACTTTCCTGAGTTTAATTGGCTGTTGCCATTTCCCAGTCACAGAAGGGACAATAGAGGAGACCTGACTGCAAAAGTCCTTGCTAGGGAAAAGAGGCTTTTATTGCCTTCTCAGGCTGGAGGAACATTTTTGGAGAGAAGTGAGAGTGAAATAAGACCTGGCTGTGTGAGTCACGGCTCAGACTTGCTCTCTATTCCAAGGGGACAGCTGGTGGCACTAACAAAACATCTCCCTAGATACATTGTCTGGCAGCAATCCCCCTCCTGCTTTTTCCAGCTGTAACTACCGTTACGTGATAAATAAATAAACGCTCTGACAGTGATGTGCAGAGGCAGCTTTCCTTCCCTCAGCCCCTGCAGGCTCTCACCTCTCCCTCTCCTCCTGCTGCAGGACGACAATACTAAGAGTTAAAAGAAGGAGCAGGAAGCTGTGCAGAGCCCCAGAGGTTTGATCTGGACAGTGCTCACATCCCTCTGCTTGGGGTGGTAGCTCCTCACTGCACCAGAGCTGAAATGGAGCTGTGGTGGAGGCAGAGATAAGCAATGCTCTCACCTCCTTGCATGCTTTACCTTCACAGCTGAAGCTTGGGTCTCCCAAACCCTCACACACCCAGTACCATTTTGCCCTGGAGCCCAGAAGAGGTCTGTTTTGTTGGTAGGCGCTGCTGGCTGTCCGATTAATTCAAAACCCAATCGGAAGTTAGTGACAGCTCCAAGCAGCACAGCCTCCTTCCTGCTGGGCTTCTGCTGTGGCTTTACTGGGGGCAGTTCAAGGGAAAGGTCAGCCCCAGCCATGCTGCAGGTGCCCCAAAACCACAGGAATTCATATCCCGCACCACCTCGCACTGACGAAGGGGCGGTGGGGAGAACTGCTGGCTCGTCGTCAGCTCTCTGAATTTTACACGCGCAGAGCAGCAAATCCTCTCTGGCATTTCCCTCCGTATTTTAACATAGCTCCAGACATCAGCAAATCAATTAAAGTTCCTTACTCCTGAAGCCAGAGTGTTTTCCGGAACACTTGGTAAATTATTGAAGGAGACAAGGCTTAGGCAAACAGGCTGGCCTGAAAGGCAGGAAGATTTTTGTTTACACAAAAAACGCTGTGTATCCAGCAGCTGGGAATACGCCCTTGGGGGGCCTAAGGATCAGTTTAATATCAAATGCATCTTTCTGGAAAGACTGGCTGAAGTCCAAAGAGAGGGATCATCGTTGGACACAGTGATCTGAGAGGTGGCTCCTCTCTCTAAATGCCACAACCCCATGAAAGCTCTCACCAATGCGCAGCCTTTGTCTGAGTCACTGCTTGACTCTTGTAGACCGCAACACATCCCGTCGTGGGTTGTGAATGTTCCTGACACCAGCTGGGAGATCATGGCCATTCCACAAGCTAATTTATGGACAAACACCTTGCATGACTGCTGAGGCCATCCAGCCTGTCTGCCGCCTCGTTAATGCTGCCGTAAGCTAAACTTCCCAGGACTTCTGGATCCCCAGGGGGAAAAGGATCCCTCAGGAAGATGGTGTGTGGTAGGGAGGAAAGCCCTGAGCTCATGCCCAACAGACCTCAAGTGAAATTCTCTTTCTTACTCAGAGGCAAAATTTCACTGGTTTTAACAAGTCAGATAGTGCTTTGGATTTCTAGCACCTCTCTCTCGTGTTTTTTCCCTCTGCCCCTCTACTCTGCTCTCGTGAGACCTCACCTGGAGCCCTGTGTCCAGTTCTGGAGGACATGGAGCTGTTGGAGCAAGTCCAGAGGAGGCCACGGAGATGATCTGAGGGCTGGAGAACCTCCTGTGTGAGGACAGGCTGAGAGAGTTGGGGTTGTTCAGCCTGGAGATGAGAAGGCTACAGGGAGAACTCAGAGCAGCTTCCAGTGCTGCAAGGGGCTCCAGGAGAGCTGTGGAGGGGCTCTGGATCAGGGAGGGCAGGGACAAGAAAAAGGGGAATGGTTTTAATTTGGAAGAGGAGGGGGTGAGGTGAGATCTTAGGGAGAAATGTTATTATGTGAGGTTGAGGAGGCCCTGGCCCAGGTTGCCCAGAGCAGTGATGTCTGCTCCATCCCTGGAGGTGTCCAAGGGCAGGTTGGATGGGGCTTGGACCCCCTGATCCAATGGGAGGTGTCCCTGCCCATGGCAGAGGATGGGACTGGATGGGCTTTGAGGCCTCTTCTGACCCAAACTATTCTATAATTCCTTTTGGTCTGTTTGTAACACAGGGATGGATCCAGAGAAAAGCTGTGAGACCACATGCTTCTTCCAGCCATTGCACAACCAGGAGCACAATCCCTGTTACACAGCACTAATGGGGAACCAGGGCTCCTCTGGATTCACAAGGTCAGGGGCTGATTTTGGTCTGCGCTGCACAGGATAACATAGCCTGGAGAAGAGGAGGCTGAGAGGAGACCTCATTGCTCTCTACAACTACCTGAAGGGAGGTTGTAGAGAGGAGGGAGCTGGGCTCTTCTCCCAAGGGACAGGGGACAGGACAAGAGGGAATAGCCTCAAGCTCCACCAGGGGAGATTTAGGCTGGAGATTAGGAGGAAGTTTTTCACAGAAAGGGTCATTGTGCATTGGAATAGGCTGCCCAGGGAGGTGGTTGATTCACCTTCCCTGGAGGTGTTTAAGGGACGGGTGGATGAGGTGCTGAGGGACTTGGTTTAGTATTTGTTAGGAATGGTTGGACTAGAAGATCCGATGGGTCCCTTCCAACCTGGTTGTTCTATGATTCTATGAAATTTTCTAGATGACTGACTTTGGAATGTCATTTAAGTTATTTTTTGCAAAAGGTTTTAGTCTATGTGTTTAAACAGCAAATATACTAAATGATGCTTTAAATATTAATAGAAGAGTGTGCTTTGGCGAATTTATCTCTGTCAATTGATTTCAAGCCGTTATGTATGTTATGTGTAGGTACATTTGATATTTGTACTGCCTGCTGGCAGGAAAGGGAACTGAAATGAAGACAAGAACAAGTCAGCGAGTCGCAGCAGCTAGGAAAATGGAGGGGTAAACACGAAAAGATCAGAAGAAATCAATAGTCTTAATTCCAGATTTTCCTTTACCTGCAGTAAAAATGGTAAGAAGGGGGAAGAGATCTAATTTACAGAAGCTGATCAAAAGCGTGGCCATATATTTATATTAGGAGATGTTATTAAATGTCACAGCTTAGAACCACAGTCACTTACCAACACAAATGTGATTTAAATAATGTTTCTTTTCAAAAGCAGGAATCATTGCAAGGATTTGCTTTATCCCTCCTGGCTTCACTAGGTGGCTCTGCTCAGCCCTATTCCTTCTGGCTTCCCCATGCTGACTAGGAAGGGGCAGCAGTAATGATGCTCAGCTGCCTTAAATCATTCTGAACTCCACTGAATTAAATCTCCAGCCCAGATATCATAAGAAGAAATAATTTACATCTTCCTACTCTTTGGCATGTGGTTTTCTGGAAGACGGAGACGAGGCATCCCTCTAAATAAGCTCAGTGGTAACACGCAGCTGTTTTAAGCCCAGAAATATATAGCTTTTAGGTTGGTTTCATTTAAAGTAGCTTATGATCTTTCTGGTGCTGCTTGCAGTGCTCATGGTTTATGATTCCTGCTCCTGCTGACAGGCACATCTGTTCAATGGCCTGTTCTCATGCAGCTTTTACTCAGAACATCACAGCCACGTGCTTACAGCAGCCCTGTACGAAGATGTCCTGGAGCTGGGAGGGGCGAATAATAGGTGGGATCAAAATGACACAACAGGATATATGGCCAGATTTTAAAAAGCTGCCTCCAAGTTTTAGCTGCTGTCAGCTACCGGTATCTGTTTCTCTTGGCTTTCAGTCATGTTGAGGACCTATCTTTGCCATTAACAGGACCTAGGAACACTCCGTTTAACCTGGAGAAGAGGAGGCCGAGAGGAGACCTCATTGCTCTCTACAACTACCTGAAAGGAGGTTGTGGAGAGGAGGGAGCTGGGCTCTTCTCCCAGGCGACAGGGGACAGGACAAGAGGGAATGGCCTTAGCTCCACCAGGGGAGATTTGGACTAGAGATTAGGAGGAAGTTTTTCATGGAAAGGGTGATTGGGCATTGGAATAGGCTGCCCAGGGAGGTGGTTGATTCCCCTTCCCTGGAGGTGTTTAAGGCACAGGTAGACAAGGTCCTTAGGGACATGATTTAGTGATTGATGGGAATAGTTGGACTCGATGATCTGGTGGGTCTCTTCCAACCTGGTGATTCTATAATTCTGTGATTCAGCACCTCTGAAAAACAGGCTTGAGGTGACTCAGGAAGGACCCCAAAGCCAAGGATTTGCCTCCTTACCTTGATGTTGTGGCTGCATAGAATGGAGCAGCCTGTCACAGGGAGGCATTGCCAAGTAAGGGTGGCTCTGCTGTGCAGGGACTGGAGGAACCTCTAGGATCTTTAGGCTCAAAACTCACACAGTCCATTGCTGGAGCATCTCCCGTATGAGGCTGTATGAGGACAGGCTGAGAGAATTGCGGTTGCTCAGCCTGGAGAAGATGGCTGGGAGACCTTAGAGCAGCTTCCAGTGCTGAAAGGGGCTCCAGGAGAGCTGGGGAGGGGCTCTGGATCAGGGAATGCAGGGACAAGACAAAGGGGAATGGTTGTAATTTGGAAGAAGAGGGGTTGAGGTGAGATGGAAGAAATGATTTGCCGTGAGCTTAGGGAGGCCCTGACCCAGGCTGCCCAGAGCAGTGGTGGCTGCCCCATCCCTGGAGGGGTTCAAGGGCAGGTTGGATGGGGCTTGGAGCAATGTGATCCATAGCAGGGGGTATGGAACTGGATGGGCTTCAAGATCCCTCCCAACCCAAACCCTTCCATGATTTTATGATTCTATGATTTGCTCCTATCATTCACCTAGGAATGAGTCTGGCTGCCAGATCTTTTCCCTTTGGACCTGCAGCACAAGCCATGGACTCCAGAAAGGATGCCTTGAGCTTCTGCAAACCTAGAGACAAACCAGTAAAACAAGAACAACTTGGATTTATTTATTCTCCACATAGAAGTGGCTTGTTTTTATTAAAAGCAAATACAATTTATTTTACATCCTGAGCTAAGCCCTCTTACCCACCCTCCCCTTGCAAGTGTTATCGTGTATCCTAATCTGCAGTCAGCTGGAAGAAGACTCATCTCCCACATCCCTTCACATATGGTGCTTCTACCCATTACAGAATAATAGTAAATATTCTCTGTAGGCAGCAACAGCCAAGGTTCGGATTTATCAAAGGCAAGAGCCAGAATAAAGGATGGGGAAGGCTACTCTGTGCACCTTTTGTGTCTGATTCTGTCATGGCTTTGTCCCATTTCTCATCATCCATTGGACTTCATGATCTTAGAGGTTTTTTTCAGCTTTAATGATTCTAGATTTTTCTAGAATTACTTGTGTTTGAACCTTTCCTGATTAATAATATTCAGGAATGGGAAGACTATGAGATAAAGTGCCTGTACTGCACCTCACAGACTTGCCATGAGGCTTTTTGCCAGTTGTAATTACAACCTTCAAGGCAACGTGAGCAAGTTTTTAAATTTAACGAAGGTTCTTCTGTTTCTGTACTTAAAAAAAAAATACCCGAAACATTTAAAGTGTTTTTTTTTCAAAGGCACTGGTGTTAGTTTTTCTTTTCTGGTGAGAAATAGCACCGGGAGCTGGAAAAGAGAAATTTCCTCTTGGGAGAAGCATTTGCATTCTAATCATTGCTGCTTTATCTTGGAGTGGGAAACTCAAGAAGTGCAGTACTCCACAAATAGAAGTCAAAGTGCCCAGTCTCCCCAGCAGAACAAGACAGATTACTGCTTGCTTGGTAGCTGACAGATAAAAAATTTAATGGTACGAAGCACAAACCAGGTGATAGATGAAAATGAAGCAACAGCACAAAGAGCAACAAATCAAGTAAGTTCTTAAAAAGTGGTGTGCAAGAGAGAAGGGCATTTTTGTTCCGTTCCAGGAGAGGAGATGGGATTTACCACGTGTGAACAAGTCCTGCTCACTGGGGGAATGGTAGAGGCTCAAGGGGGTCCAGGATCTTTACTCTAAATTACGCTGGTACCATGAGATCCTAGTTTGGCTGATGGAATTTGACCTGATAGCATTAAGATCCTCATGAATCTGTGGCCCTCGAACCTGGATGGTGCTGGAGAAAGCAGTTTTTAGGTGAAGGATGCATGGTTACTTTAATGGAGCACAGGGGTGCATAGTGCAAACCTTTCTTTTACACAACCATGATGCAAGTAGGAGGAGGAGGCACATTTTCACACCTGTCCCAGAATGAATCCCCCAGATGATTAGATCTTGGTTCACGTCAACATAGTTTCACAAAATGCCTTTGTTTCTGTTCTTTTCTTCTCTCATTCGCTCTTTCCTGGCTTTTGCTCAGGGTTGTCCTTCCAGATGCGGATCGTGAGGCAGGTGGCCATGGCCAGCCAGCCCAGGTATGGCACCATCAGCAGCGCCGCTACCTTGTTGATGCGGTACCAGGAGCACGTCATGCCTATCGCCAGGCTGTCCAAGCACAGGATGTCAACCAAGGCCTGGAGAGCAGGAGGAAGACAATCATAGAATCATAGAATCACCAGGTTGGAAGAGACCCACCGGATCATTGAGTCCAACCATTCCTATCAAACACTAATCCATGTCCCTCAGGACCTCGTCTATCCGTGCCTTAAACACCTCCAGGGAAGGGGAATCAACCCCCTCCCTGGGCAGCCTGTTCCAATGCCCAATGACCCTTTCTGTGAAAAAATTCCTCCTAATCTCCAGCCTAAATCTCCCCTGGAGGAGCTTGAGGCCATTCCCTCTTGTCCTGTCCCCTGTCCCTTGGGAGAAGAGCCCAGCTCCCTCCTCTCTACAACCTCCTTTCAGGGAATTGTAGAGAGTAATGAGGTCTCCTCTCAACCTCCTCTTTTCCAGGTTAAACAACCCCAGCTCTCTCAGTGCACAATCAGTGTCTGGGAAAACACTGAAAGAACGCAAGCTGCCAGAGGGGCATTCAGTCCGACTTTAAAAAAACAAAAAAAACCCAAACAATTGCTTGGGGGAAACTTAACTGCACCTCAGCTCAACTCGGTGCATCTCTTCCAACCCGGTTATTCTATGATTCTATGACTCTTGTGCTCACTTTTGGGAATGTGCAGTACTTTTCCCTGGCATGACTTTAAACCATCCAGCTAAAAGCAGGGAGATGGAATAGGAACAGGGGAGATTTAGCACTAAAAAGTCACCTGGAGTGATCCAAACCCCAGGACCTTGGCTCTAAACTCTCAGCAGTGAGATCTGAAAGTATCACACTAGGAGCCTAGACTAATGTTAATTCTTTTTTGTTCATCGAGTTCCACAGATTAATTAATTGTTTGTGACGATCAGTGCCTGCTTCTGCTGATAACGCCTATGCAGACAGATCAGAAACATGCTTTGCTAGAGCCAGTGGCTATCACTACCTAACAAACTTTCTAAAGTCTGTTAGAATGAGTCCAGAGGAGGCCACAGAGGTGATCCAAGGGCTAAAGCAGCTTCTATACGAGCACAAGCTGAGAGAGTTGGGGTTGTTCAGGCTGCGGGGAGACCTTAGAGCAGCTTCCAGTGCTGAAAGGGGCTCCAGGAAAGCTGAGGAGGGGCTCTGGATCAGGGAGGGCAGGGATAGGATGAAGGGCAATGGTTTTCTGTGCAAGAGGGGAAACTGACATGAGATCTTGGGGAGAAATATTCTCCTGTGAGGGTGAGGAGGCCCTGGCCCAGGTTTCCCAGAACAGTGGTGGCTGCCCCATCCCTGGAGGTGCTCAGGGTCAGGTTGGATGGGGCTTGGAGCCCCTGATCCAGTGGGAGGTGTCCCTGTCCATGCCAGGTGCTGTGGGACTGGATGGGCTTTGAGGACCCTTCCAAGACAAAATGTTTCATGGTTCTAAATGTACTGTTCATTCACAGAGTGCAAAAAATCAGATGGAAACATAAGTCTCATCCTGCACCTCTGTCACCTCTGGGCCTTGGCATCCCAGTAAGTGGGTTTTGACTATACTGCAAGTCCACCTCTGCTGTGCCTTCACACACATTCTCCAACAGGCTCAATAGCGCACAGTGCATTGTATTTGTTTGATAAGCTACTCACAGCTAATATCCCCTGCCCAGGGTTGCTAAGTTTGATGTTTGCCTTGCAGGGTGTGTCTCCCAGAAGGTCTTATCTCCAAGCCAGAATCCTTAACTAGGAGATGCAGCAGCTGGACCATCAACTCCCTGATCTCCCGCCCTGCTCTGGTCGGACCAGCTATCTGCATGGCAAGAGCTGGGCAATGGGTGCAAGAGGCTGATACCATTGTCTAGAGCCATGTGCAGTATGAACCAGGTCTGAGCAAAAGCTCTTCTTGCACCTCTCTTTACAGTTACCTAAACTAGGCAGAAAACCTCCAAGCAACCCTAAAAGCTCTGTGGCAGGGACACAGGCAAACAAGCCTCCAACAGATGAATAGATGGCAGCATACGTTACCATCTTCAGGTTATGTGCACCGAAGAAGAGGGGAGGCCAAGCCCAGTTCAAGACCAGCTGAGCCCCGTAGAGGCCAAGCGGGATGATGGCTTTGCTGCTGCAACCACCCAGGTCATTCCATATCAGGTAGGAGGCATAACTGTGAAGAAAGGAAACACATGAGCTTTTGCAGTGAGTAGACCCCTCAGACAAACGATTCTCATGTAATTTCATTTGCATGGTGGCTGCATCTATGCCCCTCACTGCTCTTAAACCCATTGCCTTTGCCAGACCTGTACAGGTCATGTCATTTCTCCATGACAGAGGCTGCTTTTAGTGCCCATTTACAAAGCTGAGCATGAACTGTGTCCCTGGCCAAAAACTTTGCCTGTAGTGTGAACCTGAGGAACTCAGCCCACACTTTGGCTTAGTCTGTCCTTCATCTCCTGGGAGTAAGTGTATCTGGCATCCCCTGCTGATTCAAGCGCAAGGGGTATCCCAAAAACAAATAGGAAGGGCAGGACGATGATCTGAAGGCTGGAGCACCAAACAGGTGAGGACAGGCTGAGAGAGTTGGGGTTGTTCAGCATGGAGAAGAGAAGGCTGTGGGGAGACCTTAGAGCAGCTTCCAGTGCTGAAAGGAGCTCCAGGGTATCAGAGAGTGCAGGGATAGGGTGAAGGAGAACAATTTTCAGCTGCAAGAGGGGAGATTGAGATGAGATCATAGGGAGAAATGTTTTGCTGTGAGGGTGGGGAGGCCCTGGCCCAGGTTGCCCAGAGCAGTGGTGGCTGCCCCATCCCTGGAGAGGTTCAAGGGCAGGTTGGATGGGGCTTGGAGCCTTCTGGTCCAGTGGGAGGTGTCCCTGCCCATGACAGCAGCTTGGAACTGTATGGACTGCGAGGTCCCTTCCACCCCAAACTGTTCTATGATTCTAAGAGTGATTGAAATGTCCTTCTCTGAAACAGCAGTACAAGGAAGCAGAACTTACCCCATGCCAGTGTACAGGACAGTCCAAGCAACTGGGAATATTTTGCGGGATGGACACCACGAAGGTTTTTTCAGCTTCTCATACCAAAGAGGGATTTCTTTTCGATTAACAAACCAGCCAAGGAAACCTCCAACATGAGGCAGGACGGTAAAACCAGCAGTATAAGCCCACATCCTCCCTTGGTGGCTTGAAATAGCCTTTTGCCTTCTGTAAGTCAAAACCAATAATTATTTATCACTTTAAAAGGACATTTTTTCCTACTTTGATCTTTCAAGCTGTTCCTCTAATTGCCCGTATTCCCCTGCAGTCTCCGAGGCAGAAGGCAAGTATTTACTATTGTGTTCAGCTCTGCTGCTGCCTCTCCTCTGCTCATCTCCCGATCTCTGAAATAGGGGTAATTATTTCTATCACGGTTACATTTTTCCCCTTGATCTACCCAGCCAAGTGGCTCCCCCCCTGCCATTTCCTACAATACTCGTGTGGCAGGGTTCAGCTGAGGTGGTTATATTTGCAGAAGACAAGACTGCAGTCACTTTTATCATTCCTCCTCTGCCTGCCCCAACCAGACAGCAGGCAAACTTTAATGTGCGTTCACGAGTCTACGCGTCCCAGCAGAGCCGTTATCTCTCCTCTGCATGCTATTCTGAATATGAAAAACCAGACGGATCATGTCCAGAAACTCCTATCTTGACTAACTTCATCTAATTTTTCACCGTGGTTTTTTTTTTTTTTTTGTTTTAAATGAAGTCTATCACAAGGCAACACCCTTACAGCATATTCTAAGTGCTCAACAAACCTTGCTGAACCCTCCCTGCAGCCCTAGCAGGCAGAGATGGATCCTTACCTCTGCCAAATTGAGGCATAAGAGTAGTTTCTTGGTTGCTCGTGGTCTTCCTCTTGCATAAGAGGAAGGAGCATTTACTTTAATAGCTATGTGGTGCTCCCACACACAAAATAGAATCATAGAATCATGGAACAACCAGGTTGGAAGAGACCCATCGGATCATTGAGTCCAACCATTCCTATAAAACACTAAACCATGTCCCTCAAGACCTCATCCACCCGTCCCTTAAACACCTCCAGGGAAGGTGAATCAACCACCTCCCTGGGCAGCCTATTCCAATGCCCAATGACCCTTTGTGTGAAAAACTTCCTCCTAATCTCCAACCTAAATTCTCCCCTGGTGGAGCTTGAGGCCATTCCCTCTCGTCCTGTCCCCTGTCCCTTGGGAGAAGAGCCCAGCTCCCTCCTCTCCACAACCTCCTTTCAGGTAGTTGGAGAGAGTAATGAGGTCTCCTCTCAGCCTCCACTTCTCCAGGCTAAACAACCCCAGCTCTCTCAGCCGTGATGATACTAATAGCTACATGATGCTCCCACACACAACAGCTGTGATAAGGATAACATCTAGCATTTATTCCCTTGTCTCAAACCTCCTCTGCTGTTAACCTCAAGTGGACTCTGAACGGGACACTCTTCATAGAATCATAGAAGAGACCTCAAAGCTCATCCAGTTGCACCTCTGCCATGGGCAGGGACACCTCCCACTGGATCAGGGGCTCCAAGCCCCATCCAACCTGCCCTTGAACCCCTCCAGGGATGGGGCAGCCACCACTGCTCTGGGCAACCTGTTCCAGGGCCTCCTCACCCTCACAGCAAAGCATTTTTTCCCAATTATCTAATCTAAATCTCCCCTCTTTCAGTTTAAAACCATTACCACTCGGTCTCCTGTCCTCTTTCCCTTGATCTCTATATTCACCTGCCCTTTGAATCCATTAAGGCATTAAAACCAAATTAGCATTCATTGGAGTTAAGACAGAGGATTCACCGGGAGCAGAGCAGTACTGTGCTATCAGCACAAACACAAAATGCTCCGGAGCAAATGCACTCGGGAAACGTTGGTGTTAGAGATGCAAGAAGAGAGAAACAGGCACAGAAAATTCCCTCACCGAGGGAAATGTCCCTGGCACTCTGAGTGCTGGTCAGATAAAAAAGGAACATGAAGAGAGTTCTGATCTGCACAGGCATCTCTGTTTGGGATTTTAATTCACAATTACCACTTTGCTATGTCCTATGCTAATTGTCGTTATTATCGTCGTGCCACAAAGCATTCATCTTCAGAACCGCACGCCAGCAGCACAAGCCAATTTACACATCAGTAAGGAACAAATACCCCAGACACCATCTCTAACTAACAATTCCTTTACCAGACAATTCATAGCGCTATTAAAGCGTCTACGGAACCAGAAAATCAAGCAACACTGAGAAAAATAATAGCAGTTAGTCCTGCTTTTAAGTGTAAAACGGCACCAGCTGAGCTCCTCATAGCACTCCAAAAAGAAGTAAAATGGTAAAAGTAGATTTTTCCCTCCTCCCAACGCCTTTGTAGTTGCCAGACAAACCTGATAGGCTGCAGAAGGAACCGAGGGCTGAAAACAACACACTTATAAACCCGTATTTTATCTCACAGACGTTATAACTTGGTGAGGTAGGAGCTGTAAAATCTTACCGTCTCTTCTTGCCTGTTTCTCCCTCACAAAGACAAAGGGTTGGACATCCAAGACCACCTCTGGCTCAGATGCTGGTGGTGCTGTACAATGCAGTAGTTGTCAGCTGAGTTTTACCTAAATAGCAGGAAAAAGGGGGTGTGTGTGCGTGGGGTGGTGGTTGGATCAGATTACACAAGAGAACCCATGTTCTGCAAGAGTTAGAGGGGAGCTGGTGGTGGTTGAGAAACCCTGCAGGGGCCAGGACCGGCTGCTGAGTCCAGAGACACCAAGGTGTGACATCAGTGACAGCAGTGTGCCCAGGTGGCCAAGAAGGCCAGTGGCATCCTGGCTTGGATCAGAAATGGTGTGACCAGCAGGTCCAGGGAGGTGATTCTCCCTCTGGACTCAGCACTGGTGAGGCCGCTCCTTAAATCCTGTGTTCAGTTGTGGGCCCCTCAGCACAAGAAGGATGTTGAGGCTCTGGAGCTAGTCCAGAGAAGAGCGATGAGGCTGGTGAAGGGGCTGGAGAACAGGCCCTATGAGGAGCGGCTGAGACAACTGAGGGTGTTTATCCTGGAGAAGAGGAGGCTGAGGGGAGACCTCATTACTCTCTACAACTCCCTGAAAGGAGGTTGTGGAGAGGAGGGAGCTGGGCTCTTCTCCCAAGTGACAGGGGACAGGACGAGAGGGAATGGCCTCAAGCTCCACCAGGGGAGATTTAGGCTGGAGATTAGGAGGAAGTTTTTCATGGAAAGGGTCATTGGACATTGGAACAGGCTGCCCAGGGAGGTGGTCGATTCCCCTTCCCTGGAGGTGTTTAAGGCACAGGTAGATGAGGTGCTAAGGGACATGGGTTAGTGTTTGATAGGAATGGTTGGACTAGAAGATCCGATGGGTCCCTTCCAATCTGGTTGTTCTATGATTTTATGATCTGAGGCTGTGGGCTTGGTTTAAGGACAATCGTCTGGCCTCTAGAACCAAGGGTGGCTACGTGGGACAGAGAAGAACCCTTTGGTCTGTCTGGGAGTGCATTGGGCATGTGAAGTGTAATTAAAGTGTGTCACACAAATTAACGTGGTAATTGGATGAGAGAATATGCATGAGGGATCAGCTCCATAACGGTAGGACTTAGTAACGGAAGATGCAGAGGCTGCATCCAAAACAGCGAGACCAGCAGGTGAGGGAGGGGATTCTGTCCCTCTGCTCTACTCTTAAGAGACATCACTTGGAGCCCTGAGTCCAGCTCTGGAGTCCTCAGCACTGGGAGGACATGGAGCTGTTGGAGTGAGTCCAGAGGAGGCCATGGAGATGATGTAAGGGCTGGAGCACCTCCTGTGTGAGGACAGGCTGAGAGAGTAGGGGTTGTTCAGACTGGAGAAGAGAAGGTTCCAAGGAGACCTTAGAGCAGCTTCCAGTGCTGAAAGGGGCTCCAGGAAAGCTGGAGAGTGGCTCTTGGCCAGGGAGTGCAAGGATGGGACAAGGAGGAAAGGTTTTCAGCTGCAAGAGGGGAGATTGAGATGAGATCTTGGGAAGAAATGTTTTGCTGTGAGTGTGGGGAGGCCCTGGCCCAGGTTGCCCAGAGCAGTGGTGGCTGCCCCATCCCTGGAGGGGTTCCAGACCAGGCTGGATTGTACTTGGAGCCCCTGATGCAGTGGGAGGTGTCCCTGCCCATGGCAGAGGTGGAACTGGATGAGCTTTGAGGTCTCTTCTGACCCAAACCATTCTATGGTTCTAGGACTTCTGTGTGTGCTATGTGGATGTGAGCTCTGATGATTGACTCTGCCTGAGGATCCGTCCCAGTGCATGTCTGTGGGTGTGAGTTCAGGACATGAGTCCATGTGTGCAGACTTCCCTGCACCGTTTAACACTACATCCATTCACCAGATGCTTTCAATGGTAGCCTGGCCGCTGGCCTTTTGGCTAAAACGCACTGGAAACGGCTTGAATCTAAAATAAAGACATTACACAAGCATGTTAAATGAAAAAGAAGAAAGCTAGAAATCAATTTCCATTAGAAAGCTGTCTGCAAGGGACGGGAAATTAAACACTAATTTACTTCAGTTACGGGTCATTACCTGGATTTCATGGCCAGGGGTAGAATTGCCGGTTCCTAGCAGAATGTGCTATTACTGTTATAACACGAGATCTTCTGTTTTACTGGGCCCACAAGGAAATTATTTATGTGAGATGAGAAAGAAAGGAGGGGGAGGAAAAAAAACGGTGTAAAGGGACAGATTTTCAGCTCGAATAAATCAATGCACTGCTCTTGCAGTGGTGTGTTTATGTAGTGTAAGTGCCACTTTGAAATAACAGATGCCGCACACATTAATCAAGCAGCAGCCACCTGCATATCCGTTCGGAATCTGGTGTTATTTGTGGCTGGGAACTTCTGTCGTGCAACGATGCGGCTACTGTGCATGATGGAATGGTTTCCTTCGCAGCCGACACGGTCAATGTGCAGATTGCCGGGTAGCGTTGCCTCCACCAGGCTTTGGCAACTTGCTCTGAAAGCAAACGGTTTTAACAGTTTTGAGGCCGTGGTGTTCCCTTCCCCAGGCTTGAGCACAAAAACATGATTACTGGGTTGCTAAGCATTTAGCAGTTGTATTCCCAGGACGTTTTAGAGTGTAATATGCTGGAAGAATATGCAGAAAGGCAGCTGTCTCCTGGGCTGCATCCAACGCGGTGTGAGCAGCAGGGGAAGAGAGGGGATTCTGCCCCTCTGCTCTGCTCTTGTGAAGAACCCACCTGAAACCCTGTGTTGCATCGCTCCGCACAGGGAGGACATGGAGGTGTTGGAGCAAGTCCAGAGGAGGCCACAGAGATGATCCGAGGGCTGGAGAACCTCCTGTATGAGGACAGGCTGAGAGAGTTGGGGTTGTTCAGCCTAGAGAAGAGAAGGTGCCAGGGAGACCTTAGAGCAGCTTCCAGTGCTGAAAGGGGCTCCAGGAAAGCTGGGGAGGGGCTCTGGATCAGGAAGGGCAGGGACAGGATAAGGGAAAACAGTTTTAAGCTGAAAGAAGGGAGATTGAGATGAGATCTTAGGGAGAAATGTTCTCCTATGAGGGGGAGAAGCCCTGGCCCAGGTTGCCCAGAGCAGTGGTGGCTGCCCCATCCCTGGAGGGGTTCAAGGGCAGGTTGGATGGGGCTTGGAGCCCCTGATGCAGTGGGAGGTGTCCCTGCCCATGGCAGAGGTGGGACTGGATGGGCTTTAAGGTCCCTACCAACCCAAACCATTCTATGATTCTGTGATTCAAAGAATTCAAAACTAAGGATCAGTCACAAGGTTCTCAGTAAATCCGTGAAGCTGGGGATGATGCTGCATGACCGAGGAATAGCAAAAGTAAAGAGGAAAAAATAGTAGATGCATTTACAGGCCTAAATATCATGCATCAGTCCTGCTTAAGCTTGAGAGCAAAGAAAGGGATAAATGAAGACATGGGAGTGCATGGAAAAATGGGATAATGTGAAACCTGTTGGTCCAAACTGGGTGACAGTAGACTGGATGCCATTGCCTGGTAGCAGATGTCCAGAGAAGAGCAACGAGGCTGGTGAGGGGTCTGGAGAACAGACCTTATGAGGAAAGGCTGAGAGAGCTGGGGGTGTTTAGCCTAGAGAAGAGAAGGCTGAGAGGAGACCTCATTGCTCTCTATAACTACTTGAAAGGAGGTTGTAGAGAGGAGGGAGCTGGGCTCTTCTCCCAAGTGACAGGGGACAGGACAAGAGGGAATGGCCTCAAGCTCCACCAGGGGAGATTTAGGCTGGAGATTAGGAGGAAGTTTTTCACACAGAGGATCATTGGGCATTGGAATAAACTGCCCAGGGAGGTGGTTGATTCACCTTTCCTGGAGGTGTTTAAGGGACAGGTAGATGAAGTCCTGAGGGACATGGTTTAGTGTTTGATACGAGTGGTTGGACTTGATGATCCAATGGGTCTCTTCCGACCTTGTTGTTCTATGATTCTATGATTCTTTCCCAAGCAAAAGGACGTGCAGCACCTTGCTGGTCCTGCCTTCTGCACAGCTTCAGTTATGGTGTTTGTCAGGTTGTGGCTAAGTCAGAGGCACTCACAGAGGGTAGGAGGGCAGCTGGGCAGACAAGGAGCACAGACGGAGGGAATGCAGAAAGACAAAAATCAAGGTGGGGAAGAGGCTTTGGTGGCACCAGCAAGAGCTCAGCACTGGGATACCATGTGATTTTAAATACACTGTGAGCGCAGACACATGGAGACATGAGTGCTTCATGCCTCAGGCCTCCCCTCCGGGATGTGAGCGGATGCTGCCGGAGGGAACAGCCTTGCAGAAAACCGGAAAGACTTTCTTTAACACAGTATTGGTTTTCCTCTCTTACTACAGATTTATGTCTCAATATTTCTGGTTTGAATCATTTTACAGTAATACGAGATGAGGTAACGCTACCTCTTAGCACAATCATTTCTATACCATGTCTTGGTTCGCTTCCGATTACATTAAAGGAATGTTACTGCTGAGTTTCTGATCACTGCCCTATCTCTGCAAAGTCTTTTTATGAAAGAAAAGACACGGGAGAGCTGAGTTACACAACCGTGTTTGTTTTCCTCTTCTTAGCAACCTTTGCACGTTGTCCCAAGAGGTTCTCAGTCCATGCAAGATTAATTGCTCAAATATAAAAGCCCTGTTAACCTGAATATATTATTGAAAAACAGCATATTTCAATCTGCCCTAGTTTTGAAAATAGAGATGCCGGGTCAGCTCCCGGCATAAATCTGCAATGTTCCTTGGAAGCCAGCGGAGCTTCTCTGATTTACATCGGCAATAAAGGCGTCCTGGTTTGTCTGGCACTGATGGAAGCCTGAGTGTGCTCACCGAGCTGCCACAAGGACGCGGTGGCTGGGGAGGAACCGTCATCGCAATCACCATCTACTGAGCAACTCCAACCTGCCAGCCTTGACAATGCAAAATAAAACATTTCATTTTCAGTATGAAAAGTCATTGGGTTGGAAGGGACCTCAGAGCCTATCCTGTTCTAAGCTGCTGCCATGGGCAGGGACACCTCCCACTAGATCAGGGGCTCCAAGACCCAACCAACCTGGCCTGGAACCCCTCCAGGGATGGGGCAGATGGGTCAGGGCCTCCTCACCCTCACAGCAAAACATTTCTCCCTAAGATTTAATCCCAATCTCCCCTCTTGCAGTTGAAAATGTTCCCCCTGATCCTCTTCCTGCTCTCCCTGATCCAGAGCGCCTCCCCAGCTTTCCTGGAGCCCCTTTCAGCACTGGAAGCTGCTCTAAGATCTCCTTGGAGTCTTCTCCAGGCTGAACTACCCCAACTCTCTCAGCCTGTCTTCATATGGGAGGTGCTCCAGCTCTTGGATCATCTTTGCGACCTCCTCTAGACTCCTCTAGTTTGAATGAATAAAGGCTTGTCCTTAAAAGCTTCCAGTTATGTTGAAAAAAAAATTCTGGATAATATGAAATGATACAGGAATTCCCAGCTTGTCGCTCGTTCTGTTTTCATATGAGCTGAGGTGTCCCTGGGCAGAAAGACCACACAGCCCCTCAAAACTTTGATGTGGATTGCTGTGTGAGCTAAATTTTCCAGCTTTTTTTGCAGCTTGGTTTTCCACCCTCTCTCCACTAGAGGGAATTTTAAATCATCTCTTTCTTAGGATTTAAGTCCAGTTTTCAGCGTGCTAAAAAGCTTTGCCTGCAGAACACTGCTATATCCAGAGGCACTGCTCCTTCTGTGAGGCACAAAATTCTTTCATAGATCATAGAATCATAGAATCACAGAACAACCAGGTTAGAAGAGACCCATCGGATCATCGAGTCCAACCACTCCTATCAAACACTATACCATGTCCCTCAGCACCTCATCTACCCGTCCCTTAAACACCTCCAGGGAAGGTGAATCAACCACCTCCCTGGGCAGCCTATTCCAATGCCCAATGACCCTCTGTGTGAAAAACTTCCTCCTAATCTCCAGCCTAAATCTCCCCTGGTGGAGCTTGAGGCCATTCTCTCTTGTCCTGTCCCCTGTCCCTTGGGAGAAGAGCCCAGCTCCCTCCTCTCTACAACCTCCTTTCAGGGAGTTGTAGAGAGTAATGAGGTCTCCTCTCAGCCTCCTCTTCTCCAGGATAAACACCCCCAGCTCTCTCAGCTGCTCCTCATCAGGCCTGTTCTCCAGCCCCTTCACCAGCTTTGTTGCTCTTCTCTGGACTCTCTCCAGAGCCTCAACATCCTTCTTGTGGTAGAGAGGCCCAGAACTGAACACAGGATTCAAGGAGCGACCTCCACAGTGCTGAGTCCAGAGGGAGAGTAACCTCCCAGGCCCTGCTGGTCACACCATTTCTGATCCAAGCCCAGTCCTGGCTGAGTGTAATTGCAGAATAAACAACTCTGATTGTGAGATGAACCGCAGAAAAAGCTCCTTATTTTTCTGGGGCTCAGCCTTTGACTTCGTGCAGCCCAGGCACATCCCAGTCCCTCCTGACTCCCCTGTGCCTTGAGTCTCTGCATCCCACCAGCTTCTATTCCTGGCCAGCTCTGAGCCGAAAGGCCAGGCTGAGTGTCAGAGTGAATTTTGACAACTGGAGCCTCTCGTATCTCTGCTCCTTCATCAGCAGCAAAGCTGGTGAGGGCTGCTGTACAGAGCTGCCCCCGTTTGATAACCTTAAGGGGAATGGTTCAGTCTTATCTGCACGCAGATGTTGCACCTCAGTAGCCGAAAGAATCAATTTTAACGGACACAGCTCAACACCTGCTTTCGCATTAGGAGCAGCTTAGCGTGGGGATAGGCAGCTGATTGCAGGCAATTAAGTTATGCAGCTTAACAAATTACCGCGCTCTAGCTGAGCCTCTTTAATTAACCACATGCACAGACCCAGCCCAGCACTAACGCGACATTAAATATTTCGCCTTCGACTGCCGTGACCAGTAATACCTGCTGGACCAGAGTGCTTGGCAGCGCTAATTTTGACCCACAGCAGTCAAATCTGTGAGAGCACAGAGCTCTGGGACCCTGGACCATGCTGGGCTGTGTCATCATATTGCATAGTGCACGGTGGGGTGCTTAGCTTCTGAGGATGATCACAGAATCACCAGGTTGGAAAAGACCCGTTGGATCATCGAGTCCAACCATTCCTATCAACCATGTACCTCAGTGCCTTGTCCACCCATCCCTTAAACACCTCCAGGGAAGGTCACATTGATATTTGGGGATGGCTTTTATTTTCCTCAAAGGACTTTGCATCGATTTGCATCAGCACTGGTGAGGCCGCTCCTTGAATCCTGTGTTCAGTTCTGGGCCCCTCAGCACAAGAAGGATGTTGAGGCTCTGGAGTGAGTCCAGAGAAGAGCAACGAAGCTGGGGAAGGGGCTGGAGAACAGGCCCTATGAGGAGCGGCTGAGAGAGCTGGGGGTGTTTATCCTGGAGAAGAGGAGGCTGAGAGGAGATCTCATTACTCTCTACAACTCCCTGAAAGGAGGTTGTGGAGAGGAGGGAGCTGGGCTCTTCTCCCAAGGGACAGGGGACAGGACAAGAGGGAATGGCCTCAAGTTCCACCAAGGGAGATTTAGGTTGGACATTAGGAGGAGGTTTTTCCCAGAAAGGGTGATTGGGCATTGGAATAGGCTGCCCAGGGAGGTGGTTGATTCACCTTCCCTGGAGGTGTTTAAGGCACAGGTAGATGAGGTCTTGAGGAACTTGGTTTAGTGTTCGATAGGAATGGTTGGACTAGAAGATCCGATGGGTCCCTTCCAACCTGGTTGTTCTATGATTCTATGATTAGAAAAATCTTCGGTGATGATACAAAGTCCCTGGAAGGTTGTTGTATTGCAGTGGGTTAAGTGCTATCATAACTCGACTGCTTAGTTGTCTTACTAAGTCATGATTGCAACCCTTGTGTTAATGTCAGGTTGGAGTATTGGGTTTAAAGTGAGCCAGAATAGTGGTGTTCACAAAGGATTTTATCAAGCCTAAATATAGCAGTTTAAAATGCGTTTCAAGGTCTTTCCTACATGCAGAGTTAATTGAGAAAAGCTATTGCAGTTTCAAGTGATGCTCTCACTTAAATCGAGTTCACTTTCATGTACCGATGTGTCCTAAATTACCCTGGTGCAGAACTCCAGCCAGGCAAAGGCTTTTTAGTGAGGATGTGAAGTTCACCAGTTACGGAAAAACTGGGGAGAGGGTTTTCCTGCTGCGACTTTCAGAGAAAAGCCAGAAACTTCGGGGCAGCACTTGCTTACCTGAGGTCCTAAAACATGTAGGAGGTGACCTCTGATCCTGTAGTTGTGGTTTGTACAGCTGTAAGAAAAGCTCTCAGACATTTTCCCACCCAGTTGGTTCAGGCAGTGAACTGGGAAGGTAGAACAAGCACCAGCAAAGGCAGTGAATGATTAACTCCGGCCTCTTATTACAGGAGCAGGATGGTGTCACCCTTTCCTTCACACACCTCGTCTTGGAAACAAGCTTTGTCCAGGCATGAGGAAAGGCATAGATCAACCTGCAAGAATCATAGAATCACCAGGTTGGAAAAGACCCATCGGATCATCCAGTCCAACCATTCCCATCAATCACTAACCCCTGTCCCTCAGCAACTCGTCCACCCATCCCTTAAACCCCTCCAGGGAAGGGGAATCAACCACTTCCCTGGGCAGCCTCTGCCACTGCCCAATGATCCTTTACACGAGAAATTTCTTCCTAATGTTCAGCCTTGGTGACCCTGCAGTGATTCCTACTGACACCACACATCTGGGACCTCAAGGTGGGACACCGAGAGCCACTGCTGCCTGTCCCAGGGGACAGTGGTCTCTTGCCACACCAAACACAGCTGGGAGCACTTCATCCCCCTGTGTCCCTGGAGGGTTCCCAGCTGCTCAAGCCACACACAGAACCCTTTCCTGAGTCCTTTTGCTGCTTAAGCCCATTTCATCTCCCCCCTAGTCCCCACTGGGGGAGGTGAAAACAGTTTCTGGCTGTGGCTGGCAGGGGGGTGGGCTGCAGGGTCCCTCCAGGGTCCCATCCTGACATGAGAAGTGACCAGTGACTTAGTATTTAGCTTTAAATACTTTAGTATTCACCCTTGAATAAGTCAGGAGATCCTGGCAGTGCCCTGGGAGGGAGTTCACTGCCTTCCTGCGACGCTGGCACGGGCATGTCCCAGCACCGGCACATCGGGCTCCATCCGTTCGTGACCAGAGCTGGAGGAAAACCTGGAGGCACTCAGCACCTCCCCAGCCTCTGACAGTGCCCAGTGACCCTTTCTGTGAATATTTTTTCCCCTAATGTTCATCCTGAACCACCCCTGGTAGATCTTGAGGCCATTCCCTCTTGTCCTGTCCCCTGTCACTTGGGAGAAGAGCCCAGCTCCCTCCTCTCTACAAATGAAGAAGAAAAGAACAAGCTGTCTTGGATTCTCAGTGGAAGGAGTTTTCCACTCTATTAATTCAAGACTTCCCCAGGACCTGAGAAGCACCAGTGCCTCTCAACCTGCATTAATTATACAGTTCGACTTGAGATTATATTGGCTGAGGAACTTATATCAAAGTGGTTTTGTTGTTCTTTTAATGGGAATGCCCTTTGTAGTGGGAGGAAAAATGTTAGTGGCTGCTTCTTTTTGGTCTAAATATTTTTTTCTGAGAGCTGTGAAGCTGTCAAAAGGATCAAAATGATGCTTTGAGAAGGTTTTGTTAGGATAAAAACTGTGTTTTTCTTCTGTGTTTCTTCAGTCATAGCAGAAATAGAAAGTGAAAAGGCGAAGGTACACAGGGACCGGAGGGAATTCCTAGCAAAGGGACAATAAAGGTAAAGATTCTCCAGAGAAGCAAGATTTCATAAAAGGAAGAGAAAACAACAGTGTTTGGAAGATATGACAAATGTGAGTTTTTCATTTATTTGTTCTGAAGTGCACATCCTTTTCGGCAGTTAATAGCTCTCACCTTGCTGTTATTCTTATCGTGGAACGGGTTGGGTTGGAAGGGACCTGAAACCCCATCCAGTTCCAACCTCTTGTCACAGAATCATAGACTCATAGAACAACCAGGTTGGAAGAGACCCATCGGATCATTGAGTCAAACCATTCTTATCAAACAGTAAACCAAGTCCATCAAGACCTCATCCACCCGTCCCTTAAACACCTCCAGGGAAGGTGAATCAACCACCTCCCTGGGCAGCCTATTCCAATGCCCAATGCCCAATGAAAAACCTCCTCCTAATCTCCAGCCTAAATCTCCCCTGGTGGAGCTTGAGGCCATTCCCTCTTGTCCTGTCCCCTGTCCCTTGGGAGAAGAGCCCAGCTCCCTCCTCTCCACAACCTCCCTTCAAGTAATTGTAGAGAGTAATGAGGTCTCCTCTCAGCCTTTTTGTCATGGGCAGGGACACCTTCCACTGGATCAGGTTGCTCATAGCCTCATCAAATCACCTCAAATAAATAGGAATGGTTGGACTCGATGATTTAGTGGGTCTCTTCCAACCTGGTGATTCTATGATTCTATGATTCTATAAATGCAGCTGAGCCATGGTGATTACTTGAGTTGTCATTGTTTAGCTACAGATTTTTGCAAGAAGAGCACAAGGAGAAAAGGGTTGTGAGAGCTCTCGAGCTCCTTGTTGGCTGCTGTATGTTTCAAAGAGGGTGACATCTGAGCCAGGCAGACCTCATCCGATTTCAGCTTCCTGACCTTTTGTCCAGGTTCTGCAGAGCAAGCGTAGAACAACCCCACCTCGATCACGGGTGTAAATCCCTCCAGAGGAGCACAATCAGCACATGGTAAATGCCAGGGTGCTTCCCTGGACTATTCTGGTGAACAACTTGATGGGCAGAGCCGCCGCTCAAACAAATGCGAGGGCGTTTTGGAGCAAGGCATTTTGATAGGAATGGTTGGACTCGATGATCCGGTGGGTCTCTTCCAACCTGGTGATTCTATGATTCTATGATTTAAAGGGAGTTCTGAATTAGAAATGCAACTTGTATAAAGACAGTGTTATGACTTGTTGTCCTTCAACGACTGGTGTAAGTAGAAAAGGGAATTTATTGCCTGCTTTGTGCTGAATCAAGTCTTCTAGCTTGAATAGAAGAGGTTTCTCCTTTTACAACAGAGACCCATCGAGGGCATTGAATTACTGCAGTATTCCCTGCAGCCATCTGATGAGAAGGGGATGTCTGAATGGTATATTGAGTGTAGACATGAAATTGCTCTGCCAGAGCTCTTCATCTGGACAGACTCCAGCTTTGATCCAGAAAGCTGTATGACTGCCAGGAAAGCAGAGCAGAGCAGAGCCCAGCTTAATCTGTGCGAGAACGGCCACATCGGCCGGAACAAGCTCATCTCTGTGCTCTGCACTGGTGAGACCAAACCTCGAATCCTGTGTTCAGTTCTGGGCTCCTCAGCACAAGAAGGATGTTGAGGCTCTGGAGTGAGTCCAAAGAAGACCAATGAAGTTGGTGAAGGGGCTGGAGAACAGGCCTGATGAGGAGCGGCTGAGAGAGCTGGGGGTGTTTAACCTGGAGAAGAGGAGGCTGAGAGGAGACCTCATTGCTCTCTACAACTCCCTGAAACGAGGTTGTGGAGAGGAAGGAGCTGGGCTCTTCTCCCAAGGGACAGGGGACAGGACAAGAGGGAATGGCCTCAAGCTCCACCAGGGGAGATTTAGACTGAACATTAGGAAGAAATTCCTCACGGAAGGGGTCATTGTGCACTGGCAGAGGCTGCCCAGGGAGGTGGTTGATTCTCCTTCCCTGGAGGGGTTTAAGGGATGGGTGAACAAGGTGCTGAGGGACATGGTTTAGTGATTGATGTGAATGGTTGGCCTCAACGATCCGATGGGTCTTTTCCAACCTGGTGATTCTATGATTCTATGATCTCATGGTCTAACATACCTCCCAGGATGTCTTCTGACTGTTCCCAGACCACCATGATCTGTGAAGGGGGAAAGTCAGGGAGATCTGAGAATTAGGAATAAATTGGAGAAGAATCCACATCTCTGGCTGCCGGTTCACAGGACAGAAAACCCACTGCAAGCTATTGTCACAGCACTGCCACAAGAGCACTCCTGCTGCTGGAGGTGCTAGAGCCAGTTCATGTCCATCATCGGGTTTTACTGCTGCACATGCTCCCCTTTTAGCTGCGAGATCAAAGTCCATTTTCCTCCTTTCATTTCTGTCGATGCAGCCAGATACTTTATGGAATCCTGGATATTGGTGAATATGATGCGTGGGATGAATGGGTGTGAACAAGCCCTCGGGAGGCAGCGGATCCCTGACATTGTAATGAGAGTGTGCTGAATCCTAGCCAGGGGCTGCAAATCTTCAAACGCATCCCATACGAAGGAAAACCTGCCTGGGAGTGAGGGATTTGTTTCTATCATCTTTATTTCTTAAACACAATTGTGGTTTCCCAGCTCCTGCTCGCTCCCTTTTCTTATCCTGGAAATCAGAAAACCCTTTAGTTTCATAAAACTCTGGGTGGTTAAGAGTTCGACCTGGTTTTTGAAGTAAGTTCATTGTCTCACATACCAGATCTAGATCTCAATTGCCATCAGGTCTTGGATTCTGGTTTAGGGTCAACTCTATCTGAGTGGCCAAAGGCAAATAACTTCAATAATATTGTGGCCTTAATTTATTTTTTTGGTAATTTAATTAGGAGCTTGATCTGGTTTGGGGGCAGGACGCAAAGTGGATTAGGGGAGCAGCAGGCTCTTTAATTAGGGCCATTTATCTCCTGTTAAAGTTTAACCTTTCCTTGCACAGAGCAGCAGTGACAACAGGCAGCAGGGGTTTGTGTGCGGTGTCAGGTCAGCCAGGTACGCACAGGATTGTGTGCTCAGGAATACTCTCATCTTGCTCGAATCGCACTACAGCCATCCCAAAGCACCAACTGTGGCAACTGTGTCATAAGGCTATTTATAGAGCCCAGGAACTAGAGGGTAAATATTTATTTAGATTCCGATGCTTAATCTGCTACTGGCTGATTGTGTGGAAAGCCTGAGCCCTGACTCTTTCTACAGAGATTTATAACCAAAGCCTTCAGCTTGTTTAGCCTGGAGAAGAGGAGGCTGAGAGGAGACCTCATTACTTTCTACAACTACCTAAAGGGAGGTTGTAGAGAGGAGGGAGCTGGGCTCTTCTCCCAAGGGACAGGGGACAGGACAAGAGGGAATGGCCTCAAGCTCCACCAGGGGAGATTTAGGCTAGAAATTAGGAGGAGGTTTTTCCCAGAAAGGGTGATTGGGCATTGGAATAGGCTGCCCAGGGAGGTGGTTGATTCACCTTCCCTGGAGGGGTTTAAGGGATGGGTAGATGAGGTCCTGAGGGACATGGTTTAGAGTTTGATAGGAATGGTTGGACTAGAAGATCCGATGGGTCCCTTCCAACCTGGTTGTTCTATGATTCTATGATGCTAAGAGTGAGGACAGAGAAACTGGAAGGATGCTCCATGTCCATCAGCAAGGACTGATGGAGGCAGCATCTCTCCTGACCTCCCCCTTGAAGTCACTGGGAGCTGCCCTGAGCTTGTTGCCTCCCAGCACAACCAGAGAAGCAAGGGAGGCTTCCTCCCAGCCCCAGGCAGTGCTGGAGGTGGGAAGGCATCAGTAGAAGTAGCCACAGGGATAATTGGAGGCCAGTATAGCATAAGTGAGGTGTGTCTCTTTTTAGCAAGACATGTGCTCATTAACAAGGCACACAGTCCTACACCCCATGCAGTGACGTTAAAACATCCTCTCCCTCTAACATCTCCCGTCTCTTTTCCCAGTTACAGACACTGTTGGAGCTCTGTGGTGCCAGTAGGAACAGTTGCTGGAAGCTGGCACCCAGGCTGGCCCTGTGAGGGGTGAAAAGGCAGGTAAGTAGCAAGATTTATCTCTGAGCAACGGAGAGTAGTGCAGGAAAGGGAGGGCAGCTGGGTACAAGCTCATGCTCGGTCTTGGCGTGTGAAAAGGGAGCAGCTGAAAGCAGCATAGCCTGGGGATCTGGGCTGGTATTTAGGAAAGATTAGCCAGGATGGTGGCTGTTCCAGAAGCCCCAGTTCTGCAACGTGAGCTCTCTGTGCAGTCAGCTGGAGCTGTGAACTACCAGAAGGCATCGCTGCCATCCCAGTGCAGGAAGGTGGTAGCACCTCCTCTCTTTTCAGAGAAGATCCACGATGCTGGTGAAGGGGCTGGAGAATAGGTCCTATGAGGAGCGGCTGAGACAGCTGGGGCTGTTTAGCCTGGAGAAGAGGAGGCTGAGGGGGGACTTCATTGCTCTCTACAACTGCCTGAAAGGAGGTTGTGGAGAGGAGGGAGCTGGGCTCTTCTCCCAAGGGACAGGGGACAGGACAAGAGGGAATGGCCTCAAGCTCCACCAGGGGAGATTTAGGCTGGAGATTAGGAGGAGGTTTTTCACAGAAAGGGTGATTGGGCATTGGAATAGGCTGCCCAGGGATGTGGTTGATTCACCTTCCCTGGAGGGGTTTAAGGGATGGGTAGATGAGGTGGTGAGGGACATGGTTTAGTGTTTGATAGGAATGGTTGGACTCAACGATCCGATGGGTCCCTTCCAACCTGGTTGCTCTATGATTCTATGATTCTATACTCGCCTTGTATGTGTTATTTTTTCTGATAAGAACACTCATTTCCCTTTCATTCGTTGAAGTGTTTTACAGTGGTCGAGAATCCTGTTGTACTTCTCTGTAATGGATTTTTTCCTTTGCAATTTCCTATCTTTATGGTTTCCTGCTATGGAGGTGTGGATACAGCAAAGATCCTTAACTTCTGAGCAGGTTGAGCAGCTGATCAGACCATAGATTACTACCGCGGTCTCTTCTTCAACCCTGCAGCATTTGCTGTAAACGCACTATTTCTCATGGATGGCAAAACAAGCTTCAGCAGCAGATTTCTCTTCCCATCTAGGTCTTCAGACTAGAAAAAGTCTGAGGTCTGGTATTCATAAAGCAATGAGGCAACTGAGAATAGACTGTGCAAATTTGTGCAGGGAGACCCTATAACGCACCAAGTGCTACCTCCAGGACCCTGCAAAGGGATTCAGCTTCTGGAAGAATCATAGATTGGTTTGGGTTGGAAGGGACCTTAAAACCCATCCAGTCCCACCCCTGCCATGGGCAGGGACACCTCCCGTGGGATCAGGGGCTCCAAGCCCCATCCAACCTGGCCTGAAACACTTGCAGTGATGGGGCAGCCACCACTGCTCTGGGCAACCTGGGCCAGGGCCTCCCCAGCCTCACAGCAAAACATTTCTTGCCAAGATCTCACCTCAAGCTCTCCTCTTCCAGCTGAAACCCATCCCCCCCACATCCCATCCCTGCCCTCCCTGCTCCAGACCCCCTCCCCAGCTTTCCTGGAGCCCCTTTCAGCACTGGAAAGAAAACCCTGAACACAGCCACAAGGCGTTTGCACTGCATGTACCATTTTTATTTTCAAATATATATATATTATGTAATTTTAAAACAGGATATTTGTGAAGGAAATGGGGTTTTTTTTCAGGTAAAAGCAGCCCACCGTGTCCCACACAGCCCCTTTGCCTGCTGCTCACAGCTGACCTGCACAGGGAAAGGGCTGAGCTCCCTCCCCACTGCTACTGGGACAACCTGTGGTCTTCTCCCGCTGGAAAGAAAAGGTGTTTACCAGTCCCACCCCTCCTGAGTCAGTGCAAAGCATGCTCTACTGCTCCATCATATGCCCCGTGCCTTTCCTGCAGTGCTAGGAGAGAGCTGGGGCTTCCTGGAGGGGCAAAGGGAGCTGGGGAAGGAGCTTCTTTCGCCTTGACACCGTGGAAAAAGGCAAGGAGGAACCAGAATGAAGTGACAGTGTGGTTTCAAGTATACGTGTAAAACCCCATCACACAGAGCTTCACAGAAGGCTGCCACCAGCCTCACCATCAAGAGACTGGTATCTCTGGGGCAGCAGAGACTGGTGTCTCTGGCCCCTGCAGCACCTGATGTTTGGCAGGGAGGGCTCAGGGTTTGGTTCACAGCGTGAGAGACAGAGAGCTAGAAGGGAGAGGTGGTTCTGACAACGAAACTTATGGCTCAGGCATTCAGTAGGCAAGAGCCGAGAGAGGGTGGGAGTAAAAGCTCTCACGTGGGCTCAGTAAATGAGACTCTCCCTTCAGACTCTCCCTCTTTGCACCCCTTACAACCTTCTGAATGAAATTCCTCTGCCCACCAGCTCAAACGCACACGCTTCTGCTTGAACCAAGAGTCTGGACACTCCCTTTGCTGTGTGCCCTTAAGGCCTCTCTTTGGATAGCCTCTGGCACAAAGAAATCCTCATCAAAATGCACCCCCTTTCCTTTCCTGCACCCTTTGATATGTAGGGAGCCAGCACCGAGCAGCACAAGGACCCAGGGGGCAGAGCTCATGGGCTGCACTCAGCTGCCCCAATTTGCATCCACGTTCAGCTCCTCCGCCCTGGGGAACCAACACCACTGCCTGGACAGCCTGCACGCCTCTTTGCTACTTCTGGGGTGCATCTCAGTCTTCCCTGAGCCCTGGGATGCCCAGACCATCCCGTCTGTTGCTCCTGGGGCCTGGTGGAGAAAGGAAGCAGCACAAGCCTTTCTTAGATTCCTCTCCCTACAGTCCAGTCTAGGAGTGAGCAGACCAGGCAGGCACCGACACCAGTGGGTGCAGCTAAGCTCTAGGCACCGCAGCCAGACAGATCTTCCTCAGACACAACCTGTTTCGCAATCCGATGCTGGAAAAATATCACGCTTAAAACCCAGCAACCCTCCACCTAACCCTGCAATGCTTAGGCAGCCTTGCTTTGAGTGGTGGTGAGACTTCCCTCCCAACCCACATGATTCGATAAACAACCCTCTCTTTGTGAACAGCGCAGCAGAGCCTTCTCCTCATCTTCTGCCTTAATTTTCCCATTGAGGGCTTCACACCCCAGTTTCTCTAGCTCAGCAGGGGAAGGAGCCGAAGCCTCGAGGCCAATCCTGCCCCAGTAGCACCATGGTAGCTAGAGAGGTGACATTCAGTTCATCAAATGGGCTTTGTACAAGGCACAACGCGGCTGAGTCAAGGGTTAAAAAATATTGTAGTTGATCAAGGCTTTATCCCTGCAGAATAAAATGGCTGATTCAGCCCTGGAAGAGAACTTTGGGACTGTTCTGAGAACATTCTTCTATTTACAGCCCTTGCTTCAACAGAAACGTTCTTTATTTTGTAAAAAAAAAACAAAAAAAACCAAAAAAAAAAAACAACCTAGCTCCTAGCACTGTCAGTTCCAGAGCAAAAACCTTTTGTATGTGGTTGAGGTGCCTATGGTACCGTGTCCAGGCCACCTGCCCAAACTCCTGAGTGAAGCTTCGAGGTAGATACCTGCCGCGACTCTCTAGAGAGGGACCCTACAAACAGCATCAGCTGTCAGACCTTCTCACCTTTCTTCGCTTTGGCCCCAGCCAATCCAAGCCTGCTGCAGCCTATTCCTGACTCCCTAAAGCATTCACCCCTCTCCCCAGCAGCAATCCAGTACAAACCAGTAATGCCTTCCTGTGCTATGAGTCAGAGCACGGTGCACACTCTCAGCTCTGGGTGTGCAGACCGCAGCTGATGGATACTGAGGTCACCTGGAGAAAGAGGGAGAGCTGGAAGGGGTTTTTTTTCCCCCCTTTCCTGGGAGCTCAGCCCCCAGGTGGCTGTGCCTGCAGTGCTGTTGCCATCCAGTGACAGGAGGCAGCACTACAGACCAGTTGCCCGTTTCACAGACACAGCTGAAGCTTTTTCCCACTCGGTCACCAGTGTCAGGAAGGCCAGGAGAGGTCAGAGCAGAGGGAGACAACACGTCGCAATCCTGAGACAATCCTCCCTGTAAATCCCCTGAGTAAACGGATAAAATGGACTTTTTTTTTCCTTTGCTACAGCACCTATTTCAGAAGTTCTTTTCTCTGCCCTGGTATCACAGATTTTACTAAGACCTGGTCATCTACTATAAAGCTAAAAATTATGCTTTACTTAACATGATCTGCTGGCCTCACAGCTGAATATGGTTTGCGAAGTGAAACACCTTATCTGCAAGATGAGAATAAATTACAAGCAGAAGATCCAGACTGTTAGAGTTCTTGGAGTGTGTCAGTCAAGTAGTGAATATAAGCTGATGTACTCTTTTCTTTCCAAGGTCCTCTGGAAAAAGTCCTGCTGGAGACACAACCAAACCAGACAACCAGCCTAGAGGACAGCGACATGGCTACGAAGGGAAAATAATAATTAGTAGTTCATCTTCATCATGGCAAAAAGGCTCCATCTGGTGGTGTTTTCACCCAGAAAAGAAGGTAAGGGGTGGGGATGAGAAACTGTACATGATACTAAGTTGGTTAGAGCGGTTAACACCAAAGAAGACTCTTCAGCTCTCCCTCAAGACAGGGGGACAGGTGGCACGGTGGTAAATGAAGTTGTGTGTGGATAAATTCAAAGAAATACACTTGCAGGGGGACGAATGACCTCAGTGGGCGATGAGCAGCTCAAGGAGAAGCCAGCACAGCTGCAAAACCTGAGCGCAGACAATCCCCTGGAGATCTGTGCTGCTCAGCACAGCTAAAAAACCAATACAGCAACCAAAACTGAGATATACAGGAGAGGAATATTAGAGCAAATATTTTAATGCATTTCTAGTAAAGCATAGCTGGGCTCCCCACCAGGGAAAGGGACACTGCAGGAACAGCCAGGGTCAAAATGATAAGCACAGAAAGACTCAAATAAGGAAGTAGACTGAAAAGTTTGCTACTCTTACATTAAAAGAAGCAGGAATGCGAGGGAAGTTAAGTGTTATAAAATTATGCCCAGTCCTGCTATGCTTCTGCAGCTGCGAGGAGAAAGGATGTTCAGGATGAGTAGCGACAAGCTTAAACTGCAGCAAGGGACTGGCATTGAGGGGAAAAAAAACCTATCCGAACGGGAAGATTAAGGTGGGAATCAGTGATACGGGAAGGCAATACTGGAGGTTTTTAAGAACGGGTTAGACAGATGTTCAGAAATGCCCTTGTTCTGCTGGGGCACATGGGCTGCTCTCGATCTCTCTGCCCTCTTTGGGCTCTCATGGTGGTCCCTGGAGGTGGGGACAGCGGGTGTCCTGTCCCGGTTTGGTGATCCCCGTGCCTCAGGGATGTCAGAGAGTCGTCCATGGGGGTGACCCAGCCTGTTTTGCAATACCAGGCGAGTCCCTCGCTGCAGCCACAGTGCGAGGGGGCTCAGCCTGGTTAGGGCTACAATAAATACTGTGACTCCTGCTGGGCCAGGAGGGCTCTGTCTGCCACAGGAGAGAAGCCCAAACAACTGCTCTTTTCCTACCCCCAAGTCCCCTCTGGCTCCCTCAGCCAGCTGGCTGATCTACTCTAGGAGATGCTGCAACAGGGTGAGTTTGGCTCAGATAGGGCCAGTCACAGTTTCAAGCCTTACGGAGTCAACTTGGGTCAAAAGAACAGAGATAAACCACATGGTCCATGCGGAGTCACTCCCCCTGCTTTGCAGAAAGGTTTGGCATGGCAGAGTGCAGCCCGCTTCCCTCCCCTAAAAATCACACTAGAGAATTCGTCATGAATGGAACAAACTCAAGTCACTTCCCAAAGACTCTGTGCCAAAGAGGGAGTGTGCTCCAGGCAGCTCAGACACTACAGCCCTCCCTGGCCTTAACTGGGTCACGCCTGCACCATCCTGCCCTGCTGAGCGCAGAAGGCCGAGAGCTGATGTAAGGATGGGATGCAACTCCAGTGCCTCCCACTGAGAGCAGTGGAGACCAACCGGTGTCGCTTGGGCTGCTCATTTCCCAGCATCCAAGTCGACTGAATTAATCTGACCGTTTGTCGTCCCACAGCTCTTTAGTGTTTGGAAACCTGCTGGTGATTCCTAAGTCTGCCAGCATGCAGCCTTTGAGGGCTGTGAGGCTGCATCCCAGCACCAGCATCAGCCACGCGAGAGGTCTCCAGGCTCAGGCTGGGACAGGGAAAACCTGCCTGCCAGCACGGCCACACGTCACCCTGGGTTGTCAGAGGCCAGGCAGTCAGCATCTTCCTACAGAAAGGGGCAGGGATGCTTGTTAAAAGGAAAGAGAAGACTCACATAATTGGGCTCAGGAGCAGAGAGGAGGTAAAAACAAGCCCCACATGGGCTGTCTAATGCTTGCTTGCTCCTCCATTGACTTTCAGATGACAACTGCAGCAACCAGGGCTGCAATCCCTCCTCAAACGCAGGCACGGGCTGGATTAGAGCCATTAGCAAACGGGGAGCTCTACACCTGCCCCAAGGAGAGGCCGAGACCCACGCGCTTGCACACATACACATGCTGCCATTATCACAACACATTTGTTCCTCCAGACTCTTGACACCAGAAGAGCCTGCTCTGCCTCACTGCTGCGTGCTAGGAGCGTGGCAGCGATGCTCCGTCCATAGCAGCTAAGCGAGGCATAAAACAAACAACAAAATTCAACCTCCCCCTGACTGCTTCTCTCCAAAGCTCCCGGTGGTGTTTGCATGGATGGCAGAGACCGTGGGCTCCGTGGTGGGAGGGTCACAGGTCCAAGCTGCTCTCTCTCTCTCTCAGAGGTTCCTTGAATCCCCCCTCTCTTGGGAGACGTCAACGCAGAGCAAAGATTTGAGAGAGAGCTTGGCCGGACCCCTCCAGCCTCTGCCCCCACGTCAGTCAGGGTCTGAAGAAGTGTCGTACCACTAAATGTCCCAGCAGGACCAGGGCGGCCACCACCAGCATGTACTTCATGTAAACATTGTCCAGATTGAGCACAGCCGCCTACCGGGAAACAGAGAATAACCAGAGCCGGTTAGATCTGCCTGTACCCAGGTGGTCCCAATAACCTGACTGGTGCCACAAGCTGCACCTCCCACCTCCCCTCACCCCTCAATCCTGCCCAGGACAGCCCCTGCTGGCTCACCCATCCTCCCTGCTGGGCGATCCAGCGGGCGATGCGGTTCCGGAGCATGAACTCGGCGACGAAGCTTGCGATGCGGCGGAGGAAACCCGGTATGCCTTGCTGGTAGACGTGAATGGCCATGCGGTAGCCAAAGCCCAGCAGCGCTATCACCCGGCCCCAGTTAATGCCGCTCTCAAACAAGCTGCAAGAAAAGCCAATGGTCTGGTTAAATCACTGCCGTGGCTCTGAACTCCTTACCTTCTGCATCCCTGTGTTGGCTCTGGAGCAATGCAAAGCCAAACTGGGGATGCTGTGCTGGTCCTCAAAGAGCACCTCATCCACACAGACAACTGAATCATTTTGTAGCTGAGCGCATAACCAGGATGTGCTTTCAAACATGATCTCAGTCACAACTGCCTCAGCCAGGTGGGTTAGGCACGTCCTAGGGAAAAGGGAGTTTGCAGATCCTGTCTACGCAGCTAAAGTCCTTGAACTGCTAGAAGGGAAGCTTTGCGATGGTTGTTGCTGACCTGCTACCTTCCTGCCTGTCCTGCTTTTCCCTCAGGTCTCCACGGGAATTCAGGGCATCGGCTGCCTCTGGAGTAGGTCCTGAGCTACCTGTGTTTTCACGGGCAAGGATATTAAACAAGGTAAGCTGGAACTGGTGGTAGTTCAAGCTCACAGGCTGCAGCAAGCTCAGCAGCAGCTACATATGCAGCCAGGAGCAGGAACTGCAATCCACCGCTCCCTTGCTTTTGCAGTCATAGCTGGAGGTAAGGAAATTTAATTATATCCAGGGACAAAGCACGTTAGAACAGCATTTTCCCTGTTCCTGCACAAACAAGCCCCATCAGGACTAAAACCCAGTCTTTCCTTAGACTGATGCAAGGGTTGGAGGGGCTCCAAAATATGCCTTCTCCATGTCTCCTGCTCCTGATCCAGGTTTCAGTTGCTGTGGGGGCAAGCTGCATCGCCCTGGGCAGGTTTGGCACTGATTTATCTAGACTAGTTTTTTAAGGTGTTTTTCCTGGTTTCCAGGAAAGCAAGGAAGAAGGAATAAAAGACAAAAAAACCCCAATAGAACAAGTAGACTTGGGCCCTGTGGTTTAGTCTGGTGCCTTGTCCTGGAGGTTCCTGTCTGCACAGCTGAGGGGAACTTCTCTTCAGGGCCTTGGCTTGGAACTGCCACAGTGCAGGTCACAGAGGGAGAGGGAAGTTAGAGCCCAGGAGGGAATAACAGAGAAACAGGTATCACAAAGAGAGGGACAGAGGTTAATTTACCTGTTTGCGGCGCGTTAACCGCCTCAGGCTGGCAAAGTGGTGAAAACAGCACAGCGTGGCTTCCCAAGGACAGGGGAGCAGGAAAAGGATAGAAGAGAGGCAGTTAGACAACAAACACCGAGCAGAGGGTGCGTAGGGATAGGACTGTCCTGGAGCCAGGAGAACTCAGAGCAGTGACAGGACCTGGGAACCCAGAGACCTTGGCTCTGCTAGAGGTGTTCTGCGTGACCCTGGGCAAACCATTTAAGGTCTTGGTTTCCCTACAGGCAGAAAGGGGTGAGGACTGAACCCCTTGATGGCTACCTTGATCCAAGTTGTCCAGGTATTTGCCCTTTCTCTTCACCCTGTTGCCTTGCTTTGAGTGGGAGAGCTGGGCGTGCATCACCTACATGAGACGGTTGCAGGCTCTGAAAGCCTGTGGAGCATCCTCCATCCTGAGTTAGTCCAATCCCGTTCCATGCAGATCATGCCACGGGCAGTGAGTACCTGCCCAGCCCCTCAGCCTGCAGCTATGTTTGCTTAATGTCTCCAAACACTTGACTCATCAGGATTTCCCAGCTATGAAGCAGCAGTGGGAGCAGCAGCAGGTCTAGGGCTGGTTTCGTGGGGCCTGGGATGTTTGCTTTGCTACTGCTGCACGGATCACGCTTCCCAGGTACATCCACCAAACTTTCTGACCCCAAACAACCTGTGCAAGGACTACGATATGATTGTTATGTGAAGACTGGCCAGACAGTGTGCAGGAGCAAGAGCAGACAGGCAGAAAACACAGGAACCATCACGGTGAGCCTGTTGGGACCTCAACGCAGGGATAGTGGGTGAAGCTTGAATGTGCTGGGGCAGAGCTGGGGAAGCAGCTGCTCGGGGTGGGGACAAGGGTTTAACTGACTGCTTTGTACCCTGTCTGGCCTTTCCTTCTGTGGTGTTCTTCAGGAGAAGGTATCCATCCCACACCGAGAGAGCCGGTGGCCTTACCTGGAGGCTATCCTGGTGAAGTACTCGTAGGCATTCTCTTTGGTGAGCTGCAAGGATTTCAGCATGCAGCGGAACTCCGCATCATACCGCTCGTTGATGTCATCGCCGATGATGGCCAAGCGCCTTCCCACCTGGCTCCCGGTGCTGCCCAGAGGGAAGACAGCGTTATGGATGAGTTTGCCTTCCCAGCAAGCCTGGTAAGCAGGACCGAGGGGTGGGACTCAGGATGGATGTGCATATGGCTGGTACTGGAGTTTTACCTGCTCAGCTCCTGCTGGATCTCCACGATCTCTGGGTCCATGGGCACTTCGTCCCCTCTCTCTTCTCTCTCCTGCTGGTAGCGGTAGAAGGCGTAGCTTCGAAACACCTCCTCTGTTTCCTCCGCCACCTGGTCTTCTGAGAGAGACAAGGGGAAGAAAAGTCAAGGGAGAAGCTCCTTTTCCCCCTTTCCCAAGCTGGAAAGAGACCATTCCCTAAATCTGAGCTGTTTGTCTCAGCACTGGCCTTTTGCAGCAAAACAAAAAGAATCCAACATCAATTAGTTCTCAGGGAACTAATTTTGATGGCAGTCTTTGTTCTCAGGGGCATAGAATCTATTTTTGGCCAGTGACGGCTACGGGGCTGTCAAAACACAAACCAGATGTTGTAGGGCTTGCACTTGGCAGCTCTCTCTTACCTCTCGATAAGGGCATCGCTCAGCACGGGCAAGTTCAGGAATCTTGGATCCAAACCCAAACCGTGGGCAAAGCTCAGTCCAGCACTGCCTCACTGCCAAACCTCAGCAAATTATCTTGCCTTTCAGTGCCACCAACGATCGTGCCCTTCGCATGACATCAGCAGTGATGTAGTTAGTAAAAGCTTAGCAGGACCCTTTTGGTGGTTAAAACACACATCACTGGTTTCACATCCACCCAGCAGCAGCAGCGCCAGGGTAGGGTTTGCAACTTCTGCCTGGGTTGCTGGCAGGAACTGAAAGGAAAGGAGCTTTTGAATGACTTGTAGCCCAGAGAGGTGACTCTCCGTCCTGTGCTTGAAAGCAGATAAACAGCCAGGTGATAAGTGTGAACTGTGCAAGGGAAGACAGCCAAATCCCTTGCTTTGCTAACAAATCACAGAATCATAGAATGTCCTGAGTTGGAAGGGTTACAGAAGGGTCATCGAGTCCAACTCCTGTTCCTGCACAGGAAAACCTCAACGTTCACACCACGTATCTGAGGGTGCTGGCTCAAATGTTCTGGAAAATTCTCCAGCTTGGTGCCATGACTGTTTGTCCAAGGAGCTGTTATAGAATCATAGAATCACCAGGTTGGAAAAGACCCATCTAGTCCAAGCATTCCCATCAATCACTAAACCTCATCCCTCAGCACCTTGTCCACCCGTCCCTTAAACCTCTCCAGGGAATGTGACTCAACCCCCTCCCTGGGCAGCCTGTTTCACCACCCTCTGCATGAAGAACCTCTTCCTAATGTCCAACCTAACCCTTCTCTGGCACAGCTCCCTGCCATTCCCTTAGGTCCTATCACTGGTCACCGAAGAGATCAGCACCTGTTCTTCATCCCCTGGTGAGGAAGCTGTAGACCACAATGAGGTCTCCACCCAGTCTCCTCCGGGCTAAACAAACCCAGTGACTTCAGCCGTTCCTCACGCAGCTTCCCCTCTAAACCCGTCACGAACTCTGTGGTCTCCTTTGGATGCTCTCCAGTAGCTTCAGATCCTTTTTATGCTGCAGCACCTCAAACTGCACCCGGTGCTCAAGGTGGGGCTGCACCAGCGTGGAGCAGAGTGGGACAATCCCCTCTCTCGACTGGAAAGCATTAAAACCATTTCATGGTGAGCAGGAGGCACGGGGGGAGCCAGGGCTGTTGTGGAGGGAGCTGAGGCTGGGTCTGGGTGCCACAGCTTCTTGTAAACACGCAGGGCTCGGCACACCAGCTATTCAGGGTTCAGCAGGGGAATGCGCCTGCACAGCAACGTCATCCAGCCCGACAGCGCGCGAAAACCAACCCAGCTCTGCGCGAGCAGGAAGAGAGTCAGAAATAACTGGTATCAACAAGCATGTGCTTGTCTGTAATTGGCTCGAGCTCTGCATGCGTGTCCCCCATCTCCACGCTGCTGAGGGTCCGGATGCAGCCAGGACCTGCCCCTCCCAAGCAGGGAGCCCCCAGCAAGGCGTTTTAGTCCTGTAGGTACCATGGTGACCGACACCTTATCACGAGTGTCACATTGCTCCTGGGGAAAGTACCCAGCCTGTCACGGGATGTCTTTGATTAGAGCTGGGTTTCGGCTGGCTTGAGAAGCAATCTGGGCTAAAGCACAGGTTCCCAAACAGGTAGCAGCCCAGCTAAGTCACCCCGCAGGGCGCAGGGGAGCTGGTTCTACACTCCTCGTAATGTAGATCTTCCCAGTTTCTTTTCTAAGATGCAAAATTTGCAGGGGTCAGAAATGGGGTGGATGGAGCAGAGCCCTGCTTCTGTGACAGAATCATAGAACAACCAGGTTGGAAGAGACCCGTCGGATCACTGAGTCCAACCATTCCTATCAAACACTAAACCATGTCCCTCAGGACCTCATCCACCCGTCCCTTAAACACCTCCAGGGAAGGGGAATCAACCACCTCCCTGGGCAGCCTATTCCAATGCCCAATGACCCTCTGTGTGAAAAACTTCCTCCTAATCTCTAGCATAAATCTTCCCTGGTGGAGCTTGAGGCCATTCCCTCTTGTCCTGTCCCCTGTCCTTTGGGAGAAGAGCCCAGCTCCCTCCCCTCCACAACCTCCTTTCAGGTAGTTGTAGAGAGTAATGAGGTCTCCTCTCAGCCTCCTCTTCTCCAGGATAAACACCCCCAGCTCTCTCAGACACTCCTCATAAGGCCTGTTCTCCAGCCCCTTCACCAGCTTCGTTGCTCTTCTCTGGACTCGCTCCAGAGCCTCAACATCTTTCTTGTGCTGAGGAGCCCACAACTGAACACAGGATTCAGGGAGCGGCCTCACCATTGCTGAGTCCAGAGGGAGAACAAGACAGGGTATCACTGTTCAGGGTGGAGAGGCTCAGACATCCAACAAGGTGCAGATCCCAGCTAAATAAGCTACCTGGGTAGGAATGTCAGAAGTGCAGGACCTTGCAGATCTGTGGCCTTAGGAAATCGTCCTGAAAGCCACACAGATCAGCACATCCGCACCATCAACTCTGTCTAGCAGCAGAGCAGCTCAAAGCAACCATCCCAGATAAACGCCTTTCCCAGCATCCCAATATCACCCCCAGTTTGACTGGCCCTGCGCTTCTCGAGAAGCGCAGGGCCAGTCAAACTGGGGGTGATATTGGGATGCTGGGAATTGCATTTCCAATACAGAGATGGTCCTGTCCGAGCAACGTCCTGGAGATGGGATGCACAGATCTGGCCTGGGAGACACAGCTGTCCTAGCAACTCTGCCCCATAAAACCTATCTCCGTGTCTCCAAAACATGCCACGCGCTTGGCACAGAGTTTTTAAGGATGGACATACCTACACGGCCCACGTGGGGCTCTGGGAAGATGGACCCAGCCCCAGATGGGGTGCAGGGAAGGGAGAGGACCTGTCGTGCAGAGACTCAGGTTACACTGAGTTCAGGTCAGATAAATAAAGGTGAAGGGAAATGACAAGCCCTGGTTGCTGCGTTTTCAGAGGATTGGAGTTTTTTTTGTTTTGCAGGAACAGGTTTATTTGGCGGTAAACAAATCCCACCTTATGGAGGAGCCCATGGAGCCAGCGAGCACCGAGAGCCAAGAAAACGAAACCAACTGACTCACAGTTTCAGTGAGAGGCAGCGCAAACACCGCGGGAAAACAAAAGAGGAAATAAGTGCACCAAAAAATCCCTGCTTTTAATCACCTCAGGTGCTGTTTTAAGTAACACAAGGACAGGACAATATGCATCTTTTTTAACCCAGGGGCTAACCCTCAGCACCCACTGTGTCTCTCCCATTCAAAGGAAGAGGATCTGGATCGAGATTTGCCTTGTGGGCTCCCAGTACCAGCAGTGGAGAGCAGTCTGGAGCAATTCTGGGATCTTTGGGCTGCAGGTGGGATCACTGTGACTGTGTTACAGGCTCACGAGCTGCTGTGAGTCCCACACTGCAAAGGACTTTGCTTTGCCTCTGCTGAATGAATCACAGAACCATTAAGGTTGGAAAAGACCTCTAAGGTCATCCAGTCCAACCATTAGCAACCTTGTCCTTAGGCTCCAGTGCACTTTGACCATCCAGACCAGACCTACCCCAGCAGCATCTTAGAATCATAGGACAACCAGGTTGGAAGAGACCCACTGGATCATCGAGTCCAACCATTCCTATCAAACACTAAACCATGTCCCTCAGCATCTTGTCCACCCGTCCCTTAAACCCCTCCAGGGAAGGTGAATCAACCACCTCCCTGGGCAGCCTCTGCCAGTGCCCAATGACCCTTTCTGGGAAATCTTGCCTGGATCCACACCGTACACAACACTGACCAGACTCCAGACAGTCTCAAATATTTACATTCTGTGCAAGATCCTTTGTTTCTCCCTGTTTCTACCTCCCAGGAAGCATCTGACCTATGGGAAAAACTGGCAGGTCTCACCCAAGTTATCCATCAGACCTTGTTACAGCTAAATGAAATAGCCCTGCTACAGACTGTAATAATGATAGATGCAACCTGGCAGCATCCTTTTTGAGCTCAGGAGCCAGGCAGTAACTACAGGAAGAGATGGATCTGTTTGCACAGGAGGAGATATCCAGCCTGGAAACAGCGACTGGCTCTAAAGACCAAGAATGGTCTCTGGAGATCTTTGCCTTGAGGGGAAGCTTGACTGCAAATCACAGTAGTTGCAATTCAAGAGTGGGATGAGTAGTAGCTGCCTTACTCACAGGATCAGGGAATGGTTTGGGTTGGAAGGGACCTCAAAGCCCATCCAGTTCCACCCGTGCCATGGGCAGGGACACCTCCCACTGCATCAGGGGCTCCAAGCCCCATCCAACCTGCCCTTGAACCCCTCCAGGGATGGAGCAGCCACCACCGCTCTGGGCAACATGTTCCAGGGCCTCCTTATCCTCACAGGAAAACACTTCTGCCTAAGATCTCATCTCAATCTCCCCTCTTTGAACTGAAAACCATTCCTCCTTGTCCTACCCCTTCACACTCAGATCAAGAGCCCCTCTCCAGTTTTCCTGCAGGCCAATCCCAAGGATGTGGGGTAGCTTCCAGCAGGCAAGGCATCCTCTTGTGAAACTATCATCTGACAGTAACAGTGCCATCTCGGATCGAAGGGTGACCAGCCTGACACTGCACTGTGCTGGCACAATCCTGCACAGCTTGGACCTAAGAGCAGAGCTTCTTGATAGGTAAATGGAAAACTGCCTTCCCCAGAGGCACCTGCACAGCACAAATCCCTTCCTTTTATTCTGCTCTTTAGAACAAATATCTTCCCACTAAAAAGAGGAGCAATATTCTTCAGGAGCACCCCTGCAGAGTTAACGGACAAACACCTTTGGGGTTTTTTTAGGACAGAAATTAATCTGTCAATAAGGGAGATTCTCTGGACTGAACTCAAAAGATCTGCTTTAATTCTTATGTTAAGTGATGTTCCACCAACGCACCCAGAGCCACAGCCTTGCTGCAGGGGCTGGGGCTGCAGCAAGGTTTTGCTCTGGTGTTTTGCTGCCCAGAATGGCCATCAAGAGGGAAACTGTGTTTTTTTCCTTTTAAAAACAGAAATGACACATTGGTGGGAGATGCTGTTCAACTGGGAAATCCACTACTCTGTGCCTGAGCTGGAGACAGGAACTGCATGGGCACCAGACAAGAGAAAAGCAGCTTAAATCATAGAATCATAGAACAACCAGGTTGGAAGAGACCCATCGGATCATCGAGTCCAACCATTCCTATCAAACACTAAACCATGTCCCTCAGGACCTCATCTACCCGTCCCTTAAACACCTCCAGGGAAGGTGAATCAACCACCTCCCTGGGCAGCCTATTCCAATGCCCAATGACCCTTCCTGTGAAAAACTTCCTCCTAATCTCCAGCCTAAATCTCCCCTGGCACAGGGGATCTCAATTGCCCTACAGAATGTGTGAGACCTCAGTCTTAAACAGGCAGATGACATCTTTCCTACTCCTTTTGCAGGTGGTCTTGGAGCTGAAGACACGGAGATGCTCACAGATGCATGACTAATGCCCCTAAGGAGCTGGTTATCAGTTCCCGACTTGCTTCACATGCAATGTCAAGTCCAGAGCTAAGGCAAACAACAAAGGACCAAACCTCGCACCTCTCTAGGTATGTTACGTGAGTACTAAACACACACAGACAGATGACAAAGCCCAAGTAAACTGAGGAAGAGAGGAGCTGCCAATTGGATGCTGCAAACTATGAGTCAGAGTGGCTGGGCTTTCCACAACATGACCTTGACACCTTGGATGCCCTTGCTAGGTCTTGCAGCAAAGTTCTTTCCATCATCCTAGTAGTGGATGTAGCAATACATCACTTTCCTCAACAAAGTGCTTTGGATACCACCTAATGTGGTCCACACAGGAGCTAAGCGTGGCCAGATAAACTATTCTGTGTGCAGTGGAGGAGAACAGAGATGCATTTCATGGAATCATAGAATCATAGAATCACCAGGTTGGAAGAGACCCACCGGATCATCCAGTCCAATCATTCCCATCAATCACCAAACCATGTCCCTCAGCACCTCGTCCACCCGTCCCTTAAACCCCTCCAGGGAAGGTGTATCAACCTCATCCATGGGCAGCCTCTGACACTGCCCAATGACCCTTTCTGTGAGGAATTTCTTCCTAATGTCCAGCCTGAACCTCCCCTGGTGGAGCTTGAGGTCATTCCCTCTCGTCCTGTCCCTTGGGAGAACAGCCCAGCTCCCTCCAATCCACAACCTACTTTCAGGGAGTCGGAGAGAGCAATGAGGTCTCCCCTCAGCCTCCTCTTCTCCAGGCTAAACACCCGCAGCTCTCTCAGCCACTCCTCAAGTGTGAGACCAGCCACGTCCACGGTTTGTCCCACAGATTCGAGCCTCAGTGTATCCAAACCATTCTGGTAGCACCTTGAGCAGGGAGGTGCTGCCCTCCATGTGTTCCAGCTGAGAACACAAGCTTAAGTTTCGGAAGTATAAGATGAGCTCCTGAGCACAGCTCCTTCTGTACTGCTCGCTCCCTTGCACATGACTCTTCCTGAGCTAAGCTGCTCCTCCTCTTCACCACGTGAAGCTCCTACCTTCATCTACAACCTTAACACCACCACACGTGCAAACGGAAGCCAGAACCAAGCCAGAAAACCGAAGAACTGAACCAAGCCAGACTGAAACGGCAGCATCTTGTCTGTGCCCTGTCCAAGGGCTCAGACCAATGCTCAAGCTCATCCTTGAGCAGCACGTAAATCTCTTCGCTCCCTACCTGCATCCAAAGATAAACAAACAGAGCAAGCGAACCCTAAATGAAAACTAGGCTTAATACCTGCTGACAAAAGCCTCCTTCCGCTCTGTAATCCCACAGCGTGTCTTGGCGGAAGCTGCACATTTCTGCTTCTGCTAGAGCCCAGGAGGCTGCTGCCTACAATGAGTGCAGAGATCCCACCTCCAAATTCCAGACGGACCCTCCTGATTTTCGGGAAGCAGAGGGATGCCAGTAAGTGTCTGCAAGTGTACAGGAAGCATGACGGTAAAGCAGTGTGGTTAGAGCTCAGGGCCTGATCCTCTCACTGGTTTTCAAATCAGCATCTCATTGGCCTCAACAGGAAATCCGCCTACGTAAACAACTGCTCTCATTTATTTATTTTCACGTTTTGGAGCCTTTTGGTAAAGGAAGGATAGGAGGTTTTTTTTTTCCCCCAGTGTCTTTGTGCAGGATCTAGGACAAATGGTACTCTGAGATAGAGAGGAGTCCAGGCAATGCCAGAATATAAATAAGATTATCAGGCCAATAAAACAGCTCTGAGCTGGATCTGAGCTCTAATACATGAACAGTTTGGTATAGCTCCCAATCTCCACTATTGACAGAGCTGCAGTGACTCAGCCTTATTTACAAGTCCACCTGCAGAACAGGTTAAGAAGTCACCCGTGTCTAACAGCTCTCGGTGCAGCGGCATTTGATTATTTTGGGATGAAACGGGAGCTGAGGTTTTTCCGGGGTCCCTTTCGGCCCCGTTCCCAGTTTCACCCATTAGCGCAAACCGCAATTACACAGTCTGCTGGGCTCAGCACAGACGAGAAATGGACTGAACTGCTTCTCAGTGCTGGGAAGCAGTGACTTTTCATCGTTGCGATACCGAGACACGCCAGAAACCGGATTGCATCCCTCAGCCAGACTGAAACCAACTGCCCGAGCCCACGTGCTGCCCAGCAAGGTGTATTTTAAACATCAAGCGCTCTTCGCTCTCTTGTGCTTAGGGAAGGGAAAGTAAATGACAACAGGCACCAGCTGTACATCTTGTGGCCAAGCGTACGCCAACCCAGCAGCTCTTTGCACACTATTTTCTCGCTGCCTTTCAAGCCCCCATCACTGCCCACTGCACTAATATCTCCCAAACCCACTGAGCGTGTGCTCTCCCAGTTCAAGCCAGCATAGCTTTATCTTAAAATCACAGAATCACAGAACAACCAGGTTGGAAGAGACCCACCGGATCATCGAGTCCAACCATTCCTATCAAACACTAAACCATGTCCCTCAGCACCTTGTCCATCCATGCCTTAAACCCCTCCAGGGAAGGTGCTAATTTGCTATCCCTTGCAAAAGGCTCTGGAGGTATGAAAATAAACATCTATTCAAAGAAACACAGCAGGAAAACCCAGAATGAGTTGAAAATGCTTCCTCTCCTCTGAATACCACACAACCTTTTTACCTGCGATGATCTCCTGTGACGGCCTGCGTCCATTCCTTCCCTGGCGTCCCTGGGCCCTCGGGGGGTCCCTGTCGTTCCCTGAGGCCATCGCAGAGAGATGCTTGGGAGTATCAGCTTTACCTGGAGCAAGGAGAGACAGTAAATGAAGCAGGTTAGGAGCAGCCAGCAGGGACACTGGAGCCTCACAGCTCCCTCAGCCCTGCCAGCCCAGCCTTAGGAAGCCCCCGTGGCAGAGCCAAGCGCTCGGAGGAGCAACGCTACCCGTTTTTATCTCTGCCAGTGACCTGGCTCCTCCCTTCCCGGCACTCTCGCTCCCTGATTCTTCCTGGCCACAGGAAGAACTTTGCAGGAGGAAGTCCCTTGGCTTCTCTTCTCTGGCTGACTTTTCAGTAGCTCATTAGATGCCAGGAAAGTCAGCCAATTCCTTGCCCCATTTCATAACCTCCCCATCACTTTCTCATTGCCACGAGCCTGCCAGCTACCCTCTGACCCCCTCGGCGAGTGCCACGGGCTGCACCAGCCCTTCCTCAGCCCACGCAGCGGCTTCACGCTGGCATGAAAGCAAAAATCACAGGCACAAAGGGCTGCACTCGGAGACCATGCCTGGGAGACGAGCTGTGAGGCTCCACTGCTCCCCTGACCTGGGTCAAAAAGCAGCACAACGAACCAACCTGCCACCACACCGAGCTCCCATTTCTCCTGGCAAGCACCTCTGACTTCTTTTCTACAACTTCTAAAAGAGATGAGCGCTGTTTTCCTGTATCCACAGGCTCTGACTCCCTCTGCTCTTTATGTTTCTTACTCAGAGCTCCTCTCAGAATGAGAAAATCAAATGAGAAGCAAACACACAGCTCACACTGCCCCTGCGGTATCCTAAGCCCAGACCAGTGGTTTAGGGCTCATCACAGCCCTCGGCTCCTTCACCCTCCAGCTTATCACACTGACCTCACTGCCTGGTTTTTGCAGAGAAGGAAGTGAGGCCAAGCAGTTACCGTCAGGGTTAAAAAGGCTGCAGCTCCCAGCCTGCTGCTGGCGTGCCACTACATGTTCCCAGGCCACAGCTCTGCAGGGCTAAACTGGTGGCTTTGCTGATTTGCCCCAGGTCTAAATTCATAAAGACACACTGACACCTAAAAATTTAACTTGTATCGTGGGCAAAAATTTAAACCAGCAAAGGGTATGGATAAATAACAACCCATCTCCAAGTTAGAAGTGTAACAAGTAGCCCTAACTTACAGCTTCACACTGAAGATTATTCAGAAGGAATAATAAATTGAGAGTAAAAGTTCTTTAATGCGAAAGTACAACCTGAAATTGAGGTGGGGATGGGGGCTGGTAATGCAAAGCTTAGCAGCTTGGCTTAGAGAGCTGTCATGTATTTGCATAGCAGCACTCAGGGAGCCTGAGCCCTAGTGACACACAGATAGAGATGCTGGTTTATTCCTATGTGCCTCCGAGCACAGGATTTCCCTTTTCCTCCCCAACTTCAAACATCCCCATGCAAGGACAAGCTGCAAATGTGATGGGGACTGAGGGTAAAGCTGGGAGGAGAGCTGGCGCCCACTTACTCCAATCTGCTCTTGGACACATAGGATCATACAATCATAGAACAATCAGGTTGGAAGAGACCCACCGGATCATCGAGTCCAACCATTCCCATCAATCACTAACCCATGTCCCCCAGCACCTCGTCCACCCGTCCCTTAAACCCCTCCAGGGAAGGTGACTCAACCCCCTCCCTGGGCAGCCTCTGCCACTGCCCAATGACCCTTTCTGTGAAAATTTTTTTCACATGGAGTCAGCGCAGCGAGTGCTCGGAGCAGATGCATGTGGCCGCATCCTCTCTTCCCCAGAGGAAACGCTCCTGCTTTGCCATCCCCAGCCCCTCCTCAGGCACTCAGCGAGGCTACAGCCGCAGCTCACCCTCCATAGGAAGGCATCGGTGCCTCTCAAGGGGAAGCAGACTCAGAGCAGCTCTCTGGAGGTCAGGGGTAAGCGCTGCAGTATGAATTTTTAGTGTTCTCTCTGCTGTTATAGCCTGAGGGTGCACTGAGCGCTGGGGAGGTGCGGATGCGTCCGGCCAAAGAGTTCAGCTGCCTCTGGAGCTTTTACAGTTTGGCTCTAGGTGCAACCAGCCATGTTTCACATCACGCTCGCTGCCTCTGACCCAGACCTCAGCCACAAGGAACAGGGAGTTTCCAATGCAGACCTGACTGCTCGGTCCGAAGGATGGCGAGGACAAGAATCCAGCGCCCGAGAAGCAGCTGACTCATGTGATTTTTAACGTTCGCCGTCTGACAAATTTGTAGGAAGCTGCAAGGCGGCGACATTTACGAGGAACTTTTGTTTTCGGTTTCGTTCTCAATATAGTTTCTTGCCGTGCTTTCTTCTCTTGCAAAACAGGACACCGCAGCCCTTTTGCACACACGCACATCTGGGTCCAGTGGCCACACCGGTGGCAGCAGGCAGTCGGGCCCCAGTGTGCTCACCAGGGAGGATCCTAAAATCCTACTCTGGTTAAATGAGTGAACGCCCAAGATAGCTCCTTGCCAGCCTCTGCTGCGGGTCTGAGCGCCTCAATCCATCCTCACCAGCATCAAGCATGCTGCTGCCTGCATTTCTCCTGCTTCCCAGCCCACTGCCCCTTTGCTGTCACAGAACCATGGAACAGACCTCAATGCCCATCCAGTCCCACCCTCTGCCAGGGGCAGGGACACCTCCCACTGGATCAGGGGCTCCAACCTGACCTTGAACCCCTCCAGGATGGGGCAGCCGCCCCTGCTCTGGGCAACCAGTTCGGTGCCTCCTCACCCTCCCTTTCTGTTCCGAGAATTCCATGCTAGGAGAGAGCAGGGAGTGCGTGAAGGAGGATGTGACATCCATCTACTTAGGGCCAGCCCAAGGCTGCCAAAAAAGAAGGCTCTCCAGGACTTCAATGCACATGCTTCTAAATTAGCAGTTATCTTTACACAGCTGAGGTTCAACAGAGGTTCAGGCTCGACATAAGGAAAAAATTCTTCCCAGAAAGGGTGATTGGGCAGTGGCAGAGGCTGCCCAGGGAGGGGGTTGAGTCCCCTTCCCTGGAGGGGTTTAAGGGACGGGTGGACGAGGTACTGAGGGACATGGGTTAGAGATTGATGGGAATGGTTGGACTCGATGATCCAGTGGGTCTCTTCCAACCTGGTTGTTCTATGATTCTATGATTCAAGCAGAACTTAAGAAAGGCTCTGGGGAAGATGCAGGTTACTGGGAGCAGCATCTAATTCTCAGCAGCTGCTAAAAGATTCAGCTCCACCCTGACTTTTTTTGCAGTTGGAAGCTGCAAAGGGTTAAAACCAGCAGAAAGCACCTAGGATGGATTTAGCAAAACCTCCCAGACAGCACAGGAGTCTTGTCTTTATACAGAAGCAAATGCCTTGCAAAGAACCAGCCTTCCTGGAACTCACCAGGCCTCCCTAATTATAAAAAAAAAGACCTTTGCCTCATCTGTTTCTCATTTCACCCTTATCTCATTTCCTTAAAAGCCTCACACGTTTCCTGTGTGCCCTCATGACATGCTCACCCCTTCTCCCAGCTTTTCTCCAAAGGAAAGCATGTGGGTGCCGGGAAGGTGGTGGGACTGGTGAGAGAGAGAGAGAGGGAGGGAGAACTGCAGTCAACAGGAGCAGCCGTAATCCTTACGAACAAGCCCAGCTCTGGAGTTCTAAAGTCACCTCGGTGAAGATCCTGTTCCGGGAAACCCACAGAGCATCCCCTGGGATGAGTATTGCACAATCCTGGCCCTGGGCCCACTCATGGAAGTGATTCCACCATGTGGCGGGAAGATCCTCTCCAGGACGGAGATCCCAGCAGGATCCCGTGCCCTGTCCCTACACTGCAGAATCAGCCCTGCTCCTCCCAGTCCAGCCTAGAAGAGCAAACTGGTGAGTTTGCCCACGTTGGTGTTTGCCCACCCAGCATCACGAGTCCCAGCAGATGCCGACATCGCACCTTAGGTCCCCCCACAACCCTGAGCATCCTAGTCCTGGTGGTCCCCACTGCTGCTGGGTGGAAGCCGTGCAGGGGAGCCCGCGAAGCCACACGTGCCATGGCTGTGTTTGAGGTCGCAGGATGATGCCACCCCGATCCTCAGCATGGTATAACCCCTCCCAGCAACTACCAGCACAATCCTGTCCCCCGGAACCTCTCGGACCCCTACACCGAGTGCTGGCACAGGGATGCTGAGCAGGGCTGTCACCACGACAACGTGCAAGGCAGGTAAAAAACCCACCAACCACTTAGAGAAAATATTCCTAACAGAGGCGATATTCCCCCTTTAGGGAGATGATCCACTCCAAGTTAGACTTTTCAGCCCTGGCACACTCCAGAGTGCTGCTTGTGGGGGTAACCCTGTGTGCTTTAACCCTGCGTGGTGCAGGATGAGACCCCAGACCCAGCAGGCATCCCAGGATAGCAGCTGCATCCCTCCCCCAGCTTACAGAGGATAAAAATAACCCATCCTGGGGGGTGTGGGATGAGTCCCTGCAGCTCTGTCCACCCTTCTTGTCTTGCTGGGAGCCCCCAGACCCCACTGCCATCCCAGGACTCCCTATGCATCCCTGCCCTGGCTCACAGGGGATAAAGATCTACTGGTTGGCCCCTGGGGATCAAGAAAACCCATCCTGGGAGTCACTGGGTGATGTGGGACGAGTCCTTGTAGCTCTACCCAACATTTCCACCTTGCCAGGAGCCCCCGGGACCCCCAGACCCTGTTGGTATCCCAGGATTCCAGCTGCATCCCTGCCCCAGCTCACAGAGGATAAAAATAACCCATCCTGGGGGTCACTGGGGGGTGTGGGATGAGACCCCTCAGCTCTCCCCACTCTCCCACCTTTCCTGGAGCCCCCTGGACCCTGTTGGTATCCCAGGATTCCAGCTGCATCCCTCCCCCAGCTTACAGAGGATAAAAATTACCCATCCTGGGGGGCATTTGGTGGTGTGGGATGAGACCTCACAGCTCTCCCCACTCTCCCACCTTTCCTGGAGCTCCCTGGACCCTGCTGGCATCCCAGGATTCCAGCTGCATCCCTCCCCCAGCTTACAGATAAAAATTACCCATCCTGGGGGTCGCAGGGGGGTGTGGGATGAGCCCCCACAGCTCTCCCCACTCTCCCACCTTTCCTGGAGCCCCCTGGACCCTGTTGGCATCCCAGGATTCCAGCTGCATCCCTCCCCCAGCTTACAGATAAAAATAACCCATCCTGGGGGTCGCTGGGGGGTGTGGGGTGAGCCCCCACAGCTCTCCCCACTCTCCCACCTTTCCTGGAGCTCCCTGGACCCTGTTGGCATCCCAGGATTCCAGCTGCATCCCTGCCCCAGCTTACAGATAAAAATAACCCATCCTGGGGGTCGCTGCGGGGGTGTGGGATGAGCCCCCACAGCTCTCCCCACTCTCCCACCTTTCCTGGAGCCCCCTGGACCCTGTTGACATCCCAGGATTCCAGCTGCATCCCTGCCCTAGTTCACAGAGGATAAAAATAACCCATCCTGGGGGCCAATGGGGGATGTGGGAAGAGACCCCTCAGCTCTCCCTACTCTCCCACCTTTCCTAGAGCCCCCGGCACCCCCAGACCCTGCTGGGACCCCTGGACCCTGCTGGCATCCCAGGCTTCTCCATGCATCCCTCCTCCGGCTCCCAGGGGATAAAAATAACCCGTCCCAGGGTGCGGAACGGGGCTGGGGAGGGGGTGAAGGGGTCTCCCCGCTACTCACCGAGCACCGAGGGGGCCGGGGGTGTCCCGGGAAGTTAAAGCATCCCGGCTGGGAGCTGCTCCATCCCCGCCTTCTCCTTTCCTGCTTGGCGCGGGGGCAGGAAGCGACGGGGCCGGGGAGGAGGAGGAGGAGGAGGAGGAGTTGGAGGGAAAAGACGAAAGAGAGGAGAAGTGGGAAGGGAAAAAAAAAAAAAAAAATATAGAAACCCAACCCCAGACCATAGATGCCGGCGCGGGGCCGGCCGAGGCCCAGCTCCCTCTAGAGGCTCCTTGTCCCGCAGCGTGGGAAGGCGGCTGGGGAGGAGGGCAGAGCAACCCGGGCTGGGAGAGGGGCAAAGGGAGCAGCCCTGAAGGGTTTGGGTGGAAAACACCTTGGAGAACAGCGAGTCCAACCAGCCTGTCCGCTGCTGTCCTGGCTTGGATCAGAAATGGTGTGACCAGCAGGGCCTGGGAGGTGGTTCTCCCTCTGGACTCAGCACTGGTGAGGCCGCTCCTTGAATCCTGGGGTCAGTTGTGGGCCCCTCAGCACAAGAAGGATGTTGAGGCTCTGGAGCGAGTCCAGAGAAGAGCAATGAAGCTGGTGAAGGGGCTGGAGAACAGGCCCTATGAGGAGTGGCTGAGAGAGCTGGGGGTGTTTATCCTGGAGAAGAGGAGGTTGAGGGGAGACCTCATTACTCTCTACAAGTACCTGAAAGGTGGTTGTGGAGAAGAGGGAGCTGGGCTCTTCTCCCAAGTGACAGGGGACAGGACGAGAGGGAATGGCCTCAAGCTCCACCAGGGTAGGTTTAGGCTGGAGATAAGGAGGAAGTTTTTCACAGAAAGGGTCATTGGGCATTGGAATAGTCTGCCCAGGGAGGGGGTTGATTCACCTTCCCTGGAGGTGTTTAAGACACGGGTGGATGAGGTCTTGAGGGACTTGGTTTAGTGTTAGATAGGAATGGTTGGACTAGAAGATCCGATGGGTCCCTTCCAACCTGGTTGTTCTGTGATTCTGTGATTCTGTGTTTAGCCTAGAGAAGAGGAGGCTGAGAGGAAACCGCATTACTCTCTACAACTACCTGAAAGGAGGTTGTAGAGAGGAGGGAGCTGGGCTCTTCTCCCAAGGGACAGGGGACAGGACAAAAGGGAATGGCCTCAAGCTCCGCCAGGGGAGATTTAGGCTGGACATCAGGAGGAAGTTTTTCCCAGAAAGGGTCATTGGGCATTGGAATAGGCTGCCCAGGGAGGGGGTTGATTCACCTTTCCTAGAGGTGTTTAAGGCACAGGTAGATGAGCTCCTGAGGGACATGGTTTAGTGTTGGATAGGAATGGTTGGACTCAGTCACTCGATGGGTCTCTTCCAACCTAGTTGCCACGGAGATGATCTGGGGGCTGGAGCACCTGCTGTATGAGGACCCTCTACTCCAAACCGCTCTCAAGTGCTGATGGTGGCAAGAAAGTATTTAGATCATTTGATGAGTGGTCTAAATGGTTGGACTCGATGATCCGGTGGGTCTCTTCCAACCTGGTGATTCTATGATTCTAAATTTTGCATGTGGCTCCACTGGTGCAGAAACAGTGTCTTCCTTCTGCAGTGGTTTTAAGATGTTGAGGTCATAGGGGAGGAATTTGCATCCTGCTCTGCCTTTGCGATCACTGATGCTGATGTGATACGTTCCCTGCTTCCCCCCTACAGCCCTTTTTGCAGGTGAAAATAGAAAGATGTGTGTGCTGGTGTAAATAAGAAACGTGCAGCAACCACAGAGAAAGAGCCTCTGGTTTCAGGATTCATGTGGCATTGTAGGATGTGGTTGCACCGCTTGGTTGGCATTGTCTAAATCTCTGCTGCTGCTGGGAAAGGGGGAGGCTGCACTCAGCCGGGCACCCCCAGCCCCCCTTTTGTGCCAGCAAGAGGTAGAGGATGATGTGAAAACATCCTTCGTGCAGCAAGCAGGGCTGTGCCCAGCAATGACAGAGGAAAGGGAACCAGAGGATGCAGCTGGAGGGTGGGAGAATCTCAGTTTCAACCGGTCATGATAACATGGCAGGTTTCAATGTGGGTTTTTTTTGGTGGTGGGAGGACAAAAAACCCTCTCTGCAGCCAGAAGTTTGTGGGGCTGAGCCAAGGGAGAGCTGGGAGAACCAGCCAGATGACACTCCCAGTGTAGAAGCAAAGCTGAAGTGCTAGCAGCAAGCGTCCATAAAGGATGTTACATCAGTGAGAGCTACTTTATAGGATCATAGAATTACCAGGTTGGAAGAGACCCACTGGCTCATCAAGTCCAACCATTCCCATCAATCACTAACCCATGTCCCTCAGCACCTCATCCACCTGTCCCTTAAGCCCCTCCAGGGAAGGTGACTCAACCCCCTCCCTGGGCAGCCTCTGCCACTGCCCAATGACCCTTTCTGTGAAAAATTTTTTCCTAATGTTCAGGCTGAACCTTCCCTGGTGGAGCTTGAGGTTGTTCCCTCCCGTCCTGTCCCCTGTCCCTCAGGAGAAGAGCCCAGCTCCCTCCTCTCTACAACCTCCTTTCAGGTAGCTGGAGAGAGCAATGAGTAGATTCAGATGCTGCTTTTAAAAGCTGTTTGCTCCACTTCTTTTGCTAAAGAAGTCATTTTTTATCTTCCTCTCTTTGGCTGTGCTGCTGGAGGAGTTCCTATGTGTTTCCATGAGCCTTCTCCCTTCCTCCCACCCTCCTTTGCTGGTGCAAAAATTCAGGGTTAGATCAAACCATGGCAGAGGTGGGGAAGCTCCAAGAATCATAGATTAGTGGAATGGTTTGGGTTGGAAGGGATCTTGAAGCGCATTCAGTTCCAACTCTCCCTCCCTGGAGGTGTTCAAAGCCAGGTTGGATGGGGCTTGGAACCCCTGATCCAGTGGGAGGTGTCCCTGCCTATGGAAGAGGATTGGAAATAGTTGATCTTCGAGGTCCCTTCCAACCCAAATTCTTTTTTATGATTCTACGATTCTGTGTCCTAGACGAATAAGTCCTGAGCAGCCAGTGTTTTGTGCTGCCATCCCTGACAATCCTGTTGCCAGAGCTCATGGACTTCCCTAACATGTTGATCCAAAACTAACAAGAGCTATCCCTGCAGTCTGAGTCATCTGAGATGGGGATCAGGTCAGGGATGCTGGTAATTTCCCCAGGTATCAACCCAACCCCAACGGAGACAAAGCAGGGTGGGAGAATCCACTCCAGGCATCACAAACTAATGCAACTAATACTTTGTGTGTGTGTGTGTGTGTTTATTTAAAATAGCTTGGTACCTAAAGATGTGAAATGGAAATTGGAACACTGGTCATTACAGCGTGTTGCTTGATCATCTCTGTTTAGGCAGATACAGTTAGTGCACATTCGGGGCCAACCTCCAAATTTCAAGTAATGGTTTTGAAATCTTGAAACTGTCTGCTCTGCTTTACAAGTTGTTCCACCCTAACCTGGGCTGTGTCATGCCGGGAGCTGTGCTGGCAGGAGCCATATGTTAACAACATTTCATAGAATCATAGAACAACCAGGTTGGAAGGGACCCATCGGGTCACTGAGTCCAACCATTCGTATCCAACACTAAACCATGTCCCTCAGGACCTCATCTACCTGTGCCTTAAACCCCTCCAGGGAAGGTGAATCAACCACCTCCCTGGGCAGCCTATTCCAATGCCTATTCCAATTGGTAATATGAAGTAGGGGGATGCTTTAAGAAAAAGGGTTTCACTGTGAATTTTCTCACCTAGGAGTTGCACTCTGAACATGATCATGCTCTGATGCATTGCAGGTAGGAGTGGGATGGGAAAATAATGCCCATGGGGTCAGCTGCCTTAGAACCTGCGTCTTGTGGCTGTGTCAGTGTATGCGAAATACAGAATACGCAGTGGAAGAGACCGGTTATCCCACAGCCTGGTTGCTTGTTTATACCTCAGAAATGAGGCAGGGAAGCAACTGTGTCTTACCTGTATTTATTCTACCTCTAACAGCGTAAAGGCAAAGTGTTTAGCTGATCCCTCAGCTTATGGTTGGACTCGATGATCCGGTGGGTCTCTTCCAACCTGGTTGTTCTATGATTCTACGATTCTAAACAGGGCAGGTTTGCAGCCGCAAACCAAACCTGCAGTAGAGCAGAGGGTCCGGCTGCTCGGTCAGGGCTCTGAGAGGCACTGAAATGAGACACAGGAGCTGGTGGTAGAGCTGCAGGAAGGAGCTGGGGTGGCGGAGGGGTTGGTGGTTTATTAAAGCCGAGCTGCCGGAGTGTGGGTGTGGAGTGTGAATGGTGCAGCATGTAGATGGGAGACAAATTAAGGCCCCCTCTCTGCTGGATGGTGCAGCACATTAAATCAGCTTTTTTTTTTGAGATACGGTCAATAGTTTGTTCCAGACAGCGAGGAGGGACTTCAGGGCAGCGTTTTAACAGGTTTGGTTTTTTGGTTTTTTTTTTTTTTTTTTTAAAATAGATTTCCTTTCTACATGGCAAAACCGTGCTGCAGATCCTGCCCCTGCCTGGCCACATCAGTTAAAGGGTTTGGGAGCAGGTCTGATGACTGCTGGGTTTTGTTTCTCACTCCACACAGGGAAACTGAGGCAGGCAGGGAAAGGTTGGCCCAGGGTCACACAGGGCAGGGTGGGAGGACACCGATGGTGGCAGTGCCAAGTGCCCAGGTTGGAGCTGCGATGCCTCAGCTCCCGACGCTGAGTTTCTCCTGCTTTTCATAGAATCATAGAAACATAGAACAACCAGGTTGGAAGAGACCCATCGGATCATTGAGTCCAACCACTTCTATCAAACACTAAACCATGTTCCTCAGGACCTCATCTACCTGTGCCTTAAACACCTCCAGGGAAGGTGACTCAACCACCTCCCTGGGCAGCCTATTCCAATGCCCAATGACCCTTTCTGTGAAAAACTTCCTCCTAATCTCCAGCCTAAATCTCCCCTGGTGGAGCTTGAGGCCATTCCCTCTCATCCTGTCCCCTGTCACTTGGGAGAAGAGCCCAGCTCCCTCCTCTCCACAACCTCCTTTCAGGTAGTTGTAGAGAGTAATGAGGTCTCCTCTCAGCCTCCTCTTCTCCAGGATAAACACCCCCAGCTCTCTCAGCCGCTCCTCATAGGGCCTGTTCTCCAGCCCCTTCACCAGCTTCATGGCTCTTCTCTGGACTCGCTCCAGAGCCTCAACATCATTCTTGTGCTGAGGGGCCCAGAACTGAACACAAGATTCAAGGAGCGGCCTCACCAGTGCTGAGTCCAGAGGGAGAATCACCTCCCTGGCCCTGCTGGTCACACCGTTTCTGATCCAAGCCAGGATGCCCTTGGCCTTCTTGGCCACCTGGGCTCACTGCTGGCTCATGTTCAGTCGCTGTCGACCAACACCCCCAGGTCCCTCTCCTCCCGGCAGCTTTCTAGACAGGCTTCTCCCAGTCTGTAGCTCTGCATAGGGTTGTTGTGTCCCAAGTGCAGGACCCGGCATTTGGCCGTGTTAAACCTCATGCCATTGGACTCTGCCCAGCGCTCCAGGCTGTTCAGATCCCTGTTCAGTTTCCCATCTCTGCCAGGGAAAATCCACCTCATTGCATGAAGCACTCTGAGATCTCAGCGTGATAAATAAGCAGGGCAGGGATGGGGAGCTGGGGAAAAGAGGTGGAGGGGTTTTTTTTTTTTCCAGATCAGCTACTGCGCCTAGTGATGCATTACAGTTTGTCAACACTGACAACATCTTTTTCTTTTTCCCTGTCACAACCTCATTCGCCAGGAAGGTCAATGGAGCTGGAAAGCAAAAAAGGAGCCTCTTTGGAATGTAGTTGTTAATAGCATCACAACACATGAGGGACATGGTTTAGTGTTTGATGGGAATGGTTGGACTAGATGATCCGATGGGTCTCTTCCAATTTGGTTGTTCTATGATTCTATGATTCTATGAACACTGGTTGTCCCTTTCCTGCCTGCAAACCCCTCTGATGTGGTCCTGGTAAAGAGGTTTGCTCCTCCATCCTCTCCTGCCAAGCACTGGAGCAGAATTCCCTCACCCTGTAGCCCTTTGCAGAGCTGTGGGCATCTACTGGGGAGAGACATTTCCTCGGAGCAGCAGATGGCACTCTCCGACTTCCAGCCGAGCTTAGCTGAGCTAACCCAGCTGGGTGACAGTGACACCCTAGAGGAGGTGTGGGGCCACCCTGGCTCCCTGCCCCGTGCCTGGCTCCAGGGAGACAGGGGACAGCGGGTACAGGAGGATGGGGGGCGGCGAGGGACCATCTCTGCATGAGCTGAAGAGCTTTTCCATCATACAATCACCAGGTTGGAAAAGACCCATTGGATCATCGAGTCCAACCATTCCCACCAATCACTAAACCTCAGCACCTCGTCCACCTGTCCCTTAAACCCTCCAGGGAAGGAGACTCAACCCCCTCCCTGGGCAGCCTATTCCAATGCACAATGACCCTTTCCGTGAAAAACCTCCTCCTAATCTCCAGCCTAAATCTCCCCTGGTGGAGCTTGAGGCCATTCCCTCTTGTCCTGTCCCCTGTCCCTTGGGAGAAGAGCCCAGCTCCCTCCTCTCCACAACCTTTCTGGGAGTTGGAGAGAGCAGTGAGGTCTCCTCTCAGCCTCCTCTTCTCTAGGCTAAACACCCCCAGCTCTCTCAGCCCTTCCTAATCAGACCTGTTCTCCAGCCCCTTCACCAGCCTCGTTGCTCTTCTCTGGACTCGCTCCAGAGCCTCAACATCCTTCTTGTGCTGAGGACCCAGAACTGAACACAGGATTTGAGGAGTGCTTTCAAGTCTCTGTCCCCTACTCTGAAGGTGCTGGAGGGTGGGTGGCCATGGGATGTGTGTTCCATCCGTGGTGCTGGCAGCGTGCGCTGCCCAGGGCTCAGTCCGGCTCACCACAACCTTGCTTTTACTGTCCAGAGGATGTGACTAAGAGAAATTGCTCTTTGCTCCCCTTGCTCCTCTGAAGGTGGAGCAGAGGCAGGAGGGAGCAGATCCACCTCTGCTGTCTCTGCAGCACCTAGCTCTCCGGGGATGCTGCAGTACGGAGAGCAATCGCAACTACGAAAAGGAACAGCAAAATCCCTGTTGATCCTCAGATTTTATCCAGTTTCTTCCTGGGATTATTGGGGAGGCAACGCCTTTCCCAGTTGGGCAGGGTGGGAGGACACCAATGGTGGCAGCGCCAAGTACCCAGGTTGGAGCTGCAATGCCTCAGCTCCCCACGCTGAGTTTCTCCTGGTTTTCATAGAATCATAGAACAGCCAGGTTGGAAGGGACCCATCGGATCTTCTAGTCCAACCATTCCTATCAGACACTAAACCATGTCCCTCAGGACCTCATCCACCTGTGCCTTAAACACCTCCAGGGAAGGGGAATCAACCACCTCCCTGGGCAGCCTATTCCAATGACCCTTTCTGTGAAAAACTTCCTCCTAGTCTTCAGCCTAAATCTCCCCTGGCGGAGCTTGAGGCCATTCCCTCTTGTCCTGTCCCCTCTCCCTTGGGAGAAGAGGCCAGATCCATCCTCTCTACAACCTCCTTTTGCTGTCTCTGGGCTCTGGCTGAAGGGAGAATATGAGACTCCAGGCAAAACACTTCTCACATGCACCAGATTTATCAAATTGATTAAAAAAAAGGAAAAACCAACAGATCCAGGCTGTGTTCCTGTAATAGCTGTTGGAGCATGCTGGACATTAATCAAACCATCTGTTTGCCGTGTCCAGAGAAGCCAGCATAAGCCAGCTTGTGTTTTTCAGGCACTGGAAGAGCTGTCAAGATATAATCTGTTTAGGACAAAATAATTTATAAACACACCTTCTGATAATCTGTTCTATAAATATGGGAAGAGAGGGAGGTTCTGCGACCGCGTGTGGTTTTTTTGGAGGGCTGATAAAACTGTGCAAGGGCTGGGTGCCATCAGATGAGCTTCCAGTGAAAGAAGAGGGACTCCCACACCTTCCTCCTTTTCACCTTTGTCCCCAGCACAGAATTGTCTGTCCACACTGTTCCCTACAACTTTTTCCACTGGATTTCTATGCCATTATCCCTCGTCCCTGGTGTGAGCCGAGGGCAGAGACAGCCCAGGAGAGAGGAAAAAGCGACTTCCTTCTCTCTGTGTGCAGGAAGAACATCTAGGAGGTGGGAGGGAGGTGTTGGGGGGGTCCCTATTCTCACTACCCACCCTCACCTCCCTGGGTGTGTGTGCACAGGGGTCACCTCTCAGCATCCCTCGTGCAAAGACCAGATGTCTTATCTTAGAATCACAGAATCACCAGGTTGGAAGAGACCCATCGGATCATCGAGTCCAACCATTCCTATCAAACACTAAACCATCTTGTCTTCAGTAGCTGCGACAGAGGGAGTGGGAAGCTCCAGAATGGAAAACGGAGCGTGGAGGCGGTTTCTTTGTCTCGCACCGTGCGGGTCGGGAGTTTTACCAGGTTGTTTGCTTGGTTATTTTTTTCCCCTTCCTGCTGGGCTCTCTCTGCAGCCACTGCACTCAGCAACGTGTGGGTGGCTTTTAAGGTTTTTATTTATTAATTTGGGGGTAAGAAGAGACAAGTCTCTGCCTCTATTCCCCTCCCATGATAAAGGGGCAGGGGGATCAGTGTGGCCAGTGGTCCACTCTTGGGGCTAAAGCCAACCTCTTAGAGAGGTATCAGAGAAGGGTTTGGGGGTCCTGTCCCTGTGGGATGGAGAAGTGCCCCTGCCCCTCCATTCTCCCTTGGAGTGTGCAGTAGGAGGTGGCACAACCCCATATCCTCTCCTCAACCCTGCATCCTGGCCTCATCCCATTCCCTGCCTCCACCCCAAGCTTCTCACCAGTACCGGGTTCTTGAACCACTGACCTCGGCAGCGGTTCCCAGCCCCAGGCGGCTCATTCACAGCCAGGACGGAGTTGCTACTGGCAGCCCAGCTCCTGCTAATCTGGGAATTGTATGCCAGGAAACACACACCCAGCCGACCTGACCGAGACAAAGCCTGCAGTGTACACCAGCTCTCCCCAGGCATTCCTCTGCATGGCTCAGGGCTATTTCTGAGCAGCCTTCAGTGCTGGTTCCCTCCCCGGACTTGCCGGAGGGCCTGGCACCTGCTTTGGCTGTGATGCCAGAACTTGGCTTTCCTGCGAGCAAACAGGACTCCTGACCTGGCACAACATGAGATGCTCTCGCAGCCATCTCGTGCTCCTGCTGGTCCCTGGGGCACATCACAAAACAGGGCTGCAGCATCTAAACTCTGCCGGATACCCTGATCACAGAGCTGTGAAGGAGATGAACTAGCTGATGGTCTCTGGGGTGTTTACTCTGGACCCTAACAATGGCATATTAACCACAACCATCATTACTTTCTTGCTAGACTGGTTTAGCAGATCTGTCCTGGCAATAAGCCCTTCCCACGTTGCCTTCCTGGGTACCAAAACTCTCTGTCCTTGACACATCCTTAGAAGCCTTGAGCTCCAAATAGGCTTGACTGCTGTGTGAAACCGACTGAGATTTCCTGAAGAAAAGTGCTACACAAATGGAGGTATTATTAGCCATCTCCATCTGCCAGGTCATGTGTCGAGCACCAGCACAGGGCTAGGAGGTGCTAGGAGGAAGGGTTTGCCTTGGCTGAGTCATTTCATAGCTGCTCGTTTCAGCTTTATGGGCACCTCTTTGGGAAGCAGCTGGTGTCGTCTGCTAAATTGGCTCTGGCAGAGGCAGCGAGTCATTCCCATAGCATCCAAGCATCCCTGGTCAGTGTGGTCCTTGTCCCTCTGCTCTTCCTACTGCAGAGGTGGAAAGTGGAGATGCCAACTCTGAATCATAGAATCACCAGAGAATCATAGAATCACCAGGTGGGAAAAGACCCATTGGATCATCGAGTCCAACCATTCCCATCAATCACAAAACCATGTCCCTCAGTACCTCATCAACCCATCCCTTAAACCCTGCAGGGATGGTGACTCAACCCCCTCCCTGGGCAGCCTGTTCCAGTGCTCAATGACCCTTTCCATGAAAAATTTTTTCCTAATGTTCAGCTGTCCTTGGCGATGTTCAGGGCAGGCTGGTGGAAATGAGCTCGGTGAGTTATTCTGCTCTACTCTTTGAGGGCAGAGGCAGGTCCGTTGTCTTTACAAGAAGCTGCACGTTCACGTGATGCTCCCACATCCTGCTTGGTGTATTTTAAGCACGTTGTTTACAAACACTGTTATGGTGCTAGGGCAAGCGAGGCTGCTCTCAAACCCTGTGAGACAGAAAAGCCTCTGCAAACCTGGTTGTCTTCCCATGTGTTGATGGAAGAAGATGGTCTAGCTCTGTGGTAGAGTGCTGCAGTCTTCCACCTGTGCAGATGGATGGGCTGGTGGGATGGGATTGACACTGGGAGGCTCGATCCAATCCAGCACAGCATTGCCAGCCAGGTAAGGGAGAAGATTGGGCGGCTCTGCTCCACACCAGAGCATCCCCACCTTGAGAACTGGGTGCACTTTTGGGCACTACAGGATCTGAAGCCACTGGAGAGTGTCCAGAGGAGGACACCAAGTTGGTGAAGGGTTTAGAAGTCAAGGCATATGAGGAAGGGTTGAAGTCACTTGGCCTATTCAGCCTGGAGGAGACTGAGGGGACTGTGTTCAGTTCTGGGCCCCTCACCACAAGAAGGACGTTGAGGCTCTGGAGTGAGTCCAGAGATGAGCGACAAGGTTGGTGAAGGGGCTGGAGAACAGGCCTGATGAGGAGCGTCTGAGAGAGCTGGGGGTGTTTATCTTGGAGAAGAGGAGGCTGAGAGGAGACCTCATTACTCTCTACAACTACCTGAAAGGAGGTTGTGGGGAGGAGGGAGCTGGGTTCTTCTCCCAAGGAACAGGGGCCAGGACAAGAGGGAATGGCCTCGAGCTCCACCAGGGGAGATTTAGGCTGGAGATTAGGAGGAAGTTTTTCATGGAAAGGGTCATTGGGCATTGGAATAGGCTGCCCAGGGAGGTGGTTGATTCACCTTTCCTTGAGGTGTTTAAGGGACAGGTAGATGAGGTCCTGAGGGACATGGTTTAGTGTTTGATAGGAATGGTTGGACTCAATGATCTGATGGGTCTCTTCCAACCTGGTTGTTCTATGGTTCTATAGTTTAGTATTTGATACGAATGGTTGGACTCAATGATCCGATGGGTCTTTTCCAACCTGGTGATTCTATGATTCTATAGTCTAGAGCACCGGGAGGAGGAGCAGGTGCTGATCTCTCTCTCTCTGCTGATCCATGACAGAATCCAAGGTCATGGCAGGAAGACACCAGGAGAGGGTTAGGTTGAACATTAGGAAAAGTTTCTTCACGCAGAGAGTAGTGGAGCACCAGAGCAGCTCCCCACAGAAGCAGTCATGGCGTCAAGCCTGAGAATATTCCAGAAGCCTTTGGCTTCAGCCGCATGGTGTAGATGTTAGGGGTGTCCTGTGCAGGGACAGGAGTTGGACTGGATGATCCTTGTGGGTCCCTTCCAACTCAGGACTTTCTATGAGTCTATGATTCCTGCATTGTCTTGTGCTTTGGTGAAACCTGAGATATGTGAGTTTGCTTTGCTTATTGTGTATCTCCAGCAGCTCCATAAAGCCCTGACCGCGGACTCCTTCTGCTGCACCAACACGGAGTGAAATAGATGGCCAGTGCCTGAAATAATTTCCAGTCTGAGATTTCCAGGTCTCACAAAGCTGCTGTAAAGCTGCATTACAAATGCGAGACACTCAGATATTACAATGATATGAGCCAACAGAATAGAATATGTTAAATGAAATATTTATCTGGATCCTGCGAGAGGGAGAGAGTTCTGCTGGCTTCTGTGGACTCACACTAATTTATTTTTTATTACGACCCATTTGTGTTCTGATGGCGGCTGGGAGGTTCTCGGAGATCGCCTCCAGCTTGAGATCCCATTATTTCAGGTGCTCTAAAAGCAGAGAACAGCTCCACAATCTGTGCCCCAAATTCAAAGCCGCTAAGGATGTAGCCTGGTATTTTTTAAAACCCAACCTGTTGTCTAACACACAGTGAGCCCTTCCTCTGCAAGAGGCATCTGCACCGGCACCGACCCTTCCCTGGCGATTCCGGGTGGCCCCAAAGTCCTTTTCTGCTGCTGCTGCTGGGATTGCACTTGCTGAGAAAGAGCATCTCATTTCATCCACAAAGAGCACCCACAGCCCCGCACCAGACGGCAGAAATATTTGCCAAACAAAGACTCTATTTTCAAGGAAATCCTCCGACTTCTGCCTCGAATGAGAGAAATGATTCAAGCTCTGGAGGCAAGCAGCCGAGACAGTGGGGGTAGGAAAGTCTCGTGTCACAGGCTGAGCGGTTCTCCTGCCTCAACCACAAGGGCTGCTTTTAGAAGGAGATGGAATTCCTGCCTTAGGCTCAGGAATTATTTGAATCCCTTTGCAGATGGAGGCTATGGAGGCACTTATTGTCTTTCCCAACCTTAATGATTCTATGAGTCTATGTAGGCACAGTGGTGCTGGGCTGACGGTTGGATTGGATGAGCTTAGAGGCCTTTTCCAATTTTCATAGAATCATAGAATCATAGAACAACCAGGCTGGAAGGGACCCATCGGATCTTCTAGTCCAACCATTCCTATCAAGCATTAAACCAAGTACTAAACCAAGTCCCTCAAGACTTCATCCATCTGTGCCTTAAACACCTCCAGGGAAGGTGAATCAACCACCTCCCTGGGCAGCCTATTCCAATGCACAATGACCCTCTGTGTGAAAAACTTCCTCCTAATCTCTAGCCTAAATCTCCCCTGGTGGAGCTTGAGGCCATTCCCTCTTGTCCTGGCCCCTGTCACTTGGAAGAAAAGCCCAGCTCCCTCCTCTCTACAACCTCCTTTCAGGTAGTTGTAGAGAGTAATGAGGTCTCCCCTCAGCCTCCTCTTCTCCAGGATAAACACCCCCAGCTCTCTCAGACGCATCTCATCAGGCCTGTTCTCCAACCCCTTCACCAGCTTTGTTGCTCTTCTCTGGACTTGCTTCAGAGCCTCAACATCCTTTTTGTGGTGAGGGGCCCAGAACTGAACACAGGATTCAAGGAACGGCTTCACCAGCGCCATCGATAAATAATATGATTGATAACCATTTTAATGATTCCGTGATTCTATTTTCTCTTCGCATCCACCCATCGCCCTCCCAGAAGGATTCCTTGGGCTTGTGCAATGGGATGAAGCAGCAGAGACCTGGGGAAATCCTGATATGCTGCTGGTAGAGCCTAGAGATGCTTCTAGCTGGCATGAGGAACAACTGATCACCAGACCTCACTGGAGAAATCCAACACAGTCTTTCCAGCTAGAGTGTCCTGCACGGGGCCGGAGCCAGGAGTGGCTGCATGCTGCCCACCCCCACCCCTCCCAGCCACATCGGGGCATTTTGCTCATCAAAGGCACGATTTTGATCAAAGGAAACATTAGTCACTGGAGACTCGAGCCGTCGGTGTTAAAATGAAATGCTAGATGGTAAGTTGGCATCCACGAGAAAGAAAACTCCACTTCCCCAGCACGAACATGCTTTGTGTCCCAGTTTAAGAGTCCAAAGAAATGACTGCATCCTGCCTCCTGTTCATTAGCGGCACTGAACCAGTGCTGCTCTCGGGACAGCCTGGATGGGTTTTCAAGCCATCAGCTGCCTGGTTCCAGCTGCCTTTCTGCAGCTGAGATGCTGCTGCCTTCAGAACTGGTGGCCCAGCCGCTGCTCTGAACGAGGTAGGAAGGAGCTGCGTCTGCTGCAGCGTATAAAACCACTTTGGGGTCTGTCGGTGGTATATAAAACGCGATATAACGTTACCTATAATTTTTAAAGCCGGCTCAGGTCCTGCAAATAAAATACCTCTACGGTTCCTTTTCCCGTTTCTTTAATGGCTATAAACTCTGCCCAATGATTCCTCTCCCTTCTCAGCTTGTGATTGTCCTGGTTTTACAGCATCGTCACAACCTCCTGATTGATTCACACGTGAAGTCAGTGAACAGTGGCTCCCACCCTCTCCAGTCCCTTTTCCAGGCTCCGTGGCTGCTGGGTGACTCAGCAGCGTCAAGCACAAGCGTGACTAACTCTTCCCTCTACAACAAGCAAGGATTTTTTGGTCTTTGTTCAATGCATTCCTCCGTGCTCGGTGGAAGCTGCCTAACGAACCACCCTGGCAGAGAAATGTGACTCATCCCAAGGAGGTGAGCGCTGATCTCTGGGACGTGAGGATGTCCGGGTCCTCCTGCTCCTGCACATATCCTGCTGCGGGAGCTGGGGCTGGAGCGATGCCTGTAGCCGTGCCGGGCTAGAAACATGCAGAGCAGCCAACTTTCCCGAGCCCGGCGCTCCCTTGATCACACCCAGCAAATGTTCTTTTCGGAACTGGATGGGGCCAGATCTCAAGCTGGTTATTAGCAAACCTCCTGGTGCTGTTTGGGCTCTTTCCTCCCCAGCAGCTTTTGGACCTTCTGCAAAGCTGCTGGGGTTCACATCCAGCCCCTCTTCACCGCCCCTGGCTTGGTGGGATGGGTTTGTGTGGCCACTCAGGTGGGACATCCATCCCTGTCAGGGTGGAAATACATCTGGTACTGCACACCCCGCTTTTCCTTTCCCTCTTTGCAGAGCAAATTCCAAGCGAGAAGCAGCTGAAAGCTCAATTCCTTGGCCACCCAGGTGTCTGAGGGGAGTAAGCCCACCCCTTTAATTGCAGTGGTGGGTGGGGAGCCTTTAAAAGAGGGGGAAAAGGAGGTAGATGTTTCCTATGGGGTTTGGGTGGGACTTTCCTCCTGGGTTGATGCAGTTCTGAGGTCAATGGGCTCTGGGATGCTTGAGCACTGTAAGTACTGGACTCGATGATCTGGTGGGTCTCTTCCAACCTGGTTGTTCTATGATTCTACTCACACTGGGAGGGGGGCTGTGGTAAGCAGCCTGTGCATTTGGAATTTGCTGTATTGGGGTGTGTGCAAGAGGAGGGTGAACCTGGAGAGCCTCTTCCCTACCTTGTGCGGAGCTTGTGTGAAGGCAGAAAGAGAGAGGGAGCACACAGAGCTCTCTTGGGATGGAAGGAAAAATAAGTTTGCAGCCTGGGCTGGTAAATCATGTGCTGGCTTCCTTTGGAGTTGTCTCTATACCCCCTGCCTTGGAGCTGGTCACCTCCTGTGCTCCAGCTGAGGGTTTGTTGCTGCATCAGGCTGAGTTTAACTGTGGTTGTACACAGCTCTGCTCTCCACACTTACCCCTGTGCATGCTGCCTGTGTCTGGGATCGTAGAATCATGGAATGGTTTGGGTTGGAATGGACCTCAAAGCCCAGCCAGTTCCACCCTTGCCATGAGAAGGGACATCTCCTATTGGGTCAGGGGCTCCAAGCCCCACAGGGTGTGCAGCTGCCTGCACTGCAGCATCATTATTGCTCTCTACAACTATTTGAGAGGAGGATGTAGAGAGGTGGGAGCTGGTCTTTTCTCCCAGCTGACCGGGGATAGGACGAGAGGGAACGGCCTCAAGCCGCACCAGGGGAGGTTCAGATTAGATATCAGGAAAAAAAAATTCACAGAAAGGGTTGACCGGTTGCCCAGGGAGGTGGTGGAGTCACCATTCCCAGTGTTATTTAAAATATGGGTAGATGAGGTGCTCAGGGACTCAGTTTAGTGGCAGATAGGAATGGTTGGACTTGATGATCCAGGAGGTGGTTTCCAACCTGATGGTTCTATGGTCACCCAGCTCCCCCTGAGCATCTCCTTTGATCTCAGGGCTGCAACGCCCATGCAGCAGCTCGGCCACACACGCAGCGCGTTTCCTTTCATTGTCACATTAAGGGAGCCCATAAAACCCACAGCACGCGTGGGCTGTGGTGGCTGAGCTCCTCCGGACAGGGCTGCCTGCACACTCCTGTTCTCAACACTCCTTCGCCCGAGGGGAGCCGCTTGTCCCCCCCATCCCTCGGGGAGGTGACTGGTGTGATGGAGGCAGCTGGTCCTGGCCCTGTGCCACAGGGTAACCCAGCCTGTCATTCAGCAGGAAAGCATGTGGTTATCTCAGTGAAGACTGTAATTAGGCTGCCTGGCACTAACTTGTCTCAAAAAGCCGGGGAGGAGGAGGGAAGAACCTCAGCTCAGCCATTTTATGAGAAACTTTGCAGGGAGAAATGGAGCCTGGGGCAGGATGGGTCTGTGATCTCCAGCATAAGAAGGACATGGAACTGATGGAATGAGTGAAGATGATCAGAGGGCTGAGAGAGTTGGGGTTGTGCAGCCTGGAGAGGAGAAGGCTACAGGGAGATCTTAGAGCAGCTTCCAGTGCTGAAAGGAGCTCCTGGAAAACTGGGAAGGGACTATTTACAAGGGCCTGGAATGATTGGATGAGAGAGAATGGTTATAAATTGAAGAGGGAAAGATTGAGATTAGACATCAGAAAGAAATTCTTTATGATGAGGGTGGGGAGACCCTGGCCCAGGTTGCACAGAGCAGTGGTGGCTGCCCCATCCCTAGAGGGGTTCAAGGGCAGGTTGGATGGAGCTTGGAGCCCCGATGCAGTGGGAGGTGTCCCTGCCCATGGCAGGGGTAGACTGGATGGGCTTTGAGGTCCCTTCCGACTCGAACAATTCTATGATGAGAAGCCAGGTTCTCTGTGCCCTGTCCCTTTACTCCATGAACTTTCCATATGTCTCTGTGCCCTCTAGAGCAGACCCACCCCAAGAGGAGCTGGACTGGTTGCAGGAGTGCACCTTAATTAAAGGCAGCCTGGCAGAGCATCCCCATGCCCAACTCAGAGGCTGCGGGATGGCTCTGGAGCCCATCCTGCTGCCAGCAGCAGGCAGAGGTGGGCATGGTGCCCATCCCAGGCTGTAGCTGGAGCAAATTTCCCGTCTGCTCTCTGATAAGATGTGTTGTTCATTCATTGCTGTGCATTGACCGCAAGCCAGGCAAGAGGGCCTGCGTGGTCCACTTGGAGGCAGAGGAAATTCTTCTTGGCGTGGTAATCCATCTCCACAAGAGCTATTGAAAGAAGAGGCTGTGCTGCTGGCTTCTCTGTGCTGGAGCGTGGGTTGCAGCAGATCCCTCTGGATTTCTTCAGGGATTGAGACACGTTGGTGTGATCTGGTTCCAGTAGTGCTCGGGTTTGCTCTGGAGGAGCGGCTGAGAGAGCTGGGGGTGTTTAGCCTGGAGAAGAGGAGGCTGAGGGAAGACCTCATTGCTCTCTCCAACTACCTGAAAGGAGGTTGTGGAGAGGAGGGAACTGGGCTCTTCTCCCAAGGGACAGGGGACAGGACGAGAGCGAATGGCCTCAAGCTCCACCAAGGGAGGTTCAGGTTGGACATTAGGAAAAATTTTTTCATGGAAGGAGTCATTGGGCAGTGTCAGAGGCTGCCCAGGGAGGGAGTTGATTCACCTTCCCTGGAGGGGTTTAAGGGACGGGTGGGCAAGGTGCTGAGGGACATGGTTTAGTGATTGATGGGAATGGTTGGACTCTCTTCCAACCTGGTGATTCTGAGGCGCCTGCTCCTCTTGAACATCTGCCCCTCAGTGGGGACCCTGCAAGGCAATCCAGTCTGGGTCCCTGCCCTGGTGGGCAAGAGCAAGGAGAGCTCAGGGACATAGCAGGAGGCTTTGCCTGGGGTGTAAATCAGCTTGTGCCCTTGGAGATGAGCCAGCAAAGCCGTTAGTGATGCTCTCACATGGGCATGACTCCAGTGGGCACAAATCAGCTGATTCCAAGCAAAACAGTTGAGCAACTGCAGGGGAGTATGCATGGTAGCTGCAGGCAGGTGATGAGCAAGGTGCGGGGCAGCAGGTGCCCAGCAGAGCCAGGGAGGGTTGTGCGATGCCAGGTCTCCTGGGTGATGCTCCGGAAGGTATGAGAAATGGGCAATGGGGCTCTTTGCTCACCCCCTTCTCCTCCTGGCCCACAGGGAGGGTAAGGCTGGCAGCTCCACCCCACAATTAACCTCTGTTTGCTTATTAGGGAAGCTACAAGCCCGTGCAAACACTTCCATTTGCTTTTGATAAAGTCAAGGTAGGGAAAAAAAAAAGTCCCTGATGCCTGTGAGGTGTGGCCAGACCTGACCGGCTGCTCTGTGGCTCTGGGTCACGCTCAGTCCTGGCTCTCGAGAACCATCTGCCAAGGACCAGGAGTCCCTCTTGCCAAGGCACCTGCCCCGTTCCCGTGTCACCCGGCTGTCCCCAGCCTGCTGCTCTCCACCCAACCACGACGTTTGTCCTAAACTTGGCCCGGTATCGCTAACGGCAGCCGCTAATTGTTCTCTCCTTCTGTACTATATTTAATTCCCCACTATTATTTTTTCCCCTTTTAATCATAAAAAGCCTAAATTTCCCTCGGGGAAGGTTATTGGCTCAAGTGTGGAAATATACCTGCAGCTCGCACGGAGCTGAGCCGCTGGGACATCGGCTGTATTTTTAAATCCAAGTACAAAGTGTCTTCGACGGGAGCATCACTTAACCCTTCTCTGGAAGAGAGAGAGGGTGGGCGGGTGAGAGCAAGAGGGCCCTGTTCTCAGCTCCCACTGCTCACCCTGCCCATCCTCAGGGCAGGATGCACCCAGCCATGGGTATGGGTGAGGAGCAAGTGTGGGACATGAGGAATTCATAGAATCATAGAACAACCAGGTTGGAAGGGACCCATCAGATCTTCTAGTCCAACCATTCCTATCTAACACTAAACCAAGTCCCTCAAAACCTCATCCACCCGTCCCTTAAACACCTCCAGGGAAGGTGAATCAACCACCTTCCTGGGCAGCCTATTCCAATGCCCAATGACCCTTTCCGTGAAAAACCTCCTCCTAATCTCCAGCCTAAATCTCCCCTGGTGGAGCTTGAGGCCATTCCCTCTTGTCCTGTCCCCTGTCACTTGGGAGAAGAGCCCAGCTCCCTCCTCTCTACAACCTCCTTTCAGGTAGTTGTAGAGAGTAATGAGGTCTCCTCTCAGCCTCCTCTTCTCCAGGCTAAACAACCCCAGCTCTCTCAGCTGCTCCTCATAGGTTCTGTTCTCCAGCCCCTTTACTAGCTTCGTCGCTCTTCTCTGGACTTGCTCCAGAGCCTCAACATCCTTCTTGTGGTGAGGGGCCCAGAAGTGGACACAGTATTCAAGAATTGCTCTATTTTGCTCTGTTTTCCTGTGGTATCCTGCTCGTCATCCTACCCAGGGTGAGATGAGTGTGTGGGCATCCTCCCACACACAGGGAGGGTGAGTCTGAGCCACACAGACACCAGCATCTTCTCCTTCCCTTCTTCTGCCACCCGCGCAGGGATGGAGCCTCAGTTTCTCCGAGATAACCGGCACTCTTCATACCTTTGAGGATGTGGGCCAAAGTCATCCAGTCTGTGAGCTATTTTGGGGGAACCGTGGCTGCTCCCTTGAGACCCCTGGCGCAGCCACAGTTGGAGGCAGCCTGGCGCGAGCGAAGGCACAGATGGGACAGGCAGGAGGGAACCAGCCCTTTAATGAAGTTGCCCGAGGGGGTTTCAGCCCTGCCCTGGCAGACCTTGAGTTGCCTTTCAAAAGGTTTGGGTTCAGGGCTCAAGCAAAGCAGATTCAAGTCTAACCCTGGTCAGTGAGGAAGCACACAGCATCTCGTGCACCACATGAATGATTCTTTTTTTCTTCGGTGGTGGTTACTCTGGGCTCTGAACCTCACCCAGAAAGAGAAATAAGGTTGAAACAACCCCTTTTCTTGATAACTGTAGTCTGGAGTTGGTCCTGGTCCAACCCTGCCCCTGGGAGAATGGCACAGCAGCATGAAAAGTGCTGTACAGAGCCTGGAGAGCTTTTGCATTGTGTCTGTGGGCAGCACTGGGGTCAGAGCACACCCAGAACCAGCACGATGAGGGGGCAAAGCTGCCTCCTGGCCACAGAATCCCCCTTTCATGCGTGTTCTTTGGCAGAGCCTTCCTGCTCCCTGCTCTGCTCCCACACAAGGGACCGAGTGTCTCCCTTCCTCCTCCTCGAACAAAGGAATCTATAGTTATTTTTTTTCTTTTCTTCTTCCAAGTGGCTTCACCCTTGAGTTCCCAGCTGGAAAACTGGAGGAGACCTACACAAGACCCAGATGGGGGCTCTGCAGGGTGTTGGGATGCTGCTTGGGTACCAAGCTCTGGTCTCAGAATCATAGAACAACCAGGTTGGAAGGGACCCATCGGATCTTCTAGTCCAACCATTCCTATCAAACACTAAACCAAGTCCCTCAAGGCCTCATCCACCCGTCCCTTAAACACCTCCAGGGAAGGGGAATCAACCACCTCCCTGGGCAGCCTATTCCAATGCCCAATGACCCTTTCTGTGAAAAACTTCCTCCTAATCTCTAGCCTAAATCCCCCCTGGCAGAGCTTGAGGCCATTCCCTCTTGTTCTGTCCCCTGTCCCTTGGGAGAAGAGCCCAGCTCCCTCCTCTCCACAACCTCCTTTCAGGTAGTTGTAGAGAGTAATGAGGTCTCCTCTCAGCCTCCTCTTCTCTAGGCTAAACACCCCCAGCTCTCTCAGCCGCTCCTCATAGGGCCTGTTCTCCAGCCCCTTCACCAGCCTTGTCGCTCTTCTCTGGACTTGCTCCAGAGCTTCAACATCCTCTCCATCAGTGATATATTTGCTTTAAAAGCATCTGGACAAACCTAAACTCCTCTTAGGCTCCTGTCTGACCCTGATCCTAGCTGACCTGTTAGAGGGTTGCAGCATGGTTTGGACCTCCTGCATCGGGAGGAGCTTGGAGATAAGGGTCATCATGGAAAGGGTGTGCAGGTAGAGCGGAGTGGACGAGGCTGGGGGCCTGGGAAGGGAGGTGGCCCTAGACTTTGAGCAGTTGCCCGCAAAGGAGCAGTTTCCACATGTGAAAGGAATGTGACTCCATCCCTGCCAGAGACTGAGGCTCTGCCTTAGGGATGGGATGACTTGCTGCTGGACTGACTCACTCTCCACAGCCGCTTCATCTCCAGGAGGCAGGAACTCCCAGTTTTTACTTATCACGTGGCTTAAAGTAGGGGGTAAGGAAGGAAACACTCTTATTTTTAACTCCTCTATCTCCCTGAGGCTTGGGGGAGCGAGCCCTGGCACAGCGAGGTGACCACCCTGCTGGATGTACCTACGAGCATCCTTATGGCCAAAGGCTGCTTGCTCACCTGCTCCTCACAGTATTTTGGGGTCTAAATCTGTCAAAAACATGTCTGTGGATTGGGAGCAGCCCAGAGGCCCCCTACAGAGTCAGGACATGCAGAGTGGTCAGCGTTTGGGAGTTCAGTGTGGTCATAGCTGTGTTGAGTGCAGCTGAGAGCAACTCAGATATGCACTTTTATTCTCCGAGAAACCACATAGTCAAGTTGTTGCCTGGGTGCTGGCAAACCATCATAGAATCATAGAACAACCAGGTTGGAAGGGACCCATCGGATCATTGAGTCCAACCATTCCTATCAAACACTAAACCAAGTCCCTCAAGACCTCATCCACCCGTCCCTTAAACACCTCCAAGGAAGGTGAATCAACCACCTCCCTGGGCAGCCTATTCCAATGCCCAATGACCCTTTCTGTGAAAAACTTCCTCCTAATCTCTAGCCTAAATCTCTCTGGTGGAGCTTGAAGCCATTCCCTCTTGTTCTGTCCCCTGCCACTTGAGAGAAGAGCCCAGATCCCTCCTCTCCACAACCTCCATAACCTTGGGTAGATAATGCTGGGGGTCCCTATATTTCCCACCACTGGGATGGAGCTGTTGTGTCCCAGCCACAAGGAGCTAGAACTGCATATTGCCCTCCCAGGCCTGGTAGATGGGGAGGGTTTCATCCACCCCAGCTCCACCCAGGAAGGATTTGGAGACCTGAAGATGTGGTGTCACCACCTCCACCAGGGTACAGGGTAGGCAGAGGTGCACACATGGAAGAGGGTCATTGGGCATTGGAACAGGCTGCCCAGGGAGGTGGTTGATTCACCTTCCCTGGAGGGGTTTAAGGCACAGGTAGGTGAGGTACTGAGGGACATGGTTTAGCGTTTGATAGGAATGGTTGGACGAGAAGATCCGATGGGTCCCTTCCAACCTGGTTGTTCTATGATTCTAAATAATTTGTGTTCCCTATACTCAACTGAGATGTTCAGCCCCAAGCATGGGCTGGATGTGGTGCCCACCACCCCAGTGTGGGGAGGGAGACTTCTGGGATGGGAAAGGAGACTTCAGGAGGCTTCATCTTGCTACTCCCCATTCTCCTGGGTGGGAGAAACCAGGCCAGATTCCTGTTTGTTTAATGCAATTGGTTTGTTTAGCGCATCCCTGGAGCTGAGGGAGGACAGGGAGGTGGGGAACCTGCTTTGGACCAGACTGGGAGATGTGGTGCCCAGTCCAGCTGGTGGGACTGGTGGAAGCACCAGTAAGCGCACATCACGCTGCTCCTCAGTTGAGATGCTGCTTGTGCCTCTGATCAAAGCGCCTGATCTGTGCATGAAATTTTGGTCTTTGACTCCTTGGGGGCTTTCTTTGAGCTCCTGTTGTGAAACCTTCATTTGCTTTTAACAGCAGCAAGTTTGGTTGTTTTTTTTTGGTTTTTTTTTTTTTTTTTTTTTTTCTCATATGATCTTCTCTTTTCCCCCCTCTGTTGCCCTGAGATAAAGGTTTCTAAATTTGTCCTGTGCTGAAAACACAGCTAATCCTGATGGACCTGAATTCACATCTCCCCCTGGAGGAATTGCACTAATTTTTTTCCCCTTTGTTCTGCCAGGGGACCTGTCCATTTCCTAGTGGAAAAAAAAATCACTATTTAGGGCAAGGTTTATTCCCGAAACCTGTGTGTTTGTTTGCGAGAAAAGAGGACAGGAGGGAAATAAATGAGAAAAGCATCATGCTATTTTTTTTTTAATTCCCCTTCCGATATTGTTTTTACAGCAGGCAAGTTTTAATTAAAATGAGGAACTAGGGCACTTGTGCTGTCCAGAAGATGCTCTGAGGACGTGGTCCTGTTCCACCTCGTCCTCACCTGGGGCTTTCCCTGCTCCAGGTGAGCAGGATCCAGCCCTGTGCCAGCTCCAGGATGGGAAAGTGCTGGCCAAGGGGCAGCTCTTGGGCATAGGAGTGGGGGACAGGCAGGGAGATTGTGGCTCCTGGTGTTTGGTTCTGCTGCAGAGTGAGGAGGGGTGTGAATCAACTGGTGGGAGCAGGACTGGGGCTATGGGGTCCTGGGGTGGCAGGAGAGGGGCTCAGCGGCACAGGGACCAGTTGCAGGAGCTGGCAGCCTCAGTTTCCCTTTGCCATGTGTGGGAGGGCCTGGGGCAGTGGGTGCATCCCAACTGCATTATCGGCCGCTTGCTTTTGGTGAGGCTGAGGGTGGTTGGGCAGCTCCTGCCTGCTGGACTGTTGCATCCCCTGTTTTTCTTTGTTGATGCAGGGGAAAAAACACCCTTTGACACCCCGTAGACCCCACTGGCACCCCAGGGTCCCCATAAAGCCCAATGACTCCCATTGACTTCTATTGACACCCATGTCCCCCATTAACCTCATTGACACTGCATGGCCCCATTAGACCCCCAACACCCCATACCCCCCCATAAAGCCCAATGATCCCCATTGACACCCTATTACCCCCATTAATCCCCACTGACACCTCATGCCCCCCATCGACACTGTACGATTCCCATCAACCCCCATGGACACCCCATGTCCCCCACCGACACCCCATGCCCCCATCAACCTCATTGACACTGCATGGCCCCATTAGACACCCCACCCCCAGACACCCCATACCCCCCCATAAAGCCCAATGATCCCCACTGACAACCTATCACCCCCATCAATCCCCACTGACACCTCATGACCCCATCGACCCCCATGGACACCCCATGCCCCCCATAAAGCCCATGACCCCATGGACACCCCATACCCCCATCAACCTCATTGACACTGCATGGCCCCATTAGACCCCTGACACCCCATACCCCCCCCCATAAAGCCCAATGATCCCCACTGACACCTCATGCCCCCCATCGACACTGCACAATGCCCATCAACCCCCATGGACACCCCACTCCCCAAACAGCATCCAGGGCTGTTCCAAGTGAGGACAGCAAGCTGGAGAGCCCCTGCTGGGTTGGGGGGGGGGGCTCAATGCTGGGGTGCAGGGGCTGAGCACCCCAAGGAGGTTGTCCATAGTGGGAGGGGAGACTAAGACCACCAGTCCAGGGCAGAGGGATTGGCACCCCAAGGCTGGGGGCGGGAGGAGGAGGGTGGGACTTCATTTCGGGCATCCCCCCCCCAACCTCCTCCTCCTCCTCCTCCTCCTCCTCCCCAGGCGGCTCCTTCTTCTTCTCCTCCCAGGCCAAAAACTATTTGCATGCTTTTTCGAGCAAGACTTCCTGATCGCTCTCCATTGGCTGCAGGTAGAGAGCTTGTGCAGAGACAGACACACGGACAGCCGGACAGACCTCATGCAAACCTCTCCTTGAGCTTCATCCCCCCCAACAACTCTTGCCTCCTTCTTCTTCTTCTCCTCCTCCTCCTCCTCGCTGCACGCCCCTGACTCCCCTCTTGCACAGCCCATGTAGAAGTTGTGCTTGGGGCTCTCCCTGCTCCAATTTGCAAGACTGGCATCAGAAGCCCTCCTGGAAAAGGGTTTTTCCCCCCCCCCCCAAGCTCCACTCCCCCCATGGTGGATTTCGGCTCGGGAAGGTGACTCTGGCAAGAAGAGGAGCTGCTCTGAGCAACCATGAATGAGATGTCAAGTTTCCTGCACATCGGGGACATCGTCTCCCTCTACGCCGAAGGCTCCGTCAATGGTTTCATCAGCACTTTGGGGTGAGTGAGATGTTCCTGCGTCTGCTCAGTCCTTGGGGGGCAGCTGGACATGAGGATGGGATCGCATGGGATGGGATGGACAGAATGGGGCAGGAAAGTGATGCTGAGCCTGGTGGAAAAAGGGGCTGCAAAGCTCTGGGTGTTGCAGCAGGATGGGTGCAGGTGCTGGGGAGGTGCTGAGTGCTTCCAGGCATTCCTGGTCATGAAGGGATGGACCCCAATGTGCCGCTGCTGGGACATCCCCATGTCAGCATCGCAGGAAGGCAGTGAGCTCCTTCCCAGGGCACTTGCAGGATCTCCAGGGTGTCCTGACTTATTTGGGGGTGAATACTAAAGTATTTAAAGCTAAATATTAAATCACTAGTCACTTCTCGGGTCAGGATGGGACCCTGCAGGGACCCTGCAGCCCACCCCCTCTGCAGCCACAGCCAGAAACTGTTTTCACCTCCCCTACTGGGGACTAGGGGGAGATGAAATGGGCTTAATCATAGAATCATAGAAAAACCAGGCTGGAAGAGACCCATCGGATCATTGAGTCCAACCATTCGTATCAAACATTAAACCATGTCCCTCAGGACCTCATCTACCCGTCCATTAAACACCTCCAGGGAAGGTGACTCAACCACCTCCCTGGGCAGCCTATTCCAATGCCCAATGACCCTCTGTGTGAAAAACTTCCTCCTAATCTCCAGCCTGAATCTCCCCTGGTGGAGCTTGAGGCCATTCCCTCTTGTCCTGTCCCCTTAAGCAGCAAAAGGACTCAGGAAAGGGCTCTGTGTGTGGCTTGGGCAGCTGGGATCCCTCCAGGGACACAGGGGGATGAAGTGGTCCCAGCCGTGTTTGGTGTGGCAAGAGACCACTGTCCTCTGGGACAGGCAGCAGTGGCTCTCGGTGTCCCACCTTGAGGTCTCAGATGTGTGGTGTCAGCAGGAATCACTGCAGGGTCACCAAGGCTGAATATTAGGAAAAAATTTCTTGTGGAAAGGATCATTGGGCAGTGGCAGAGGCTGCCCAGGGAGGGGGTTGAGTCACCTTCCCTGGAGGGGTTTAAGGGACGGGTGGATGAGGTGCTGAGGGACATGGTTTAGTGATTGATGGGAATGGTTGGACTGGATGGTCTGATGGGTCTTTTCCAACCTGGTGATTCTATGATTCTATGAAGTGCTGCTCAGGGCTGGGGGGACCAGGGTATTGCCAGGTCCAGACTCAACCAAGTCCTTGCAGCCCCCTGGGCATGTCATTGTGGGCAAGGGGATCTCAGAGCTTGCTAGGAGAAAAGCAGAGAGCTTGGGGACCTGCCCTTGTCCCCAGTGTTCCCTACGTGAGCTCACGGTGCAGGTAAATCAGCATCCAAGCAAAGCCAGGCCAAGACTCTCAGGGATGCCCTTCCTCATCCAGCTGGGGAGCAGCACAGGGAGGGCTCTGGTGGGGCTGCTGGATGGCTCGGGGCACGGGTGGGTTTTTTCCTCAGCCCAAAGCCGGCACCCAAACCTTGTGCGCAGCCCCAGGTGGGTGGATGTGGGGCTGTGCCAGCCCTCCTGCCCCACGCTGTGTGTAGGAGAGGCTGAGCTCAACCTGGAATGCTGACTTGGATGGGATTCCTGGGGCAGGAGCTGCCCGGCTCTATAATCTGTGATGAATGCACTTGCTCCCACATGCCTGTGTATAACCGGAGCTGTGCACACCTTCGCCTACACGTGTTCGTGAACCCACCGCTGGGCACCTACAGCCTCCTGGATAATGCCCGTCAAAACCTTCTTCCACCTGGCTGTGGGATGCTGACTACAAATGGGCTGCTGGGCACAAAATCAAGAGGGAATGGCCTCAAGCTCCACCAGGGGAGGTTTAGGCTGGACACTGGGAAATTTTTTTTCATGGAAAGGGTCATTGGGCACTGGCAGAGGCTGCCCAGGGAGGGGGTTGAGTCACCTTCCTGGGACGGGTTTAAGGGACGGGTGGACGAGGCGCTGAGGGACATGGTTTAGAGTTTGATAGGAATGGTTGGACTCGATCTGGTGGGTCACTTGCAACCTGGTGATTCTGTCTGTGAAAATCCTTGTGCATGCAGCTCCACAGTGTTGGGCAGAAGGTCCTGCATGTGCAGGATGCACCTTGGCCATGCCCAGCCCTCCATGAGCAGATAGGAGGATGTCCCCGAGGTTGTTTTGGGAAAGATCTCCTTGTAGCTGGGCTGTTCTTCCAGTGCCAGAGGTGGCTCGTGGGGCTGCAGGCTCAGGACTGAGTGTCCCTCCAGTGAATTTGGGTCCAGAGATGGCTCGTGGGGCTGCAGGTTCAGTACTGAATGTCCCTCTAATGAATTTGGGTCCAGAGGTGGCTTGTGGGGCTGCAGGCTCGGTACTGAGTGTCCCTCCAGTGAATTTGGGTCCAGAGATGGCTCGTGGGGCTGTCTGCAGTCTTGGTACTAAATGTCCCTCCAGTGAATTTGAGTCCAGAGGTGGCTCATGGGGCTGCAGGCTCAGTACTGAATGTCCCTCCAGTGAATTTGGATCCAGAGATGGCTCGTGGGGCTGCAGGCTCAGTACTGAATGTCCCTCCAGTGAATCTGGGTCCAGAGATGGCTCATGGGGCTGCAGGTTCAGTACTGAGTGTCTCTCCAGTGAATTTGGGTCCAGAGATGGCTCATGGGGCTGCCTGCAGGCTCGGTACTGAATGTCCTTCCAGTAAATTTGGGTCCAGAGGAGGCTCTGCTGTGCCCCAGCGCTGGTTATTAGCCCACACTGCACATGCCAGTGGCTCACTGGGAGCTGAATTAAGAGATGTTTAGACTCTTTGGAGCTCTGATCCCGTTGCAGCTCTGGCCTCCAGGTCCCTCTTTTTTGCAGGGTGCTTCTCTGAACATAAGCAGCTGAAAAGCAGGCTTTGCTTTCTTCTCCCAGGCCCCAGCATGGCTTTTGCTGGGCAGACCCACTTTCCCAAGCTTTTGTTTTGTCTGAATTGTTTCCCACCCCCTGAAATTTTTTGCCTTGTGCCCCACAACCTGGGAGACCCAACCACACCTTAAATCACTCTTGCGATAAGGGGTGGGTGACTCACCGAGAGTGCTTCTCACTAGCCCTCCTGCCACAGCTTGGGACCTTATTTAGCTGATTTGCATGGCAAATAACTCTGCCAGAAGCTCTCCCTCCATCCTTCCTTGTGGAAGAGGCTGGTTTGAGCTGTGGGGTTGCTGAAGGTCTATAGTGGGATTGACTGTTTGTACTGGATGATACGGAGTGTCTGCAGGTGCTGACCCCAAGTATCACTTGAAGGGATGGACCCCAAGGCTGGAAAGAGGAGAGGGACCTGGAGGAGAAGGACCTGGGGGTGCTGGTTGACAGTGACTGACCATGAGTCAGCAGTGGCCCAGGTGGCCAAGAAGGCCAATGGCATCAAACCCTTCTTCTGCGTGTCCTCTTTGCAGTGGGTGTTTGCTTTTCAGGAGGAAAAACATCCCGACGAAGGGTGGGGAGTCCGCCTGTGTGCTCAAGCGCTGGGCTAGGTGGGAGAACACTGCGCCAAAATACCCAAACTAGTTAAAAAGCTAAAGATTGCCAAAAAGGAGGAGGTTACTTCAGCCCTGTGGGAAGGCAGAGTGAGATCGAGCCGCTGTCAAGGGTTGAAGGAACAGGGCAGAAGGCGCCCAAGCTGCTGGTTGCGTCCCTTGGGTCTGCTGCTTGGCACCCTGGGAGCGACACAGTCCCTTGGGGGAGATAGGGGTGTGGGCTGGATGTATTGAAGATACCAAAAATGTGTTTGAGGACATGGGAAGGTGCTCAGGAGAAGTTTGTGGGATGCAGGGATCCAAGGGTGGCTTGGTCTTCCCTCTTGGCTCGATGCTGCTCCTGGCCAGGAGGTAGGGAAGGGCTCCGCAGGGCTGCCTGACTTCACTGCTGCAAATTAGAGGCGTCCGAGGAAATGGCAGCTTGAAACAGTTTGGGCTGAAAGCAGCTATGTGGGTCAGGGATGTGGGTTGGAGCTGAGCGGTGGCTTTGCCAGGACACGGCACCTCACCACAGGGAGCTTGTGCATTGGCTGCACGTGCGGCTGCTTTGCTGCGTAGGTTCTATCGCTGGGAACGCCTGGGAGGTCTGTGCTTGGGGACTGGAAACTTTTAGGAGGTGGAAGGAACCATCACGGACATGGGCAGCTCTGTGGGGCTGCAAACCAGCGGCCAAGTAGGGAAAGGAGACCTTGACTTGCTTCTTGCTCCAGGGTGATGGATGGGGTGATGCCATGAGCCCTGGGAGATGCTTCTATCCTGAGTGTTCTCGTGTGATCTTGTGTCCCTGATCAGCCGGCACCAAATTCCTGGTGCTGTAGAGAAGTAGAAGTGCAGTGTAGGCACCTGCCCTTGCTGGATGGACGTGCTGCTCCATCCCTGGCGGCTCCCAGGACCTGCTGACCACTTGGGAAAGGATGTGCGTGGGTTGCCCACGGGAATGGCAGGTGGGAAACCTGCCCGGATGGCAGTTGGTTGGCTCTTTAGGGTGAAATAATACCTCTGATAGCTGTAATTGTGATTGCAGGTGGATTTGCAGGGTGGAGCATTTCAGGGAAACACAGCTGGTTAAACGGTAACTCCGGCTCTGTTGGGTCAGGATGAACTTGTCTCTGCGGGGAGGAAAAGCACAAGGGGCCAAAAGCACCTTCCTCCTCCTCCTCCTCCTGGCACTGGGACAACAGGGAAAAGCTGCATTGTTGTGGTTGCCTTGCATTCAATCCCTTTCTTTTCACTGCTCCCTGTGGCCTCAGTGCCATCCCACACCCCGAGACCTGTGCCCAACAGTGAGCTCTCCTCATCATCGTCCTCTTCCTCCCCCCCAGGGGCTGGTGGCTTTGCAGTGGGTGCTCCTGGCTGAGTTGGGACTCCCGTTCTCTCGGAGAACTCCTCTGTGCCCCCCTAGCCCATGACATGCCGGAGCAGCCCTAGGCATTGAGTGCACCATAGTCAGGGAAGACTCTCTCCTCTTCTCCAGCTCAGATTCGTGTTGCAGGACCAGTGCCTCCATGTCAGCCGCAGCTGGCCCTGCACAGGCTTGGGGCGTCCGACTGCTGAGGTTTGCAGTGTTGGACGAGCTGCTTTCCCCCTGACCTCCAGCAAAGGCTCCGCCTTGTGCGAGGCCAAGCGTGCCGGCCCCGGGCCAAGGAATCACTTTGTGCTCAATATTTCTTTACAAAGCAGGCAGCAAGCCCCACTGGAACCACTGCAATGACTTGCAGGGCTTAAAACTAACCAGCTGCTTGCTGGTTTTGCTGGGCTGCGGGCAGCAGGCTCGTGGCCGCGCAGGATCTGGCTCCTTGTGCTCCCTTGGGGTAATTTGAAAAGACAAAGCGTGAAGGGGGCTGGAGAACAGAACCTATGAGGAGCGACTGAGAGAGCTGGGGGTGTTTAGCCTGGAGAAGAGGAGGCTGAGAGGAGACCTCATTGCTCTCTACAACTACCTGAAAGGAGGTTGTAGAGAGGAAGGAGCTGGGCTCTTCTTCCAAGGGACAGGGGACAGGACAAGAGGGAATGGCCTCAAGCTCCACCAGGGGAGATTTAGGCTAGAGATTAGGAGGAAGTTTTTCACACAGAGGGTCATTGGGCATTGGAATAGGCTGCCCAGGGAGGTGGTTGATTCACCTTCCCTGGAGGGATTTAAGGCACAGGTGGATGAGGTCTTGAGGGACTTGGTTTAGTGTTAGATAGGAATGGTTGGACTAGATGATCCGATGGGTCCCTTCCAACCTGGTTGTTCTATGATTCTATGATTCTAAGTTTACATCAGCGCGTCCAGCCTGCTGCTTCACCCAGGTACTTCCTCCAGGTGCTTGGATGGCAACAGCCTGTTTTCTCATTAACACCTGAGGAGTGAAAGCCGCTCGCTGTGTGCTTCACACCCTCCCTGCTGCTCGGTGTGTGCATCCCTGCTTGTCTAATAGCAGAGGAAGCTCCTCTTTGCCCCATCCCACCGTGGTAATTCTAGGTATTAGTGGAAATTCATCCCAGTCCCAGCAGTCAGCCAGGTGACTTGTGTCCATCCTGTCAGCATCCTTTTATCTGAACCAATTTTGAACTGAAGAATGTTAGTCTGGAGTATCAGGCTAATAAAAATAACACTTTGCATTCCTCCAGAGCAGGTAATCCTAGGATTAAAGATGCTGAAACTGCCTTGAGATCATTAACTAATTAAGACTCGCAGCCTGGCAGGTCAGTATCCCTAATCCTGCCTGGTGGAGCCATAACACTGGGCATGGAGAAGGCAGGAAAATGCTGCAGGCAGAGGTGCTGCTTATTTCGGCACTGAAAATGGGTCGTGCAAGTCAGATGCTTCCTCAGAGACCCTGAGCCGCGGTGATGGAGGGGTTTGATTTTCTAAAGTGCACAGATGAGTCAAAACCTCTGCTTCTGTAGGCACTGGGGGGAACCGGCTGTGTGACCGAGGGTTGAGCTTGACTTATGGGTCAACCAGGGCTCAACCTTTGGTGGTCTTCACTCTCCAATGAATTGGAAGTGTTTATTGAGCAACGAAGCTGGTGAAGGGGCTGGAGAACAGGCCCTATGAGGAGCGGCTGAGAGAGCTGGGGGTGTTTATCCTGGAGAAGAGGAGGCTGAGAGGAGACCTCATTACTCTCTACAACTACCTGAAGGGAGGTTGTAGAGAGGAGGGAGCTGGGCTCTTCTCCCAAGGGACAGGGGACAGGACAAGAGGGAATGGCCTCAAGCTCTGCCAGGGGAGATTTAGGCTAGAGATTAGGAGGAAGTTTTTCACGGAAAGGGTCATTGGGCATTGGAATAGGCTGCCCAGGGAGGTGGTTGATTCACCTTCCCTGGAGGTGTTTAAGGGACGGGTGGATGAGGTGCTGAGGGACATGGTTTAGTGTTTGATAGGAATGGTTGGACTAGAAGATCCGATGGGTCTCTTCCAACCTGGTTGTTCTATGATTCTGTGATTCTGTGATTCCTCTCTTTCCTCCATCAAAAGAATACTAATAGAAACCAAACCCACCTACACGTGGGCATCGGGGCAGGGCTGAGGCTTTGCAGGTCTTCCCCCAGGTGAGATGTGTGGTACAGCCCCTGTTGGCAGCAGCTTCTGCTCCACTCTCATTTTCACCTTCCACCTCTCTCCCTCTTCAGGAGTTTGGGAACGTGTCCAACTCCTTCCCTGCTCTCATGGGCCATGGACAAGGCTTTGTGTTTGGGCAGCTGCTGGTTGGGACCCCAAAACCCCCTGTGCTGCCAACCTCAGGCATTTGCAAAGTCCAGGCAGCCCTGTGGGGCTCACTCTGTGTTTAATGAAGCATCGTGGGTTGTTTTACAGCCTTCTAGGTCTCTGCTAATTGTTTTTAAGCTTCTGCAGCCACCAAAAAAAAGAAAAATTGCTAAAGAAATTGCTTTTCTGTCTTTATTTGAAACCTAAGGTTAAGCTCCCCCAAGCCTGGGGAGCTCTAAAGAGAGCAGGGAGCTGGAGGCAGGGGCAGGAGCAGAGCTGGGTGTTGAGAGCACCCTGCCAGCTCACACCTCTGCTGCCAAGGACGCAGCAGCACTGTGTTCCCTGGGGTCCCAATCCATCAACGCGGAGGCCAAATTCCTCTCTCCCGAGCTATTGAAAGGAATTTTCCCCTCCTCCGGAGAGCGGCTGGGCTGGGGGAAGGAGGCTGGCTCTGCAAACGGAATATCTGTCTGTCTTCCCAACCGTTTACAGAATCACAGAATCACCAGGTTGGAAGAGACCCATCGGATCATCGAGTCCAACCATTCCTATCAAACGCTAAACCATGTCCCTCAGGACCTTGTCTACCTGTGCCTTAAACCCCTCCAGGGAAGGTGAATCAACCCCCTCCCTGGGCAGCCTATTCCAATGCCCAGTGACCCTCTGTGTGAAAAACTTCCTCCTAATCTCTACCCCAAGTCTCCCCTGGCGGAACTTGAGACCATTCCCTCTCGTCCTGTCCCCTGTCACTTGGGAGAAGAGTTTAGTAACACAGCATGTCCATCCCCAGCGATGTTTTGGCTGTTGGGTTTGTTGAGGGAATTGAGAGTCTCTTGGGGAGCGGAGGGGTTGGCATGAGCTCCTCTGGGCCCTTTGCTGCCAGGCCATGTGCACACATCTTCCCTCCTGTCCCAGAGACAGAGCTGTCCCCGCAATGGATGCTCCCTGCTGGGATGATGCCGTGGGTGCATTCCTGATCCACTCACTGGCTGCATGAATTCAGCCTCCACAGGTGGGGACACGCTTCTCATTTCCTCGCCCAGGGCAGGAGCAAAGTTTCTCTTGCTGCATCACTTCCCAGGGGTTGGGAGAAAGCGGGTGAGCGGGTACAGCCTGTCTCACTGGAGCACTGACTTCCCTGGAAAGCCTCGCGGGGCTGGTGCAGACGAGCTCCGAGCTCCGGTGTCTGTGGTGCTGTGAGCCCCTAGGGTGATGCTCTTCCCTTGGCTTTTGGGGGGTTGAGCCTGTTTGTACTTCTCTGATCTTGGTAATTTTTGAAAGAAAATGCGGAGAAATGTGTAAAGCACATGGACACATCATTGCAATTGCGTTTTGATGTGGTCTCTGCTGAGCCGTCTGCCTCAGTCCGTCACATAGTCAAATGCACCTCCAATCCTGGGTTCAGTTCTGGGCCCCTCAGCACAAGAAGGATGTTGAGGCTCTGGAGTGAGTCCAGAGAAGAGCAACGAAGCTGGTGAAGGGGCTGGAGAGCAAGGATTACAAGGAGCAGCTGAGAGAGCTGGGGGTGCTTAACCTGGAGAAGAGGAGGCTGAGGGGAGACCTCATTGCTCTCTCCAACTCCCTGAAAGGAGGTTGTGGAGAAGAGGGAGCTGGACTCTTCTCCCAAGGGACAGGGGACAGGACAAGAGGGAATGGCCTCAAGCTGCACCAGCGGAAGTTCAGGCTGGACATCAGGAAAAAAAAATTCAAGGAAAGGGTGATTGGGCACTGGCAGAGGCTTCCCAGGGAGGGGGTTGAGTCGCCTTCCCTGGAGGTGTTTAAAAGACATATGGATGAGGTGCTCAGGAACACGGTTTAAAGTTTGCTAAGATGGTTGGACACAATGATCCTGCAGGTCTTTTCCAAATTAGTGATTCTGTGATTCTGTGTTCCCATCCATCCCCAAACCAGTCCTCAGAACCCAAGGCCAAACCTGTAAAGCTGGGAAAACAAGGCAGTGGGCAGGGAGGAGACATAAAGCCTTTTGCATATGATGGGCAGAGCCGGCACCTCTGATCAGATAATAATTAATAACCGGTTTCAGGGGGCCCTGCCGCCTCCATCTGCAGCAGCTACACCCTCTGTATGTCAGAGTTTTCAGAAGAGAAGGAAGAACCATTGAATGAAAGTTGAACTGGTCCTATTTTTGCTAGTTCGAAAGTGAAATAATGTGACAGGCAGCTCCCTGCAACAGGGATGGATTTGGCTCAGCTGGGAACAGGGGAAGGAAGGTTGTGCTCCAGCAGGATGCTCCATCACAGCTTCCCACATGCATCCCTGAGCAACGGCCCTGGGAGTGCGGCTGCCACGAAGCACCGTTTTTCTTCACTATCGATTTGTATCTGCTGCTGTTTGACACAAGGAACTGGGATAAAAAAATCATAGAAGCATAAAATCACCAGGTTGGAAAAGACCCACTGGATCATTGAGTCCAACCATTCCCATCAATCACTAAACCATGTCCCTCAGCACCTCGTCCACCTGTCCGTTAAACCTCAGCTCCCTCCTCTCCACAACCTCCTTTCAGGGAGTTGTAGAGAGCAATGAGGTCTCCCCTCAGCCTCCTCTTCTCCAGGATAAACACCCCCAGCTCTCTCAGCCGCTCCTCATGAGGCCTGTAAAACTGCCTGAGAAAGACATGGCAAGGTGGCAAACAAGGGCCACTGTGTTCCAAGCAAGCACCTGAGAGCAGTTGCTTGCTGCAGGAGCTGAGTGCTGTGCTAAATATTTATTGAGTGCAAATGAGTGGGAAACAGGAGATGCAGCTTTTGCTGTTGTTGCTTTGGGCTGGGTGGTGGTGGGGCGTCTGCCCTCACTGCACTGTGGTTTGTGGCGCAGCCGTTCCGCTCACTCGGGCCTCGCTCTCACCTTGTTGCTGCTGACACCCTGTTTTTGTCCCCATGCAGGCTGGTGGATGATCGGTGTGTGGTGGAGCCAGCTGCTGGTGACCTGGACAACCCACCCAAGAAATTTCGAGGTGAGACTGGGGATGGGGCAGCTCCATCATTGCCATGAGGAGCAGCTGAGAGAGCTGGGGTTGGTTAACCTGGAGAAGAGGAGGCTGAGGAGAGACCTCATTGCTCTCTCCAACTACATGAGAGGAGGTTGTGGAGAGGAGGGAGCTGGGCTCTTCTCCCAAGGGACAGGGGACAGGACAAGAGGGAATGGCCTCAAGCTCCTCCAGGGGAGGTTTAGGCTGAACATTAGGAAAAAATTTTTCACGGAAGGGATCATTGGGCAGTGTTAGAGGCTGCCCAGGGAGGGGGTTGAGTCACCTTTCCTGGAGGGGTTTAAGGGACGGGTGGATGAGGTGCTGAGGGACATGTTTTAGTATTTGATAGGAATGGTTGGACTTGATGATCTGATGGGTCTTTTCCAACCTGGTGATTCTATGATTCTATGAGCAGCCTTCGGGATGATGCTGGATCTAAGCATTCATGCTTGGGAATCAGTCTCAGGCATCAGTCTTGGGCATCCCAGCTCACCTGGGGCTGGGAGTTTCTGCTTGTCCTTTGCAGAGGAGCCTGGAAGGTTCTTGGACAGCCTCTATGGACTTGTTGCTGTGGCTTGGCCAAAGCACAGACTCTCCTCTGTTTGCCTCTGGGAGCATCTGTGCATTTATTGCGACCACCTCCACAATGGGATGGTCCTTGGGACCCTTTAGCCCAGCCCTTTGGAGCAGGGTTGGCTGGGAACCATCCTCGGCACACGTGGGTCCAACCATCCCAAAACTCATCGCTAGGGATGCTGTCAGATGGGTGTCTACCCAACAGGAGCCAGGGGCAGGAGGAGACAGATGCGGGGGCAGTTGCAACAGGCAAACATTTCAAGGCAAACCTGTTAGCGCTCAGCGCTAATTACATCTGTTGTGCCTCGCTGCACCTCAGAGAGAGCCGGGGGATTAAGCCACCCATTTACGAGGCAGGCAGGGCTTAGGGAGAGAGGCAGTAAATCCCGATCTGTCCTTGACCGTCACGTTTTTGGCCCTGTCATCTCCTCCAGTGCTTGGGGCTGTGCTTATTATTTCCTCTTTGCATGAGGGGCAGCCCTAGGCAGGAGCAGCCAGATCCAGGTGGAAAAAGGGATGGAAGCTGGAGCAGGGATCCCATCTCTGCCCTGTGCTGCATCGACCTGGGAAATTCTGGGTTTGTGCCTGACTCCCATGTGTGCTGAGCACACTGCAAAACGCAGAGGAAGGGTTGTGTTCCAGGAAGCGTCCTGGTTGGATCTGAGTGCCTGGTGCATGGAACTGTGCACTCAGAAATTTCCCCAAAGCAGTCATTGCACTGTTGGATTGTTGATCCAGTGGGAGGTGTCCCTGCCCATCTCTGGGGGGGTTGGCACTAGATGATCTTTAAGGTTCCTTCCAACCCAAACTATCCTCTGATTCTGTGATTTGAAATTTGGTTTAGGGCAGCTGTTCCCTTTCATCCCAGCAACTATAATTTTAGGCCGTCTTAAAATATTGGTTCTCCACTTTGTCTTGTGCCTCCACCCCTTTCTGAGGTCGCCTTGAACATCCTGCAGTGGGGTCCCCTGCAAGCACCTTTCATGGAATCATAGAATCACTAGGTTGGAAAAGATCTTTGAGGTCATCGAGCCCAACTGTACCTGTCCAGTACCAAACCACAAGAAGGATGTTGAGGCTCTGGAGCGAGTCCAGAGAAGAGCAACGAAGCTGGTGAAGGGGCTGGAGAACAGGCCCTATGAGGAGCAGCTGAGAGAGCTGGGGGTGTTTATCCTGGAGAAGAGGAGGCTGAGGGGAGACCTCATTGCTCTCTACAACTACCTGAAAGGAGGTTGTGGAGAGGAGGGAGCTGGGCTCTTCTCCCAAGGGACAGGGGACGGGACAAGAGGGAATGGCCTCAAGCTCCACCAGGGGAGATTTAGGCTGGACATCAGGAGGAAGTTTTTCATGGAAAGGGTCATTGGGCAGTGGCAGAGGCTGCCCAGGGAGGTGGTTGATTCACCTTCCCTGGAGGTGTTTAAGGGACGGGTGGACGAGGTACTGAGGGACATGGTTTAGTGTTTGATAGGAATGGTTGGACTCGATGATCTGATGGGTCTCTTCCAACCTGGTTGTTCTATGATTCTATGAAACACTTCATCTTTTGAATGCCTCCAGGGATGAGGATTCAACCACCTCTCTAGGCAGCCTCTGGCAGTGCCTGAGAAGCTTTTCGGTGAAGAAATTTCTCCTAAGATCCAATCTGGACCTTCCCAGCCCCTCTGAACCCCCTTCCCCACCTGCCTCTTGGTGGGAGCAGTTGCTCATTTGTACACGGGGCTGATTAACAAGCCATCCAACAGATCCATGCAGCATCCTGCTCCCAGACATCTTCAGATTTTCACCAACGGTGGGATGGGAAGAGCTGGAAGCAGCCGCAGGGCAGCTGGTGTCGCAGCAGCCGCTCCGTCTCCCTGCTTAGACATGGGTGGGAGTAGAATCTCTTTTCCAGGCGAAGGTCTGGTCTAGACTCAGCCCTGCTCCATGCAAATCCTATCAGGATATCCAGGCGCTCGTTTTAATGGCCGGAAAAGTAGCGGTCTGCCTTCTTGATAGCTATCACCGCGAGGGAGGTAAAAACAACAGCCTGTTGCTGTTTCCCTGCAGCAGCAGCAAGAGCTTGAAGGGGATTTTCATGTGCTGTCGCCGTCCCCGTATCCTGTGGCCGGACCCTGCCCTACCCTGCGCTGCTGTGAGCCGCACGCAGGTCGATCCGAGGCTTTTCAGTGTAGAGACACATCCAAATGGCTTTTTGGAAGTGCCAAAATCCACTTGGGAGCCTGTCCGTGCGGCTCGGGACGCCCAGCTCGGCTGTCAGCGTTGCACTGGGGCTCAGCCCTCTGAGAGACGCCTGGCACCTCGCAATTATTTGCTTTTCTTTGTGGCTTCTTTTTTTTTTTTTTTTTTTTTTCCCTCAAGGCTCTTCCCAGCCCTGCGTTTGGGCACGTCAGGCAAAAAGCAAATAAAGCGCTTCGGTCCCGCGCTGTGCAGGCGCCGCGGTGGCTGTGAGGTGGGCAGCGAGACCCCCGGCCAGGCCACCGCTTCCCAACATCTGCAAGAGGTTTTGCCTGCTCGGCCGAGCGTCGCCCTGCTCGGTTGCTCTTACCAGGCAGTTCTGACATGGAAACCTTTCTCAGCTTCCTTCTTTTCCACCCACCATCCGTCTTGCAAAAAAAAATATTCCCGGTGCTGAGCCCTGGGTGCCAAAATCTTCAGCTTCCAGTGCAAGCTTGGCAGGGGGGTTGGAACTGGATGATCTTTAAGGTCCTTTCCAACCCAAACTAGTCTATGATTAGAGTATTTCAGATGAGATCTTAGGAAGAAATATTGTCCTGTGAGGGTGGGGAGGCCCTGGTTGCCCAGAGCAGGGGTGGCTGCCCCATCCCTGGAGGGGTTCAAGGGCAGGTTGGATGGAGCTTGGAGCCCCTGATCCAGTGGGAGGTGTCCCTGCCCGTGGCAGGAGGTGGAACTGGATGGGCTTTGAGGTCCAACCCAATCCAACCCAAACCATTCTGTGTTTTTACAATTCTATGACTCCGTGCCTCAGTTTCCCTCCTTGGAAAAGAAGGGTCACCATTGAGGGACTTGGTTTAGTGTTTGATAGGAATGGTTGGACTAGAAGATCCGATGGGTCCCTTCCAACCTGGTTGTTCTATGATTCTATGAGATGGGGATGTTGGGCAGCTCCTCCATCCAAGGGTTTTGTTTACACCCTTCTCCCAATAGCTATGTTGGTTTATTTGACTTCCCTCTCGGTTTCCACTGGATTCTTTTGCAGCTTAATTAGCAATTTAATGAAAACGAGTTAAGGTGCTGCAGGTGGCCTGAGTGTGCCTGCAGCCCCTGCTCGGAGGCGGTGGGAGAAGGCAGCCAGGCATCGCAGGAGCTCTGCTCGGGCCCCGATTAGAAACCCGGCGTCACGGCCTCCTTGGCACAGGATGGGCCATTAGCAAATAAACCTGTAAAAAGAAATGTGAAACTTGGCCTTTGCCCAGAAGCCGGAGCCGGTGAGAACTGTGCTCTGTGCCTGTTTGTTCGTCACTCCCAGGTAAATAAATACGTGCTTGCCAGCAACTCGGGACCGGAGCCAGAGATGGAAGTGATTTTTTTTTCTTGGTTTTTTGTTTTTTTTTTTTTTTTTTATGTCTGAAGTTTCTGGGCTGCTATTTCAGGCATAATTAAGGTCGTTTGGGTTGCAGAGCCCTCCCTGCCCTCACCCCATACAGCTTCTAGCCCTGGATGAGGCTCTGGGAGGTGTATATGCCTCCTCTTTTCCAGGCAGCTGCTCTCGTGCTTCTGTTCCCAAAGCTTAGACCTGAGCGGCTGTACCTTCCAACCCATCCCAGCCACAACAGCCTGGGGAAAAATGGGAAATTGGGGCAATCTGCAGAGCTGGAAAGGGTCATTAGGCACTGGAACAGGCTGCCCAGGGAGGTGGTTGACTCTCCTTCCCTGGAAGTGTTTAAGGTGCGAGTGTATGAGGTGCTGAGGGACATGGTTTAGAGATTGGTAGGAATGGTTGGACTCGATGATCCAGTGGGTCTCTTCCAACCTGGTGATTCTATGATTCTATGGTTCTATGTGTTGGAGGGAGCTGGGATGCAAACCTGTGCCTTTCAGGCCCCCAAAGTGTTTCGTTTAGGACTTGAAATGCTGCTGACACACAGATTTTAGGAGTGGTGGCTCCTGTAATTGAGGCTCCCTGGGAGCAGACAGGGGAGAACAGCAGCAAAACAGCTTCTCCTGATGTTATGGGTGCCCTGGGGTGGCTACCTGTGTCCCCTGCTGCTCAGGGTGTCCAGTGGGGAGGGTAACAAGGGACATGTGGCATATCTGCTTGTGTCCTGCTGGCTTCTCTCCCTCTCAACGGCTTCTTCTCCCTCTTGGATACAGCTGGATTTCATCAGTACTTTTTCTCCTTCTGAAGTTTCCCATCCCCAGTTACGCAGCTGTTTCCAATGGGAACGCTTCTTATCACTAGTCCAAGAAGTGGAGGTGGTTGCCCAGGGAGGTGGTTGATTCACCTTCCCTGGAGGTGTTTAAGGCACAGGTAGATGAGGTGCTGAGGGACATGGTTTAGTGTTTGATAGGAATGGTTGGACTCGATGATCCGATGGGTCTCTTCCAACCTGGTTGTTCTATGATTCTATGATTCTAAGTGGACTCACTCCTGGAGTCACTATTGACCCTCATTTGAAACTAATCTACCAACCTAATCCACCTGACCTTCCAACCATGTCTACCTTGGACCCTCAGCAACCGAGGGGGTTGTTGTGGGATAGGAGGACCATCTCCCAGGGATGCTGCTGGGATGGAAGTGGTGTTCCTGCCTCCTGGTGATGTTAACCACACCGGGCTGGTGACTGCCTGGCTTCGGCAACCTCGTGCTTTTCTTCCTCTCGTCCCAGATTGCCTGTTCAAAGTATGTCCCATGAACCGCTACTCGGCCCAGAAGCAGTACTGGAAGGCCAAGCAGACCAAGCAGGACAAGGAGAAGATCGCAGACGTGGTGCTGCTGCAGAAACTGCAGGTGAGCTTGCAGGAGGGGCCGTCCTACCCAGAGCAAACAGTCCCCATGGGTTGGTTGAGTGATGACATCCAAACCTCTCACCATTCAAATCCTGATGTGTTTTGCATCCCTAAAACCAACCTGCATGGAGACAAGGACCTGTCCTGGGTTTTGCTATACTCAGTATCCCTCTGCTCAGCTCTGTTGTCTTCCACCTCACTGCTCTTTTCTCACCATGGACCGTTAGCCACAACCACCTTTCCTAGCAGAAGGGCTCTTGTAGCCATCAGCTCTTAATTAATCATGGCATATGGTGTCTAATTAGTGGGTTAAGATAGGAGCCGTGTCAGGTCCTTTGCAGGACTGAGGGTTGCAGCCTCCAGATGGACTGTCCCCAGGGGAGCACTGCACCTCTTCTTATGAGATGCTCATATCCAGCCTCTGATGTGAGAGGTAATTGAACCTTGGATCTTGCCGCAGGCTCCCGGAGGAGCTTTCATGCTGTGCTTGCACGTGTGGCCTTGACACAGCAGGGACACCTAGGCAGTGTGGCATAGCCAGGCTTGGTCCACACCATGACTCTGCAGGGTGAATACAGCAGCGACCAGGGAGCCACAGATGATTTTGTTGCTCCCAGGGCAAGGGACGTGTCCCAAGGAAAACCTGCAGAGAACAATCCAGAGAACTGAGCAGGCAGGGAGTGGAAGGGAGGCATGTCATGCTGCTTTTGGGATAAGAAGTGAGGTCCACTTACCTGTCCATCCTCATCACTGTGCCTGCACTTTGCTGTCTCAGGCCTTCTGATGCTTCTTATGCAGAGGAGCCTATGGATGATCCAAGGGCTGGAGCACATCCCATACAAGGACAGACTGAGAGAGTTGGGGTTGTTCAGCCTGGAGAAGCTGGGAGAACTCAGAGCAGCTTCCAGTGCTGAAAGGGACTCCAGAAAAGCTGGGGAGGGGCTCTGGATCAGGGAGGGCAAGGATAGGATGAGGGAGAACAGTTTTAAGCTGAAAGAAGGGAGATTGAGATGAGATCGTAGGGAGAAACATTTTGTTGTGAGGATGGGGAGGTCCTGGAACAAGTCACCCAGAGCAGTGGTGGCTGCCCCATCTCTGGAGGGGTTCAAGGGCAGGTTGGATGGGGCTTGGAGCCCCTGATCCAGTGGGAGGTGTCCCTGCCCATGGCAGGGGTGGGACTGGATGGACTTTGAGGTCCCTTCCAACCCAAACATTCTAGGATTCTGTGGAAGAGCAGGGAGGGGTGCTCTGGGCACAGCCCCCAGGGTGCCTGGCACAGAGCAGGAGGCTGCTGCAACCAGGACCTGCTCCAAAGGGCTGTGGAAGAGAAAGGCTCCTGTTGACTTCCATGAGGTTTGGAAAAGGCCCATATTAAACATTGCATAATCGCCTCAGACAGTTGGCGAGGCCCCGAGGATGATTCATAAAACCGAAGCTCAGGAGGGATTCATTAAATCATCTCATCAGGCTTCAAGCCCAGCCCCGCAGGTCCCCCAGTTTTGCCTTTGGGGAGCAAGATCTGATGCCGTGTCCGGACAGGGTGTCCTGGCTTGATCTGGAGGTGCTGGGACAGGGTCGGTGTCTCCTGCCATATCCAGCCATACGTGATCGCTGGCTGATAGAAACTCTATTTTCCTGCTCCGGTTAGGCTGTAACTTGTAACATTGACAGCTGTGCTGGCCACGACTGGACGGAGAGGCTCATTTCTGAGCCTGATTGATTGCACCTTGGTTAAGATTTGTCTTAAAGAGATTCTGTGTCATTTCCTTGCTCCTTTCCGCTGCTGCTGGTGTTGCCCTTTTGGCAAACGCTCTCGTGCATCCGGAGCCGAGTGCTGGGGGAGCCTGGGCAGGGAGGGAGTTCTTTGCAAAGCGCTGCCTCATGCTGCTGCAAAGCCCCTGGGTGCTTGGCAGGGAGTTGGTCTCCAAGCTGGGATATATCAGTGTCTCCTGCAGGCTGAAAACATCTTCCAACCCATGGAGATAATTTTGTGAAGCAGAAGCAGCCTGGATCTCAAGCAGAGAATCCCTGCCCAGCCATTTACGATGCCTGCCGTTGCCTTTGCAAGTTGGAGCTCTCGTGCCGTTGTTTTTAAGTGGATTTAAGGCTTGGTGGTTTCTCGGGTGACTAATTCTACCTGCAGACGTGGCGTGGAGACTTCCCTCCTGCTCTGCTGATGTTTCCCCACCCTCCCTGCACCTTCTGGGGCTACCCAGCCCCACATGCATCCCTGACACCTGAAGCTTGGGGACAGACCCTGTCCCATCCTAGGGATGTGCTGGAACCCTGTGGGTTTGCGTGCCTGGGGCAGCTGATTCCCATTCCCAGCCTCACTAGGTTTCAGCAAGGGAGGTGCTCAGATCTGGACGCAGATTTAGGACATGCCACGGTGCTGGATTTCTCACTAGAGCTGTGTTGCTCCATGGGGTTGTTATTAAACTCCCGGCTCTGCATCCATGTGGGATTTCTTGGCAGCACGTTTATTTTCCTGATGGCAGCAGCCACCACTGTGGTGCTCCCAACCCTCAGGTGGAACCCAGGGCTGCATGGGAACAGAGGGTGGCAACATTCAAGAGAGGGTTTGAGCTGCTGCAATGCTTATCAGGCACATCCAAAGCTCTGGAATTGCCTGCTCAGGCACTCACAGGCCGCCTGCCCCCATCCTCCTGCAGGATATGGAGCCACAGTTCCAACTGTGTTTCCCAGTTCCTTTTTCTGTTAAGTGAAGGGAGGGGAATGCAAGATGGGAAAGGGTCGATACTCTCCCCGTACCACCCACCCCCACTCTTCCCCATCCTGGCTACAGGGGAGCACTGAGCTGGGCTGTGCCCAGGCTGGCGCCAGGGTTGTCATCACCCTCTCCATTCCCAGACTTATCCATTGATGGAGCGAGTTCCTGCCTTGCTCCATGTCCATCAGCATCACTCACCTGTCTGCCAGAGCCACTGCATGGAAAATGCCTGTGGTTTCGGAGAGAGGGGCTGTGGGAGGTGCTGAGCAATCCATTCTTGGGGCATCTTCGCCAGCAGGGACGCATCCTGCTACATCCACTGCAGCAGGCTTGGACCTGCACCTATCTCCAAGTATGGTACTGCCTAGAGAAGAGGAGGCTGAGAGGAGACCTCATTACTCTCTACAACTACCTGAAAGGAGGTTGTAGAGAGGAGGGAGCTGGGCTCTTCTGCCAAGGGACAGGGGACAGGACAAGAGGGAATGGCCTCAAGCTCCGCCAGGGGAGATTTGGGCTGGAGATTAGGAGGAAGTTTTTCAAACAGAAAGGGTCATTGGGCATTGGAATAAGCTGCCCATGGAGGTGGTTGATTCCCCTTCCCTGGAGGTGTTTAAGGCACAGGTGGATGAGGTACTGAGGGACATGGTTTAGTGTTTGATAGGAGTGGTTGGACTTGATGATCTGATGGGTCTCTTCCAACCTGGTTGTTCTATGATTCTATGATCACAGAGCCTTTTGCTCTTTGGAGTCAGCGCTGCTGGGATGCCCCACGGCCCTGCTGCAGTGGGGCTGAGATGGGTGTATTACCCATCCTTTCAGTGCTGCCCTGTAAGACCTTCTGGGGTTCTTAGGGGGAATTTCAGTGCCATTTTATCACTGTCCTAATCTTTAAGTCCTCTATTTAAAGCTCATATGGGCTTTATACAGCTGCTCAGGGCCACACCAGGGTTCTGGGCTGAGCTCACAGACGCTGAAGGTCATATTATGAGATAATGTGATATATGATATATGCTATAAAGCACTGGTGAGGCCGTTCCTTGAATACTGTGTTCAGTTGTGGGCCACTCAGCATAAGAAGGATGTTGAGGCTCTGGAGCGAGTCCACAGAAGAGCAACAAGGCTGGTGAAGGGGCTGGAGAACAGAACCTATAAGGAGCGGCTGAGAGAGCTGGGGGTGTTTAGCCTGGAGAAGGGGAGGCTGAGGGGAGACCTCATTACTCTCTCCAACTCCCTGAAAGGAGGTTGTGGAGAGGAGGGAGCTGGGCTCTTCTGCCAAGGGACAGGGGACAGGACAAGAGGGAATGGCCTCAAGCTCCGCCAGGGGAGATTTAGGCTGGAGATTAGGAGGAAGTTTTTCACAGAAAGGGTCATTGGGCATTGGAATAGGCTGCCCAGGGAGGTGGTTGATTCCCCTTCCCTGGAGGTGTTTAAGGGACGGGTGGATGAGGTCCTGAGGGACATGGTTTAGTGTTTGATAGGAATGGTTGGACTCTATGATCCGATGGGTCTTTTCCAACCTGGTTGTTCTATGATTCTATGATTATGCCTCTGGACCATGTTGTCTATGGGACAGAGTGATGCTGATGCTGCATCCTAACCTGTCTCACCCTCCACATAGCTGAGGGAGCAGGCGGCTCTTTTAGGACTTGCTCCAGGGGGTGAGAAGGTCTTCTCCTTACATTCAGGTCTTCTCCTTTTGCTGTTCAGTTCCCACTTCTGACACAACTTTGTAACGGGCTGCCCAGGGAGGTGATTGACTCGCCTTTCCTGGAGGTGTTTAAGGTGCAGGTGGATGAGATGCTGAGGGACATGGTTTAGAGACTGGTGGGAATGGTTGGACTCGATGATCTGGTGGGTCTCTTCCAACCTGGTGATTCTATGATTCTGTGGTTCAGCATGCAGCCCAGATGGAGCAGAAGCAGAACGAGACGGAGAACAAGAAAGTACACGGCGACGTGGTGAAATACGGCAGTGTCATACAGGTATGGGCACTGGCTCTCCTCTCATCTGCACTGAGCCGATGGGTTTTGGAGGTAGATGCAAAGCACCAGCCTGTCTGAGTCAGGCAGCTGCTGGGAAGGGTCACTTCTGGGTATGACCAGCCCTGAGGACCTCGACACCTCAGCCTGGCATTCGCTTTTCCAGCTCCTCCACATGAAGAGCAACAAGTACCTGACAGTGAACAAGCGGCTGCCAGCCCTGCTGGAGAAAAACGCCATGCGGGTGACACTGGATGCCACGGGCAACGAGGGATCCTGGCTCTTCATCCAGCCCTTCTGGAAGCTGAGGAGCAACGGGGATAATGTGAGCGCGGGGCCAAAAAAGTCCCCGCATTAAGCTGTGCGGAAAGCACCATGTGTGCTGCCTGCTCACCTCCCCTCCTGGCTCACCCTGGCTCCTTCCTTTTCCATTTTGTTCCCCAGGTAGTCGTGGGAGACAAAGTCATCCTGAACCCTGTCAATGCTGGGCAGCCACTGCACGCCAGCAACTACGAGCTTGCAGACAATGCCGGCTGCAAGGAGGTAGGGCTGGGGCTGAGCTGCCTGTACAGGGTCTGGCTTTTGGTGCTTGCTTTGGTTTTGGGGTTTTTTTTCCTCTTCCTTTTTTCCCCCTCATCCCAGATACCTTGACCTCTTTCGCTCCTTAGGTGAACTCGGTCAATTGTAACACCAGCTGGAAAATCAACCTTTTCATGCAGTTCTGTGACCACCTGGAAGAAGTGCTGAAAGGGGTAAGGAAGGAGGTTTGGCTGCTGCCAGTTGCCCAGGATATGGTGGGTGGGTTCTGGGGACCCAGCCCTGGTCCCCTAGGTGGGACAGGAGGTGCAAGCAGCCACCTGGCTTTGTGATAAGGGCAGAGGAAAAAGATCTTGCCTTGAGGACCTTAATTTCTAGAATTCATCACTTGGAGAACTTAACAGCAAGCTAGAATCAGACATTTTAGTATCTCCTGGCTGCAGGTATCTAGAGGGGCATGAAATTACCTTCCACCTTACTGTGTTAAATTGGCTCTCAAGGAGAATACGAGGCACATGTAGTGCCAGCAGTGGCTTCTTGCTGTGAGGACAATTTTGAGCTGTTTGGCTGTGCAGCAGGGCAGCCTGTTGCCTGGGAAAGGAACTTTCCCTGCAGAGCTATTGTTCAGGGCTGAGGTCCTCCAGGAAGCAGCTGGATGGATATTGATTGTTAGGATCTTGCAGACCCTTGTCCCCAGGCTTCCCGCATCCACTGCATCCTCCTCCCTGGCTCCCTGCGGCGTTAATGCTTTAAACATATTGGTGAGCAGAGTCGCTGCCTGCTCCGGGTGTGGGAAGTGAGGGGTTTGAACCCATTTTTCAGCTCAGGGAAGGGAAGCAGAGAGATGGGGTTTGCAGGAGTATGTGGAGTGAAGGAGTGCAGGGTGTCCCCAAGGTGCCCTGCCCCACGTTTGAAGGAGCATTTGTGCACCTAAGGTGGGTTTCATAGAATCGTAGAATCATAGATCAACCAGGTTGGAAGAGACCCATCGGATCTTCTAGTCCAACCATTCCTATCAAACACTAAACCAAGTCCCTCAAGAGGGTTTCAGCACAGCTCAGGTAGGTAGGACTAGGAGAGATGATGCCTGGGCTCCCACAGTCCTGCTCTGCACCAGGTATGGGAGGAAACCCATCCTCTTTGCAAGGCTGGGAGGAGAGGCACATCCCTGGGTCTCATCACTATGTCCTGGTCCAGGGGGATGTGGTGAGGCTCTTCCACGCTGAGCAGGAGAAGTTTCTCACCTGTGATGAGTACAAAGGAAAGCTGCACGTCTTCCTGCGCACCACCCTGAGGCTGTCGGCCACCTCCGCCACCAGCTCCAACGCCCTGTGGGAGGTGGAGGTGAGCAACGAGGGGATGGAGTGTGTGTCCGCAGGCTTTCAGGGTACTTTCTGCACTTTCACCAGGGATAGTTGCTAGAAGCAGTAGTCTTTTGTATATATTTCCACCTCTGGTAGCCTGGCTGTTCTGGTTAAAGCCAGCGTGAGGCTCATACTCTGTGAGAGAGAATGGCTGCTGGTTCATAGAATCATAAAACGTTTTGGCTTGGAAGGGACCTTAAAGATCAACTAGTTCCAACCCCCCTGCCATGGGCAGGGACACCTCCTACTGGGTCAGAGTGATCAAAGCTCCATCCAACCTGACCTTGAACCCCTCCAGGGATGGGGCAGCCACAATTTCCCTGGGTAACCTGTGCCAGTGTCTCACCACTCTCAGAGTGAAGAAATTCTTCCTAATGTCCAGTCTAAATCTGCCCCTCTCCAGTTTTTACCCATTGCCCCTCGTCCTATCACTCCAAGCCTTTGTGAACAGTCCCTCTCCAGTTTTCTTGTAGCCCCTTCAGGTACTGGAAGGTTGTTATAAGATGTCTTTGGAGTCTTCTCTTCTCCAGGCTGAACAATCCCAACTCTCTCAGCCTGTCCTCGCATGGGATGTGCTCCAGCCCTCTCAGTCAGCAGAGGCTCAGAGACAGGACTGGCATCCCAGTTCATAGAACCATAGAATCATAGAACAACCAGGTTGGAAGGGACCCATCGGATCATCCAGCCCAACCATTCCTATCAAACACTAACCCAAGTCCCTCAAGACCTCATCCACCCGTCCCTTAAACACCTCCAGGGAAGGTGAATCAACCAGCTGATCTCTCCTCTGCTTCTCCCAGGTGGTCCACCACGACCCATGCCGAGGGGGAGCTGGCCACTGGAACGGCTTGTACCGCTTCAAGCACCTTGCCACGGGCAACTACCTGGCAGCAGAGGTAAGGATGCGAGCAGGGTGATGCTGAAACCCACCCCGTCCTCGAGAGGCTGGTACCATCCCTTGCAAAGGCAGCACCCACCTCCTCTTAGGCAGAGCAGTGACACCCACGATTGCTTCTGGCCCCGCTCCAGTTTGCTTTCAGAGATGTCCTGCCCTGGCAGCTCCTCCTTGCTCCCAGGAGGCTTTGGCACCAGGGCTGTGAGCATCATCATCACTTGCCTGTTTGCAGGGCTCAGCTTTTCCCCCTGAATTTCCCCACTCTACAGTTTTCTTACCAAAAATGCTGTTCCCACCTCCCTCTTCTTCTGGCTCAGAGGAGGGGTGGCCGGGGCTTTCCTCTCTTTGCTCGCTCTGGGCCAAGGGACTGAACCAACACAACCTCTAGGTGCGATGGAAACCAGAAAAAAAATCCTCCTGCTGCGTTTACCTCTTCCCCATCAGGTTTTGCCCATCCTTATCCTCTGCTCCACAGCAACATAGAATAGAATCATATAGAATCATAGAACAACCAGGTTGGAAGGGACCCATTGGATCATCGAGTCCAACTATTCCTATCAAACACTAAACCAAGTCCCTCAAGACCTCATCCACCTGTGCCTTAAACACCTCCAGGGAAGGTGAATCAACCACCTCCCTGGGCAACCTCTTCCAATGCCCAATGACCCTCTGTGTGAAAAACTTCCTCCTAATCTCCAGCCTAAATCTCCCCAGGGCTGTCCTTGCCCAGGGGAGGTGCAGGCAAAATCTGAGCCTGGGAACATCATTTGTTAAAGTTATTTTTGCTCCCATTTAAGGCCGACTCAAGGCCTCCTGCTAGAGGCACAAAGAGATATCCACACTTAGAAAATGTGGCTTATGTGGCACAAATGAGCTGCTGGGACCAAGGTAATGACGAGTTACCAGGGGGATCTTGGTGCACCATGTGCCAAAGTTACTTTCTAGGTGGAGAAGTCAACCAGAGGTAGCTCCCAGGGCTCCTTCCAGCACTGGTAGTAAATATTGGGACTCTGAAATGGCTGCTTTAAACCAAAAAAACCAGTCAGGTGACACCTTCTGCAGAGGAAAGAAGATCCCAGATGTTCCCCATCCTGGGTTGGTGCTGCCTGGCTTACATTGCTCACTGAGACCTCAGCCTGGGGCCTCGAGGGATTTACAGCGAGAACTCATCTTGCTGTAACGAAAAGCCTTGGGTTTCCTCACCAGGGCTCACTCTGTCCTGCTCCTCAGGGGTGGATCGCTGTGCCCTGGGGACGGGTCGTGTCCTCCAGCCCCATCCCAGCAGGTTTCCTCTCCCTGTGGAGCGCTCGAGGAAAGCAGGAATAGAGATAACAGCCCATGCTCAGGGTTTTGCAGGGACCGAGTGGGAGGGCCGGTAGCTGTCTTTCATCTCCCTCTTTAACTTTTCAGGAAAACCCAAGTTATAAAGGAGACGTGGCTGAGCCCAAAGCAGCGCCCACGGTGAGCTGTGTGCAGCCTCGCTAGTAGAAATGCTGCTGCCGCTGCCTGAAATCACGCCGTCTCTTAGATTCTGCCTGAAAGCAGGGAAATGCCCCGAAACAGAGCCCACTGCGGGGACAGTGCTGGTGCGGTGCTGACGGGTCCCACCCGGTGCCCAGGCTGCGGCTGCAGGCTTGTCCTGCTGCCCAGCAGAGCATCCCTGCGTCCCGCATCCACCTAGAGCAGCATTCCTGTGTCCTGCTGGAATCTGTTGGAGGGGTCCCAGTGCATGTTGGATCCCCAGGGAAGAGCTCTTAGGCAAGAGATTTGGACTTTCAGGGGGTTTTTCTCTTTGCTGTTGGCGAGATTTGGAAAAGGGGTGGCCTCGTAGCTGAGATTTCATCGCGCGGCGCTTGTGCTCTTGCAGCCCCTCGTGCGTCTCCGCGCTGCGAGGCTCAGCCTGGTGTCCGAGCAAAAGCTTCTGCTCTGAGCGTAGCCACTGTGCGTCTCCTCCGATGCCGTGTGCGCGGGGAGGCTGGGCTCGGCGGGGCAACCACCCCAGGCTGGGCTCAAAGCCGCTTTCCCGGGTACAGGGGGGCAGCAGCCGCGCCAGCCGCAGGAACACGGGGGAGAAGATCAAATACCGGCTCGTGGCTGTGCCCCACGGCAACGACATTGCCTCCCTCTTCGAGCTGGACCCTACCACGCTGCAGAAGACAGACTCCTTCGTCCCACGGTACGTAAGCACGTGCTGCTGTGGAGAGACTGAAATAAAGAAGGGAGACTTATGGAGTGAAATTAGAATCATAGAATCATAGAGTCATAGAACAACCAGGTTGGAAGGGACCCATCGGATCTTCTAGTCCAACCATTCCTATCTAACACTAAACCAAGTCCCTCAAGACCTCATCCACCCATCCCTTAAACACCTCCAGGGAAGGTGAATCAACCGCCTCCCTGGGCAGCCTATTCCAATGCCCAATGACCCTTTCTGTGAAAAGCTTCCTCCTAATCTCTAGCCTAAATCTCCCCTGGCAGAGCTTGAGGCCATTCCCTCTTGTCCTGTCCCCTGTCCCTTGGGAGAAGAGCCCAGCTCCCTCCTCTCCACAACCTCCTTTCAGGTAGTTGTAGAGAGTAATGAGGTCTCCTCTCAGCCTCCTTGCTGGATTCAAGAAGAATCATAGAATAGATTGAAAAAGCTCTTTGAGGTCATCAAGCCCAACCATACCTGTCCACGACTAAACCATCTCCCTAAAACACTTCATCTACCTGTCGTTTAAACACCTCTAGGGATGGGGACTTTCCCACCCTGGGCAGCATCTGCCAGCGGTCGGTGCTAACATGTCCATGTGAGGATCGCTCACCGGGACTCTGTGCTGTTTGCAGGAACTCCTACGTGAGGCTGCGCCACCTCTGCACCAACACCTGGATCCAGAGCACCAATGTGCCCATCGACATCGATGAGGAGAGACCCATTCGCCTCATGGTACAGCCCTGCTCCCTCCTTCTGTGCATGGATTTGCCCCTCATGCCCTCAATAGACCTTGGCATGCTCCTTCCCACCAAGGACCCAGGGACTGAAATACCCTGGTGATCCAAAGGGGTGGCTGGACACCTACCCAGAGCCCATCCCAGTAACCTAGAGCCTAGCCGAGTCCTTCCAGTTGAGATGGAATGGGTCACTGACTTCTCCTGGGTTGGTAGCAGGTTGTGGGGACGTGCTTGGTGGGATGATGCTTTCCCGTTGCTTCCCAGCTGGGCACATGTCCCACCAAAGAAGACAAAGAAGCTTTCGCCATTGTCTCTGTGCCTGTGTCTGAGATCCGGGACCTGGACTTTGCTAACGATGCCAGCTCAATGCTGGCCAACGTGGTGGAGAAGATGAACGAAGGTTTTCTCAGCCAGAATGACCGGAGGTAGGATCATAGAATCATAGAATCACCAGGTTGTAAAAAACCCATCGGATCATCGAGTCCAACCATTCCTATCAAACACTAAACCATGTCCCTCAGGACCTCATCTACCTGTGCCTTAAACACCTCCAGGGAAGGTGACTCAACCACCTCCCTGGGCAGCCTATTCCAATGCCCAATGACCCTTTCCGTGAAAAACCTCCTCCTAATCTCCAGCCTAAATCTCCCCTGGCAGAGCTTGAGGCCATTCCCTCTTGTCTTGTCCCCTGTCACTTGGGAGAAGAGCCCAGCTCCTTCCTCTCCACAACCTCCTTTCAGGGAGTTGTAGAGAGTAATGAGGTCTCCTCTCAGCCTCCTCTTCTCCAGGATAAACACCCCCAGCTCTCTCAGACGCTCCTCATAGGACCTGTTCTCCAGCCCCTTCACCAGCTTTGTTGCTCTTCTCTGGACTTGCTCCAGAGCCTCAGCATCCTTCTTGTGCTGAGGGGCCCACAACTGAACACAGGATGTCATTTCCCCTGGGAGATGGGGCCTTGCTGGGCTCCTGCAAGGGCTCTGCAGCATCGCTGCAGGATGGGGCCCCTGCCTGGGTCTTGGTGCCAGCGCTGTCTTGCTTTCCTGCCCGCAACCCAAATCCACGCCTGCTTCTCCCAGGGGTCTGGCGAGGAAACCAGATAACGCCGCAGCCCTGCTCCAACCCCTCCTTTGCTGCTAGACAAATATCCGAGGGGCTGAGAGATGGCCCCACGATAGGGGCAGCCAGCTTTAGTCACGGTGTTATTTTTAGGTGGGTGGGTTCTTGGTGCTTCCTGAGCAAACACAGATACCCCGTGGGACAGAGCGAGCCGCTTCCGCCCTGCCAGCCCGCCCCACGTGGGTTCTGCAGAGGTGAATAAGGGGGGCAGAGGTGTTCCATGCAAAATCTTCAGTGTGAATCGCAAGCTAAAGGCTCCAGTTTTACCCTGGCACCTGGCTCACACCTATAGTTTCCTCAGGAACCACAAGGGCTATAAAGCCTCTTGCTCCAGGGCAGTCATCAACCTCCAGCAGGAGGTGGAGTGGACAATCCCTTCCCTTGCAGAGTTTTGAGCTCTGACCATGGGCTCTTTGGTCCTCCAAAATGTGCTGTTGTCCTTGCAGGGAACTGAGCCTGGGTGGGCTCCTTGTGGTGGATGAGCAACCTCTCAGCCCGTCCCACCACCCCACTGTGCTCCTTTGTAGGTTTGTGATCCAGCTGCTGGAGGACTTGGTGTTTTTTGTCAGCGATGTCCCCAACAATGGCCAGAACGTGCTGGACATCGTGGTGACCAAACCCAACCGGGAACGTCAGAAGTTGATGCGAGAGCAGAACATCTTGAAGCAGGTGAGTGGCCCTGTGGCTCTGCATCTCAGGAGACCGAGGTCCTATGGAGATGTCCTGCTCTGTCCAGGGCCACCCTGGAGGTCAGGGATCCAGAAAACCCCACAGAGGAGGTGTAGCTGGTCAGTGGTTCACCAAGGCCTCCTAGCAAGCACGGCTGATGTCCAGCCAAGCATGGTGGAGGCAGCGTGGAACACAGCACTTATTATCTTTGTTTTTGGACAGATCTTTGGGATCCTGAAAGCCCCTTTCAAGGACAAGGGTGGGGAAGGGCCCCTGGTGCGGCTAGAAGAGCTGTCGGACCAGAAGAATGCTCCCTACCAGTACATGTTTCGGCTGTGCTACCGTGTGCTCCGGCATTCCCAGGAGGACTATCGCAAGAACCAGGTGCATGAGGGGCGACCAGGAGAGCCCCCATCCTGACATAGATCATAGAATCATAGAAACACCAGGTTGGAAGAGACCCATCGGATCATTGAGTCCAACCATTCCTATCAATCACTAACCCATGTCCCTCAGCACCTCATCCACCCATCCCTTAAACACCTCCAGGGAAGGTGACTCAATCCACTCCCAGGGCAGCCTCTCCCACTGCCCAATGACCCTTTCTGTGAAAAATTTTTTCCTAATGTTGAGCCTGAACCTCCCCTGGTGGAGCTTGAGGCCATTCCCTCTCGTCCTGTCCCCTGTCCCTTGGGAGAAGAGCCCAGCTCCCTCCTCTCCACAACCTCCTTTCAGGTAGCTGGAGAGAGCAATGAGTAGATTCAGATGCTGCTTTTAAAAGCTGTTTGCTCCACTTCTTTTGCTGAAGAAGTCATTTTTTATCTTCCTCTCTTTGGCTGTGCTGCTGGAGGATTTCCTATGTGTTTCCATGAGCCTTCTCCCTTCCTCCCACCCTCCTTTGCTGGTGCAAAACTTCAGGGTTAAATCAAACCATGGCAGAGGTGGGGAAGCTCCAAGAATCATAGAATAGTGGAATGGTTTGGGTTGGAAGGGATCTTGAAGCGCATTCAGTTCCAACTCTCCCTCTGTTCCCTTTCCACTGTTCCACTGCCCAATGACCCTTTCCGCGAAAAGTATTTTCCTAATGTTCAGCCTGAACCTCCCCTGGTGGAGCTTGAGACCATTCCCTTGGGCCCAAAATTCCAACTTAGTGATTCTATGATATGTGTTGCAAAGCCCTGAGGGGCTGCTCAGTTCTTAGTGGGACAGGAGGTATTGCCACACCCCAAGGCAGCTCCATGTGCTCCTCTCTCCCCGCCCCAGGAGCACATCGCCAAGCAGTTCGGCATGATGCAGTCCCAGATTGGCTACGACATCCTGGCCGAGGACACCATCACAGCCCTGCTGCACAACAACCGCAAGCTGCTGGAGAAGCACATCACTAAAACGGAGGTGGAGACCTTTGTCAGCTTGGTGCGCAAGAACCGTGAGCCACGGTGCGTGTCTGGAAAAGCCTCATCTCAAAGGGCCTTGCGCTGTGTGATGGGTGGGATGTGCCTCGGCCAGAGGTGAAGAAGAGCCCCTGTGGACCCGTTTCTCAGCAAGCTATCTGCTTTGTAGGTTTTTGGACTACCTCTCAGACCTGTGCGTGTCCAACCACATCGCCATCCCCGTCACCCAGGAGCTGATCTGCAAGTGCGTGCTGGACCCAAAGAACAGCGACATCCTCATCAAAACAGAGTGAGTAGCCAAGGGGAGAGGTTTTCTGGGGTTTGGTGCCTGGCCCTGCCTTCCACCAGCTCCCACGGTGCACTGATAGAATCATAGAATCACCAGGTTGGAAGAGACCCATTGGATCATCGAATCCAACCACTCCCATCAAACACTAAACCGTATCCCTCAGGACCTCACCTACCCATACCTTAAACCCCTCCAGGGAAGGCGAATCAACCACCTCCCTGGGAAGCCTATTCCAATGCCCAGTGACCCTCTCCATGAAAAACTTCCTCCTAATCTCTAGCCTAAATGTCCCCTGGCGCAGCTTGAGGCCATTCCCTCTCATCCTATCCCTTGGGAGAAGAGCCCAGCTCCCTACTCTCCACAACCTCCTTTCAGGGAGTTGGAGAGAGCAATGAGGTCTCCCCTCAGCCTCCTCTTCTCCAGGATAAACACCCCCAGCTCTCTCAGATGCTCCTCATAGGACCTGTTCTCCAGCCCCTTCCCCAGCTTCGTTGCTCTTCTCTGGACTCACTCCAGAGCCTCAACATCCTTCTTGTGCTGAGGGGCCCAGAACTGAACACAGGATTCAAGGAGCGGCCTCACCAGTGCTGAGTCCAGAGGGAGAATAACCTCCTTGGACCTGCTGGTCACACCATTTCTGATCCAAGCCAGGATGCCATTGGTCTTCTTGGCCACCTGGGCACACTGCTGCCTCATGTTCAGTTGATAAAAGCCCTGGAGGTGCAGGCACTCCCTGTCCATGGGAGCACCTCCAGTTTTACCCATTTTTCTATCTAGGCTGCGGCCAGTGAAGGAGATGTCCCAGTCCCACGAGTACCTGAGCATCGAGTACTCAGAGGAGGAGGTCTGGCTCACCTGGACGGACAAGAACAATGACCACCACGAGAAAAGCATCCGGCAGCTGGCACAGGAGGCCCGGGCTGGCAATGCCCATGATGAGAATGTTCTCAGCTACTACAGGTGACGATCCTGCAGCAGCTTCTCCTCAGGGGAGAACGTAATGGTTGCAGATACTCACTCCCTCTCCCCATTGTCCCTGGGCAGGTACCAGCTGAAGCTCTTTGCCCGTATGTGCCTGGATCGCCAGTACTTGGCCATCAAGGAGATCTCCCAGCAGCTAGGGGTGGACCTGATCTTCCTCTGCATGGCAGATGAGATGCTGCCCTTCGATCTCCGGGCATCCTTCTGCCACCTCATGTTGCACGTGCACGTGGACAGAGACCCTCAGGAGCTGGTGATGCCGGTGAAGTTTGCGCGGCTCTGGACTGAGATCCCTACAGCCATCACCATCAAAGAGTGAGATGCTGGGGCTCGTGGTGGCATTGAGGGTGGGATGGTAGATGCCATCGCTTGTAGGGACTGACTTGCTTTAACAGAGACCGGGAGGGAGACATTTGTGGAGTGAATTTGGCAGGTCTCAGCCTTCAGAAAGGCTCCGCCACAGTCATCATTTCTGGCCCTGATGGCTCAGCAGATGCTTGGAGAGTGCTCCTTCCAGGCTGGGTGCAAAGACACTTGCTGCCCTCCGGCTCACTTCCACCACCTCATGAGCCAGCAGTGTGCCCAGGTGGCCAAGAAGGCCAATGGCATCCTGGCTTGGATCAGAAATGGTGTGACCAGCAGGTCCAGGGAGGTTATTCTCCCTCTGGACTCAGCACTGGTGAGGCCGCTCCTTGAATCCTGTGTTCAGTTCTGGGCCCCTCACCACAAAAAGGATATTGAGACTCTGGAGTGAGTCCAGAGAAGAGTGACGAGGCTGGTGAAAGGGCTGGAGAACAGGTCCTATGAGGAGCGTCTGAGAGAGCTGGGGGTGTTCAGCCTGGAGAAGAGGAGGCTGAGGGGAGACCTCATTACTCTCTACAACTACCTGAAGGGAGGTTGTAGAGAGGAGGGAGCTGGGCTCTTCTCCCAAGGGACAGGGGACAGGACGAGAGGTAATGGCCTCAAGCTCCACCAGGGGAGATTTAGGCTGGAGATTAGGAGGAAGTTTTTCACACAGAGGGTCATTGGACATTGGAATAGGCTGCCCATGGAGGTGGTTGATTCACCTTCCCTGGAGGTGTTTAAGGCACAGGTGGATGAGGTCCTGAGGGACTTGGTTTAGTGTTAGATAGGAATGGTTGGACTAGAAGATCCGATGGGTCCCTTCCAACCTGGTTGTTCTTTGATTCTGTGATCTCTCCTTGCAGTTACGACTCCAACCTCAATGTCTCACGTGACGACAAGAAGAACAAGTTTGCCAGCACCATGGAGTTCGTGGAGGACTACCTCAACAACGTGGTGAGCGAGGCGGTGCCCTTCGCCAATGATGAGAAGAACAAGCTCACCTTTGAGGTGCGGGTCCTGCCAGCATCGCTGGTACCTTGCAGGCTGCAGCACTGTTTGGCTACAATGGCTTCTGCAACGAGGGTGGCCACGCGGCCGTCCCTCTCCCCCATGTCTGCTTGTCCTACTCAGCCCTGAGCACGACGAGGTCTGGAGTTGCCTTGTCCTTCCCCAGGTCGTCAGCCTTGCCCACAACCTCATCTACTTCGGCTTCTACAGCTTCAGTGAGCTGCTGCGCCTGACACGGACGCTGCTGGGCATCATCGACTGCGTCCAAAACCCTCAGCTGATGATGCAGACAGTCTACAATGATGAGGTGACAGGTGAGTCCCTGCACCACAACCAGGCATAGTCCTATGGAAAGGTGTTTTCCATGGTCTACCCAGTGCTTTCCTGTTTTGGCTGCAAGAAAACAAGCCACTGGTTTGTTGACATGGAAGCTTTGGCCGGTTCTGCACTAGGAGGCAGGAGGTGTTGAACCCTTGGCTGTGCCAGTGATATGTCCAGTCCCTCCTACTCATCCTCTAATTAGTATCTGCAGCATTTTGCAGTCTAAGCAGGTCCTACTGTCGTTCCTCTGCCACCTCCACGTCCATCTGCATTAACTCTTCCCTCTGTGGCTGCCTTTGTAGGGAAGAACGTGCGGAGGTCGATCCAGGGTGTTGGGCAGATGATGTCTACCATGGTGCTGAGCAGGAAACAGTCCATCTTCAGCCCTCCGAGCCTCAGTACTGGGTCTGCCCCCGAGCAAGTGGACAGAGGGAGGAACGTTGAGAATGAGAACATTGTAGTGATGGAAACCAAGCTGAAGATACTGGAGATCTTGCAGGTTTGAGCTGGTGGAGAGGGAGAGGCATTGTGAAGCTGTGGATGGGACCCACAGGGATGAGGTGTTGTAGGGAAGATCTGGTTTCTGATGCAAATAGGCAACTGGCATCAATCATAGAATGATAGAATCACCAGGTTGGAAATGACCCATCGGATCATTGAGTCCAACCATTCCCATCAATCACTAACCCATGTCTCTCAGCACCTTGTCCACCTGTCTCTTAAACCCCTCCAGGGAAGGTGACTCAATCCATTCCTTGGGCAGCCTGTTCCAGTGCCCAGTGACCCTTCCCATGAAAATTTTTTTCCTAATGTTCAGCCTGATCCTCCCCTGGTGGAGCTTGAGGCCATTCCCTCTTGTCCTGTTCCCTGTCCCTTGGGAGAAGAGCCCAGCTCCCTCCTCTCCACAACCTCCTCTCAGGGAGTTGTAGAGAGCAATGAGGTCTCCCCTCAGCCTCCTCTTCTCCAGGCTGAGCACCTCCAGCTCTCTCAGCCCTTCCTCATAAGGCCTGTTCTCCAGGGGACTTACTTTTGCTTTCTGCTCTTTGCTGCTGCCAGTTCATCCTCAACGTGCGGCTGGACTACAGGATTTCCTACCTGCTTTCCGTCTTCAAGAAGGAGTTTGTAGAAGTCTACCCCATGCAGGACAGTGCGGCTGACGGGACAGCTCCAGCCTTTGACTCCACAAGTAACTCTTCCACTTTGCTCCTGGTACAATTCCAACTCAGCAGACCCCACAGGCTGGGGACACATAGACGATGGAGGTGACAACTCCAGTAGCTCTCCATCTGCCGCCACCACTGGCAGGGACCATGGGGGCTTGTCCAGGAGGCATGAGATGTCCTATGTCCATCATGGACACTCGGAGCAGGGGCCAGGGAGCTGACTGGTTTCCTGCAGGGTTTCTCCCGCTACAGAAGGAGCATGTTGGCCAAGGCTTTCATCTTCTTTTCCTCTCTCTTCAGCTGCAGCCATGAACCTGGACCGGATCGGCGAGCACGCAGAAGCCATGTTCGGTGTGGGGTGAGTCCCTGCCCCCTCCGGTGCATAGTTAGCCTGGCCATAGGGCTCTTCCTCTCCTGTCCACACTGCCAAGGCTGAAAGCTGCAGGTGATGAGGAAGACCAGGGTCTACAGGCTAATGCAGCTGTCCTCGTCAGCCCCGAGGGGTGGTTGAGTGCATCCTGCTAACACCACGCGCTTTCATCCTGGCTTCAGGAAGACGAGCAGCATGTTAGAGGTGGATGACGAGGGAGGGAGGATGTTTCTGCGGGTGCTGATCCACCTGACGATGCACGACTACCCGCCGCTCATCTCGGGCTCCCTGCAGCTCCTCTTCAAGCATTTCAGCCAGAGGCAGGAGGTCTTGCACACCTTCAAACAGGTAACCCCGGTGGGACGTTGGCCTGGAGCACCTCTAAGACTTCACTCGACTGTGGGTGCAAGATGTGGGGTGGGTCTTAGCCTCTGTCCTGGGGAGGGAGGTGTGAAGGAGGAGGGGAACAAGGTTTGTGCCCCAAAATGGAAACTGCTGGGGTTGTCGCTGCAGGTTCAGCTCCTCATCTCAGCCCAGGATGTCGAGAACTACAAGGTGATCAAGTCAGAGCTGGACAAACTCCGCACCATGGTGGAGAAATCGGAGCTCTGGGTGGATAAGAAGGGCAGCAACAAAGGGGACAGCACAGTGGAGGGGAACAAGAAGGAGAAGAAGGAGGTGAGAGCCCTGAGCAGGTCTCTAGGAACCAGGGCAGGATAGTTGGGGGCAGAGGTGCAGCTTGCTTCAGTCCAACACCTAATGCCTCTTGATGGGTCAAGCACCCTCTCCCTGGAAGAGGAGGGTGAAGGAGGTCCCTGTGTGGTGTAGTGATGCCCCAGGCTCCAGGGAAGTGCAGTGGGACCTCATGCTGTTTCTGTCTCCTTGCAGCATGCCGCTGATGAAGAGGTCATTGCTCCAGGAGAGAAGAGCAGTGAGAACTATCAGATAGTCAAGGGGGTAAGTGACACCAAATCCTGTCCCTGGGGACATGGCCAGCAATGTCTGACTGGCCTTGGTTGGCACAGATGCACCAGAGAGGAGGGACAGGGTTAAACTATAGGAGAAATTTCCAATCTTGCCTGTGGTTCAGTAGAAATGAGTCAGAGGCAGGGCTTGTTCCTACCAGCTTGGAATGAAAAGGAGCCCTGTTACATCCCCAGGGCTCACCAGTGAGCCTTGCACTGTGGGGACCAGAGGGAAGGAGGTTGGTGACGGGAACAAGATCTCTCTGAGTGGCACTGGAAGGAGGATTTGAGTGGGATACCAAGATTTGGGAGCAACTCACGAAGCTGGGCATGCAGGGAGAACCTGGGCTCTGGTAGCCATCCTGATGGGCTCCGAGGCTCAGTCCCTTCTAGGACTGGGAGCTGGCCTCTTCTCCCAAGTGACAGGGGACAGGACAAGAGGGAATGGCCTCAAGCTCCACCAGGGGAGATTCAGACTGGAGATTAGGAGGAAGTTTTTCACACAGAGGGACATTGGGCATTGGAATAGGCTGCCCAGGGAGGTGGTTGATTTACCTTCCCTGGGGGTGTTTAAGGGACGGGTGGATGAGGTTCTGAGGGACATGGTTTAGTGTTTGATAGGAATGGTTGGACTCGATGATCCGATGGGTCTCTTCCAACCTGGTTGTTCTATGATTCTCTGATTCTGCCATGGTCCTTCTCTCCCCAGATCCTGGAACGGCTGAATAAGATGTGTGGGGTCGGAGAGCAAGTGCGCAAGAAGCAGCAACGCCTGCTGAAGAACATGGACGCCCACAAGGTGATGCTGGATCTGCTGCAGATCCCTTATGAGAAGGTGAGTGTGTGAAGGCCAGATGGTCCTGAAGTTCTCAGGGCAAGGGGTGAGGGATTTGGACACCAGCTTGCAGAGCTGGGTAGGGCATGAGGGGCAGCAGCCTGCTCCTTCTCTCCATCCCTCCCCAACTCAGGGCATTCATTGGGCACTGGAACAGGCTGCGCAGGGAGGGGGTTGAGTCCCCTTCCCTGGAGAGGTTTAAGGAACGGGTGGATGAGGTACTGAGGGACATGGGTTAGTGATTGATGGGAATGGTTGGACTTGATGATCTGGTGTGTCTTTTCCAGCCTGGTGATTCTATGATTCTATGATTTCTCTTCTCTCCTCTTCCTCAGGGTGATGCCAAGATGATGGAGATCCTGAAATTCACCCACCAGTTCCTGCAGAAGTTTTGTGCTGGCAATCAGGAAAACCAAGCTCTGCTGCACAAACACCTCAACCTGTTCCTGACCCCGGGGGTAAGGAGAGGGGACTGAAGGGTGGTCAAACGAGAGACTTTGGTTTCCACTCTGGAGCTGAGAGAAGGAGACAGAAAAGCCAAGAAGAGACCCTGGGAGAGGAAGGGTCAAGACAGGAGAGAAGGCTGTTCCTCGCAGCCCCCCAGCCTCATTCTGCTCCCCTGGTCCCACAGCTCCTGGAGGCTGAGACGATGCAGCACATCTTCCTCAACAACTACCAGCTCTGCTCAGAGATCAACGAGACGGTGCTGCAGCACTTCATCCACTGCGTGGCCACCCACGGCCGCCACGTGCAGTACCTCGACTTCCTGCACACTATCATCAAGGCCGAGGGCAAGTACGTCAAGAAGTGCCAGGACATGATCATGACCGAGGTGAGCGCCTCTCTACCTCCAGCTCGTGGGGCATGAGTGTGGGGTGTTAGCAGGGCACAGCCCCCAATAGGTTGGCTTCTTCCTTGAGGAAGAGCCTTGCCAGCCATGCTGGCTTCTTCCTGGAGTAGGAGGCATCTCCAGGGGCTCAATGCAAGGTCCAAGGCTCCTTCTCCAGAGCGGTGACCGCTGACCCTTCCCTGCAGCTCACCAACGCCGGGGATGACGTGGTGGTTTTCTACAATGACAAGGCTTCACTGGCCACCCTTCTGGAGATGATGACAGCAGCCAGGGACGGGGTGGAGGAGAACAGCCCGCTGATGTACCACATCTCACTGGTAGACCTGCTGGCTGCCTGCGCCGAGGGCAAGAACGTCTACACGGAGATCAAGTGCACATCCCTGCTGCCCTTGGAGGACGTGGTGCGCGTGGTGACACATGAGGACTGCATCACAGAAGTACGAGTTGTTCGGTGAGGAGGGTGCTGGTGGTTTTGTGCTGATTATCTCCTCCTGACGGTGTCTGTGCCTCTCTCCTTCACTCCCTGGCAGGTGAAGATGGCCTACGTGAACTTTGTCAACCACTGCTATGTGGACACGGAGGTGGAGATGAAGGAGATCTACACCAGCAACCACATCTGGACTCTTTTTGAGAACTTCACCCTGGACATGGCCCGGGTGTGTGAGGAGGGTTGGGTGGGAGGGACGTGACAGCAACAGCTTTTGCATCAAATGGGGATAGATCGGTGTCATCAAGGCTTCCTTTAAGCCTGGGGAGAAAGCTGTGGGGCACAGGCATCATGGGAACTTGTGTAGGTACCAAGGGACCAACCTGTGTAGGTTCCTGAGGGACATGGTTTAGTGTTTGATAGGAATGGTTGGACTTGATGATCTGATGGGTCTCTTCCAACCTGGTTGTTCTATGATTCTATGATTCTGTGGATTGAGGAGAAGTCAGGGCATTGGTGTAGACCCACGAGCTGTATCACTGTCCATATCCCCTGGCTCAGCAAGGTCCAGTACACATGCTTACCTTGCCCTGGTGCCATCCTCATCCTCCCTTGTCCCCACAGGTGTGCAAGAAGCGAGAGAAACGCCTGCCGGACCCCACACTGGAGAAGTACGTCCTGACGGTGGTGCTGGACACCATCAACGCATTCTTCAGCTCCCCCTTCTCAGAGAACAGCACCTCACTGCAGGTAATAAGGGGCTGCACGGACAGGTCATGGCTGGGGGAGGAAAGTGGCTCACCAAGACCCTCCCAACAAGATCTGGACACACCTTGCGCTGATACATACCTGCTCTCTCCTTCAGACCCACCAGACCATTGTGGTGCAGCTTCTCCAGTCCACCATGAGGCTACTGGAGTGCCCCTGGCTGCAGCAGCAGCACAAGAGCTCGGTGGAAACCTGCATCCGCACGCTGGCCATGGTCGGTAAGGAGAAACAGCAGAGGGTTGCTCTGTTCCCCTCTAACCAGGAGGATGAAGACCTCCTTGGTATCTTCCACTGCAGCAGCGAGCAAGAGCCATCATCCCTACTATGGGTCTTGGCTGACAAGAGGCTGCTGGCTGGGAATCAGGAGGTTTGGCTCTGGGATGTGCTTTTTTTTTGGAGCTACAGCTCCGGGCGTGACCAGGGTGGCGCGGGGATAACCAAAGCCTGGGCTTGGTTGGGAAATCCCTGGTGTGTCGTCGCTGGAGAAGGGCCTGGAAACAAAGCCAGCATTGATGGTGGTTTTCCCTCGCTAGGACATTGCCCTCAGCCTGCCTGTGGCTGCCTGGCTCAGGATGAGGGTTGTGAGCCCTGAGTCACCGTGTGGAAAGGATGGCTTGGTGGTTAGAGGCTGGGTGGGGATTTCCCTTTCTCACTTAAGGCAGGGTGCTTGCAACATCTCCATGCTGGGCTTTCCCAGATGAAAACTGGAAGTGGTGCCTCTTCCCATCCTCCATGGAGCTGGGGGAGCTGCAAGCAATGTTATGCTGCAGTGGAGAGGGATGGATGGAAACACCCCAGCTCTCGCTAGCCTGGAGGGCTTTACTCTTGTTTTTAACCCAAATCTTCTCTGCTGCAAATGAAGATTGCAGATTCAAGGAGCGACCTCACCAGTGCTGAGTACAGAGGGAGAATAACCTCCGTGTGACCAGCAGGTCCAGGGAGGTTATTCTCCCTCTGGACTCAGCACTGGTGAGGCCGCTCCTTGAATCCTGTGTTCAGTTCTGGGCCCCTCACCACAAAAAGGATGTTGAGGCTCTGGAGCAAGTCCAGAGAAGAGCCACGAAGCTGGTGAAGGGGCTGGAGAACAGGCCCTATGAGGAGCGGCTAAGAGAGCTGGGGGTGTTTAGCCTAGAGAAGAGGAGGCTGAGAGGAGACCTCATTACTCTCTGCAACTCCCTGAAAGGAGGTTGTGGAGAGGAGGGAGCTGGACTCTTCTCCCAAGTGACAGGGGACAGGACGAGAGGGAATGGCCTCAAGCTCCACCAGGGGAGATTTAGGCTAGAGATTAGGAGGAAGTTTTTCACACAGAGGGTCATTGGGCATTGGAATAGGCTGCCCAGGGAGGTGGTTGATTCACCTTCCCTGGAGGTGTTTAAGGCACAGGTAGATGAGGTACATGGTTTAATGTTTGATAGGAATGGTTGGACTAGATGATCCGATGGGTCCCTTCCAACCTGGTTGTTCTATGATCCTGTGATTCTAAGAGCTGGGGAATGGTGCCTGCCTTGAGGCAGTGAGGTGAGACCCAGCTAATAGCATGGGCTGTGTCATGCTTGTCCCTAACCCTGACTCCATCTCCTGCAGCCAAGAGCCGCTCCATCGCGCTGCCTATGGACCTGGATGCCCACGTCAGTTCCCTGCTCAACAGCAGCTCCATCAACACCGTGCAGCGGAACACGTCCAGCTACAAGACAGCCACACGCACCTTCCCCCGTGTCTCCACCACCCCCAACCAGTGGGACTACAAGAACATCATCGAGAAGCTGCAGGTACGGGGCAGGGAAGCAGCAGTGGTGTGGATCAGTGCATGATACCAAGAAGGTGCTGGCGTTGCAGGGGTCCCTTTCCCATCCTTGTGTCTCCTAGGCATGCATTGGCCCTAAAGGTGTGTGCTGTGACTTGTAGGACATCATCAGTGCCCTGGAGGATCGCCTGAAACCGCTGGTGGAGGCTGAGCTGTCTGTCCTGGTGGATGTCCTCCACCGGCCAGAGCTGCTTTTCATGGAGGGGACGGAGGCGTTTCAGCGCTGCGAGAGCGGAGGTTTCCTGTCCAAGTGAGGATGCTTTGCAATCACCTAGGGACTGCTGGGAGTGCTGGGAAGGGCTGGTGACTTTCCTCCTTTGTGAGTTTTGTGCATCTCGGCGTGTGCCTGCAGCCCGGAGGGATGGTGGGGTTGGTTCCCTCAGGGATCCACTTATCCCTCTGGGCTGTGTGACGGTGGCTCTGCTGTGCCAGGCTGGTGCAGCACACCAAGGACCTCATGGAGACCGAGGAGAAACTCTGCATCAAGGTACTGAGGACGCTGCAACAGATGCTGGTGAAGAGGAACAAGTATGGCGAGAGGGTGAGCACCGTGGTCCATTGATGTGTCCTCAGCCGTGCTTCTCATCATGCCCTCCCCACTGCAGCCCACGGGTGCTCAGTCTTGTTCTGCTCTAGCGCTGGCCCCGGTTGACTCATGACATTTGTTTGTCTTGGCAGGGCAACCTACTGCGGAAAATGCTCCTGAACAATTACCTGCAGAACAAGAAGTCCAGCTCCAAAGGAGAAGTCGTGGATGCTGCTGGGGGAGGTGAGTGTCCCTCTACGGCACTTTCCCTGTCTCTCTGCGCTGCTCACGCATCTCGGATGCCCAACTCCTGAATGCCCAGGTCAGGTCTGTAGCTGGTCTCCATGCTCCCACTTCCAAAGGATCTGGGGAAACGAAGGGATGGGGCCAAGATTTAGTGATTTAGGTGTGTTCATCCTCCTGCACCACCACAGCATCACATCCATCCATGTCCTCTCGCACAGGCCAAGACCAAGACTGGTCTGCTATTGCTGCTGTCCAGTGCCGGCTAGACCGAGAAGGAGCCACCAAGTTGGTGGCTGACCTCATCATGAACACCAAGAATGAGAAGATCTTCCAAGAGAGCATCCTGCTTGCCATCCGGCTGCTGGATGGAGGCAACACCGAGATCCAGGTGCTGAGATCCTGGGGGGACTCCACAACTGGTCTCTACAACTGTCTGATAGGAGGTTGTAGAGAGGAGGGAGCTGACCTCTTGACCCAAGTGGCAGGTGACAGGACAAGGGGAAAAGACCTCAAGCTCTGCCAGGGGAGGTTCAAGCTTGACACCAGAAAAAAATTTTTCACGGAAAGTGTCTTGGGCACTGGAACAGGCTGCCCAGGGAGGTGGCTGAGTCACCTTCCCTGAAGGTGTTTAAAGGATGGGTGGATGAGTTGCTGAGGAGCATGGTTTAATATGTGATACGAATGGTTGAACTCTATGATCCGGTGGGTCTTTTCCAACCTAGTGAGATTCTGTGATTCTGACTGGGGCAACCACGGTTCGATGTGTGCGGTGTTGCAGTCCCAGCACTTGGATGATGAGGGTGTAGGGCAGTTCTTAGTCCTGGGTTGGCCAAACTACTGTTTGGTTGCATGTGTTTGCTGACCCTGCAGAGGAGGAGCTGCAGAAATCTGCCTGGTTTTGAGTTTTCCGGTTTTGAGATTGGATTTTTGCTGGGTGCTGGGCCAGGGCAGGTTGCTGCCGGTTGTTTCTGGAGTAATGCTGATGCCCTCTGCCGGGTACTGCTGAAACAGCTCAGGGCTGCAGCTTCCAGGAGGCCAACGGCATCCTGAGTTGTATCAGAAATGGTGTGACCAGCAGGTCCAGGGAGGTGATTCTCCCTCTGTACTCAGCACTGGTGAGGCTGCTCCTTGAATACTGTGTTGAGTTCTGGGCCCCTCAGCACAAGAAGGATGTTAAGGCTCTGGAGCGAGTCCAGAGAAGAGCAACAAAGCTGGTGAAGGGGCTGGAGAACAGGCCCTATGAGGAGAAGCTGAGAGAGCTGGGGGTGTTTATCCTGGAGAAGAGGAGGCTGAGAGGAGACCTCATTACTCTCTACAACTACCTGAAAGGAGGTTGTAGAGAGGAGGGAGCTGGGCTCTTCTCCCAAGTGACAGGGGACAGGATAAGAGGGAATGGCCTCAAGCTCCGCCAGGGGAGGTTTAGGATAGAGATTAGGAGGAAATTTTTCACACAGAGGGTGATTGGGCATTGGAATAGGCTGCCCAGGGAGGTGGTTGATTCCCCTTCCCTGGAGGTGTTTAAGGCACAGGTAGACGAGGTCCTGAGGGACATGGTTTAGTGTTTGATAGGAATGGACTCGATGGACTCGATGATCCGATGGATCTCTTCCAACCTGGTTGTTCAATGATTCTATGATTCTTGGTGATAACTCCTGGGTTATCTCAGAACCTTTATCACAGCAAAGTCAAAACACTGTACATGCCAAAACCAGGAGGGTTCCAGGACTGGAGCTGCTGTGCTCACTGCTTGCTCTGACCCTAACCCTGTTTAGGGCAGAGGAGAGGACAGCAGCTGGGGAAAATCCACCCCTGTCAAGAGGACTTCAAAAAGTCCTCTCTGATGTCCAAGAGGACTGTGATGTCCAGAGTTCTTGTATGGAAAGAAACCTGCTCACCAGGTTATCTTAGTCTTGAGTGCTTCCAATCCAGTGGGAAAGGCAGAGACAATTTGGACCCACAATGGAGACACAAACTGCTGTCCTCCCCTCTCCTAGAAATCCTTTTACAACCTCATGACAAGTGACAAGAAGTCTGAGAAGTTCTTCAAAGTGTTGCACGACCGGATGAAGAAGGCCCAGCAGGAGACCAAGTCTACGGTGTCTGTAAACATGAGTGACATCGGGAACAAGCCTCGAGAGGACAAAGATGAGCCTGACCCTGGCACCAAAGGTGTGGGGCCATGTCTCCTGGTAGGACTTATGTCTGTCACTGGATAGCCTGACGCTAACGAGGTTGGATTGCCCTCTAGGACGAGGAGACACCTTCATGATGCCAGGAACCCCAACCCGATACCCCATGGGCCTGGGATTCCGAAAGGGCCACGACGCTGGGGAGCAAGGTCAGAACAATGAGATGGGGGTGACGGTCCTGATCATGGAGCCGATTCTGCGATTCCTGCAACTGCTCTGTGAGAACCACAACCGGGACCTGCAGGTTGGTTACTGGGCTGCTGAGCTTTGGGATCTGGGATCTGGGCAGAGGCCACAGGACTGGGGCATGGGAAGGCTGGTGCTTTGCCCTACTTTGGTCCCATAAGGCATTGCATCAACCACTCTGTGCCTCAGTTTCCCCGTCTTGGTGGCCAGGAAGGCCAATGGCATCTTGGCTTGGATCAGAAATGATGTGGCCAACAGGTCCAGGGAGGTTATTCTCCCTGGCACTGGTGAGATCAAACCTCGAATCCTGTGTTCAGTTCTGGGCCTCTCACCACAAGAAGGATGTTGCGGCTCTGGAGCAAGTCCAGAGAAAAGCAATGAAGCTGGTGAAGGGGCTGGAGAACAGACCTTATGAGGAACAGCTGAGAGAGTGGTGGCCCCAGGCCAGTTTTCCATCAAACTGCAGCTGGAGAGGGTGTTGGGAGGGAGAGAAGGACTTCCTCCCATCAGGGGATGCTGCTCAGCCCCATAACTGCAGGTTTTGCTCGACAGAACTTCCTCCGATGCCAGAACAACAAGACCAACTACAACCTGGTGTGTGAGACGCTGCAGTTCCTCGACATCATGTGTGGCAGCACCACGGGAGGGCTGGGGCTGCTGGGCCTCTACATCAATGAGTACAACGTGGCCCTCATCACCCAGACCCTGGAGACCCTGACCGAGTACTGCCAAGGTCCCTGCCATGAGAACCAGGTCTGTGGGTGTCACTGCAAGTCTGGGTCGGTTTTGGTGTGTTTGAGGCATTTCAGTTCAGTTCTGGAGTCCTCAGAGCAGGAAGGAGAAGTATCGGTGAGACCAAGTCCAGAGGAGGACACGTGGATGATCTGAGGGCTGGAGAGAGCTGGGGTTGCTCAGCCTGGAGAAAAGAAGGCTCAAGGGAGACCTTAGAGCAGTTTCCAGCGTGGAAAGGGGCTCCAGGAAAGCTGGGGAGGGACTCTGGATGAGGGAGGGCAGGGACAGGATGAGGGGGAATGATTTTCAGCTGTAAGAGGGGAGATTGAGATGAAATCTTAGGGAGAAAAGTTTTCCTATGAGGGTAGGGAGGCCCTGGCCCAGGTTGCCCAGAGCGGTGGTGGCTGCCCCATCCCTAGAGGGGTTCAAGGGCAGGTTGGATGGGGCTTGGAGTCCCTGATCCAGTGGGAGGTGTCCCTGCCCATGGCAGGAGGTGGAACTGGATGGGCCTTGAGGTCGCTTCCAACCCAAACCATTCTGTACTTGGCTAGAAGAAAGCAGGAGTCTAATATAGTGAAATAAATAGTGCCTTAATCAGAGAGAGAGAAGATTTGGGGCTCCTGGGTTCAGTGCTGTAGGCAAGACAATGTTTCAGACGTGGGCTGTGTTGGAGGATGAAGCTGGGAGAACTGTCAGGTTAACACACTGCATTGAACCCTCAGAGCTGCATCGTGACCCATGAGTCCAATGGGATCGACATCATCACAGCCCTCATCCTTAACGACATCAGCCCCCTCTGCAAGTATCGCATGGACCTGGTCCTGCAGCTGAAGGTAGGCAGAGCCTTGGGCTGGGGTGGTGGGCAGGTCCCTAGGGTGCGGTGTGGGGTGAGGTGACTCCTGTAGTCAAGACTCTGCATGGGCCAGGTCCTTACGTGTGGTAGCATTTGGGCTCGGTGGGATAGGGCTGGGGTGGTGGGCAGGTCCGTGGGGTGCAGTGTGGGGCGAGGTGGCTCCTGTAGTCAAGACTCTGCATGGGCCAGGTCCTTACACGTGGTAGCATTTGGGCTCGGTGGGATAGGGCTGGGGTGTCTCCACCGTGTGAAGCTCAGATGCTTCTAGGATGGGAGACGTGCAGCTGACGTGGGTGCAGGGGGTTTGCCCACCTTGGGCAGAGGCAGCGAGCAACTCCCTTCAACGAGGGCTTCTCCTCACCAGGACAATGCCTCCAAGCTCCTCTTGGCCCTTATGGAGAGCAGACACGACAGTGAAAATGCCGAGCGCATCCTCATCAGCCTCCGCCCGCAGGAGCTGGTATGGGCTGATATGAAACACCCTTTGTCTTGCCCCAGGGAGCCCCCAGCCTTCCCCACCCCGTTGCTGGACCTTCTGCCCATGGGTCCTGAAACAGTTCCTGGTTTACAATCCAATAAACCTCTCAGCTGCCACAATTCTGGTCCTACACCCACAAAGCCTCCTTGCCTAAGGGTCCTCCCAGAGCCACTTGTGGCCAGAGGAGAAAAACGAGGCAAGAAGATGGAAAACTCACGGTCCCTCTGCTGCCTTCTAGGTGGATGTGATTAAGAAGGCCTATCTGCAGGAGGAGGAGTGTGAAAACGCCGAGGTTTCCCCCCGGGAAGTTGGCCACAACATTTATATACTAGCCCTGCAGGTACTGGTTGGACTCGATGATCTGGTGGGTCTTTTCCAACCTGGTGATTCTACGATTCTGTGATTCCCCCCAGCCAGGCCAGTCTCCCTCAGGAGGCGTGGATGGAAACGTGCTTTTGGCTCGTGTGAAAAGCCAGCTCCCAGGCTTGCTGCTCCCCTGTGCACCGGTGGTTTCTCACCAGCCTGTGCTCACTTGGCTCTCGCTGTCCTTCTTCCAGCTGTCCCGACACAATAAGTCTCTGCAGCAGCTCCTGAAGCCGGTGAAGCGAATCCAGGAGGAGGAGGAGGAAGGCATCTCATCCATGGTATGGAGAGGCCTCAGGAATGGAGGCAGAGTCCCTCCAAACCCTGTCGAGAGACTGTAGAGAGTCTTGCTGAACCACCCTGGGTTCTCTTGTTGAAGCTTTGATGGGGTTTGGTATTCCCTGGAGGGGATTAAAGAAAGAAGGACTTATCAGTGCCCTTGTAGCCAAAACTACAAGCCCAAAGGCATGTGCACCAAGCTACAGAGAAATGCAGTTGTGGGACTCAGCCCTAGGGTCACCTGGCCACACGCTGGTGGCCCTGGTGGGGTCTTACTGAGACCCATTTTCTCTCCTTCCCCTCAGAAGAGGAAAGGCTGAGTCCTTCACTGTCATTTCTTGCCTGCGTACCTTAGATCCTGAACAAGATCCAGCAGTAATATGATTTCCCTGGGGTTTTACGGGCATCGATTTGTAATTTGTGGATTAGCAGCGTTTGGATGTAATTATTGCAGGGAATCGAATGTCTGTCACCTCAGGGAGGGCTCGTACCCCTTTAGGAAGCTTTAATTCATTCGCTTCTCCCTGAAAATCTCATCAGCTTTAGTAGCTTTTAAGGAATGCTGGTGTCAGTGCAGAGTTAGACCTGACTGGCCTGGCTGAGGCCGCTCTCACCCTCTGCCTCTCCCCACATCCCAGCTCAGCCTCAACAACAAGCAGCTGACGCAGATGCTGAAGTCGTCGGCCCCAGTCCAGGAGGAAGAGGAGGACCCGCTGGCCTATTACGAGAAGCACACCTCCCAAATTGAGGCAAGACCTACTTAGCTCTTGGGCTGCTGTTATTATGCGCATGGTCGGTGAATCCCACGTGTGCTCCAGCTGCCTTGTGCCTGGTTATTTCACACTTCCCATGCCTGTGCCGGCAAAAAAGCAGACAGTCCCTTGGTTCTGTGGAGTCGGTGGTGTTAGCAGAGCCCATGGAGAGCTGCAGGAATGAGCTGACCCTTCCTTTCTCCAGTATGGATCTCCTTGAGATGGGCCAGCAAGGCTTCACACACTCTCAGCTTTCCTCCAGCAGAGCCAGAGCTGCCTTTGCTGGGTCTTTTTGTAGCAAATGCTGGCTCCTGCACTTGGAGCACAACAACCCTATGCAGAGCTACAGACTGGGAGAAGCCTGGCTGGAAAACTGCCAGGAGGAGAGGGACCTGGGGTTATTGGTCAACAACCGACTGAACATGAGCCAGCAGTGTGCCCAGGTGGCCAAGAAGGCCAATGGCATCTTGGCTTGGATCAGAAATGGTGTGATGAGCAGGTCCAGGGAGGTTATTCTCCCTCTGTACTCAGCACTGGTGAGACCAAACCTTGAATCCTGTGTTCAGTTGTGGGCCCCTCAGCACAAGAAGGATGTTGAGGCTCTGGAGCAAGTCCAGAGAAGAGCAACGAAGCTGGTGAAAGGGCTGGAGAACAGGCCTGATGAGGAACGGCTGAGAGAGCTGGGGGTGTTTAGCCTGGAGAAGAGGAGGCTGAGGGGAGACCTCATTACTCTGTACAACTACCTGAAAGGAGGTTGTGGAGAGGAGGGAGCTGGGCTCTTCTCCCAAGTGACAGGGGACAGGACGAGAGGGAATGGCCTCAAGCTCTGCCAGGGGAGGTTTAGGCTGGAGATTAGGAGGAAGTTTTTCACACAGAGGGTCATTGGGCATTGGAATAGGCTGCCCAGGGAGGTGGTTGATTCCCCTTCCCTGGAGGTGTTTAAGGGACGGGTGGATGAGGCCCTGAGGAACATGGTTTAGTGATTGATGGAAATGGTTGGACTCGATGATCCGATGGGTCTCTTCCAACCTGGTGATTCTACGATTAGAAGAGTGGTCGGTCATATTTGGATCCCGGTGGAGGGGAAAGGAGGAGGGGAAGGCACAGCTGGGTCTAGAAAGGAGGAAACCAAAGCCTGGCAGGGGCAGGATCTGACACCACCCTCCCTTTTCTCTGCTTCCTGCAGATTGTGCGCCTGGACCGAAGCATGGAGCAGATAATCTTCCCCGTGCCGGGCATCTGCGAGTTCCTCACCAAGGAGACCAAGTACCGTCTCTTCACCACCACAGAGCAGGACGAGCAGGGCAGCAAAGTCAGTGATTTCTTCGACCAGTCGTCCTTCCTCCACAACGAGATGGAATGGCAGAAGAAACTGCGCAGTAAGAGCGAGGCAGACGTACCTTTGGGGCTCTCCGCAGCCAGCACGGGCACCTTGAGTAGTCCTGCGGTGTGAAAAAGGATGGGGGGAGGCAGCCCTGCTTTGATTTCCGGCAGCCTGGGAATCACATCTCTCAGCTGCCTGTGCCCCTCGCTGTGTGGAGCACAACACACTTGGCAGTTTGTAGGGACTGGAGGTTAATCAAGGTCCCAGGGATTTATTTCCTCCACGCCTGTTAGCGCAGTTCCTCGGTAGTTTGAAATGCATCTTGCAGCACATTCCTGGGATTTACACCTGCAGGTGTTTTCTCCTGGAAAGCCCTCGCTTCATCTGTTTGCAGTTGCCTTCTCCCAAGCCAGAATCTAGCAGCTACATATGGGAAATAAAAGCTGTCTCTCTGCACCCTGCAGACCCGTTTAGGTGCTTTCACGGCTACCTCAGGACGGAAATCCTGACTTTAAATAACAAGAGCTCAGCACAGAGTCATGCTGTAAATACTGCAGCTAAGGGGTAGAGTAGCAGCTCAGAAAACACTTGCGGATCCAGTCAAAACTATCTTAGGAATTCAGCAGGAAACAAGTGTAACAATATGGGTGGGAAATTGCTGGCTGGGGCTCTCTCTGGGCCGAGAACCAGGACTGAAAACACAAAGAGTGAGTTGTTTTGAAGGCTGCGAGGCTGTAGAAGATGGGGGGGGGGGGGGGGGGGGGGGGGCGTGAGAAGGAGGATGGAGCTGATCTGAATCCAAGGTGCCAGAGCAGGTCAAAGGGCCGAGAACCCCAAAAATGTGAGCAAGTAACTTTTTCATAGAATCACAGAACAACCAGGTTGGAAGAGACCCAGCAGAATATTGAGTCCAACCGTTCCCATCAATCACTAAACCATGTCCCTCAGCACCTTGTCCACCCCGTCCCTTAAACACCTCCAGGGAAAGTGAATCAACCACCTCCCTGGGCAGCCTCTACCCACTGCCCAATCACCCTTTCCGTGAAATATTTTATCCTGATGTCCAGCCTAAACCTCCCCTGGTAGAGCTTGAGGCCATTCCCTCTCGTCCTGTCCCCTGGGAGAAAAGCCCAGCTCCCTCCTCTCCACAACCTCCTCTCAGGATGTTGCAGAGAGCAATGAGGTCTCCCCTCAGCCTCCTCTTCTCCAGGATAAATACCCCCAGCTCTCTCAGCTGCTCCTCTTCTTCTCCAACCCCTTCCCCAGCTTTGTTGCTCTTCTCTGGACTCGCTCCAGAGCCTTAACATCCTTCTTGTGGTGAGGGGCCCACAACTGAACACAGGATTCGAGGTTTGATCTCACCAGTGCTGAGTCCAGAGGGAGAAGAACCTCCCTGGACCTGGTGGCCACACTGTTTCTGATCCAAGCCAAGATGCCATTGGCCTTCTTGGCCACCTGGGCACACTGTTGGCTCATGTTCAACCAACCGTCCCAGGTCCTTCTCCTCCAGGCAGTTTCCTGTAAGACTTCTCCTAGTCTGGAGCTGCTCGGGGTTGTTGTGCCCCAAGTGCAGGTTAAACCTGGCCCTGCTGGCCTCGCAAATGATTAGTTAGAAGGTCAATAAAGAGATCTTTCAGCAGATGAGGAGGGAGCTCTTATTAACCTTCTGAAGGAAATGGGAGGGAAGGCTCTGTGGGCTGCGCGGAGCCCTTTGGATGTCTGGGAGGACAAAGGCTTCCCTGGCTGGCGCGAGGTTGGCTGAGGTTTGTGTGTCTGCCTCCTCTCCCCCCAGGCATGCCGCTGATGTACTGGTTCTCCCGCAGAATGACGCTCTGGGGTAGCATTTCCTTCAACCTGGCCGTCTTCATCAACATAATCATTGCTTTCTTCTACCCCTATGTCGAAGCTACTTCCATGGGTAAGTGCCCAGCATCTGCTGCTCCGCAAGGTGGAAGAAAAAGGGACCTTTATATGCAGGAAAAACAGTCCCTTTACCTGTTCTCTCCTCACTTCCAGCCTCCTTTTGACAACCAAAACCTCAAGTCCTTTATTCTGGTCAAAGGATGGGATCGAATCAAGATCTCAGTTGCCAGCCCTTCTGCTTCTTTCTTAGGGAAAAGTCTCTTCTCCCTGGGCTGTCCCTGTTGGTAAAATGAGGGAAGCAATGTCAGAACACGTCCCTGCTGTCAGGCAAAGCCCCCAGCGTTTTCGGTGGTTTTTGAGGTCTCAGATAAAAGAGGTTAGAAAAATGTATCAGTAAGAACCATCTTAGTCAATACAGGTCTTTGTAGTCAAGCGTAAATCCTCTCTTTCTTCTCTCTGATAATCAGCATGTTAGTTTTTCTGGACGATCTCGACAGCAGTGCCGTGTCTGATTGGCAGCTTGCATTTAATCTCGTGCCGTTTAATTACTGGGGGAATCTTCTCTTCCCAGGAGTGCTGGATTCCCCACTGATCTCGCTGCTCTTCTGGATTCTGGTCTGCTTCTCCATCATGGCCCTGTTCACTAAGCGCTACGGGGTCAGACCGCTCCTCGTGGCGCTGATCCTGCGCTCAATTTATTACTTGGGGATTGGACTCACTCTGAATATCCTGGGAGCTCTAAACGTAAGTTGGCTGAGAGGAGACCTCATTACTCTCAACAACTCCCTGAAAGGAGGTTGTGGAGAGGAGGGAGCTGGGCTCTTCTCCCAAGGGACAGGGGACAGGATGAGAGGGAATGGCCTCAAGCTCCTCCAGGGGAGATTTAGGCTAGAGATTAGGAAGAAGTTTTTCACAGAAAGGGTCATTGGGCATTGGAATAGGCTGCCCAGGGAGGTGGTTGATTCACCTTCCCGGGAGGTGTTTAAGGGACGGGTGGATGAGGTCCTGAGGGACACGGTTTAATGTTTGATAGGAATGGTTGGACTGGATGATCCGATGGGTCTCTTCCAACCTGGTTGTTCTATGATTCTGTCTGCGCTGGAAAAATAACGTAGCAGCCCAAAGCCCAGGAGGCTGTTGTGCACACACAAAGTGCAGCAAATCCCACTCCCTCCCATTTCTGGTTGTCCCCCAGCTGACCAACAAGATTGTGTTTGTGGTGAGCTTCGTGGGCAATCGTGGGACCTTCATCCGAGGCTACAAGGCCATGATCATGGATGTGGAGTTTCTTTACCACGTCGGCTACATCGTGACGAGCGTCCTGGGGCTCTTCGTGCACGAGCTCTTCTACAGCATCCTGGTACAGTCAATGCAGGGATGCAGAGGTAGCCAGGCTGCCCTGGTGGAATCTAGAAGGTTCCTGTGACACCTTTCAGGGGCTGATTGATAACGGCAGCGAGAACAATTCACTGCGCTCTAATCTTTGCGTAGGCTGAGCTTTCTGCCTTCCGACAGCATCTATTACTGTCTTTCTCCTGGTCTTTTGCTATCTCTCTCTCTTTCTAATCTCCCCTGTGTACTTTATCTGGGTCAGCTGGGAGACAACGTGAGCTGGGGAGGGCAGAGGCAGGGTGTTGTGTCCTATTCTTGGCTCTCCCGCTGTGCATAAGTCACTCCATTCTTCTCTGCTTCCCTACAATAAGCTGGGAAACTTAAAGGCTTTATGTGAAAGTTAGCCAAGGTCTGCTGAGCGATCCGAGATCTCGGGATAAAAGAGGATGTAGGTAGGCCAGGAATATTACCAAGAAAAACCACCCCACAGCATTTCTTTGCTCCTGGATCTTCACAGCTCTTTGATTTGATCTACCGTGAGGAGACCTTGTTTAATGTCATCAAAAGCGTGACACGGAACGGGCGCTCCATCCTGCTGACAGCCCTCCTGGCCCTCATCCTCGTCTACCTCTTCTCCATCGTGGGTTTCCTGTTCCTGAAGGATGACTTCATCCTGGAGGTGGAGCGGCTGCCGGACAGCAAGGCCAGAGGTTGGTCAGCCCTTGTCTTCGTTTGCTGTGGTGCTTGGGTAGAGGTGGGCAAGGCAGAGTGTGGGGCTCCTTCTGCAGCTGGACCATTGCATTGAATCATGGAATGGGTTGGGTTGGAAGGGACCTCCAAGCCCACCCAGTTCCACCCCTGCTATGGGGAAAACTCCCTCTGGATCAGGGGCTCCAAGCCCCATCCAACCTGCCCTTGAACCCCTCCAGGGATGGGGCAGCCACCACCGCTCTGGGCAACCTGGGCCAGGGCCTCCCCACCCTCACAGCAAAACATTTCTTCCTAAAATCTCATCTCCTTCTCCCCTCTTGCAGCTGAAAACCATTCCCTCTCATCCCATCCCTGCCCTCCCTGATCTAGAGCCCCTCCCCAGCTTTCCTTGAGCCCCTTTCAGTGCTGGAGGCTGCTCTGAGTTCTCCCCAGTGACAGGGGGCACAGCTACAACTGGAGTTTTAGCATGGTGGAGGCCTCACTGAAACTCGAGCAGAAGAGTCATAGAATTGTAGAATCATAGAACAACCAGGTTGGAAGAGACCCACTGGACCATTGAGTCCAACCATTCCCATCAAACACTAAACCATGTCCCTCAGCACCTCGTCCACCCGTCCCTTAAACCCCTCCAGGGAAGGTGATGCCCTTCCCTGGGCAGCCTCTGCCACTGCCCAATGACCCTTTCTGTGAAAATTTTTTTCCCAATGTCCAGCCTGAACCTCCCCTGGTGGAGTTTGAGGCCATTCCCTCTTGTCCTGTCCCCTGTCCCTTGGCAGAAGAGCCCAGCTCCCTCCTCTCCACAACCTCCTTTCAGGCAGTTGTAGAGAGCAATGAGGTCTCCTCTCAGCCTCCTCTTCTCCAGGATAAACACCCCCAGCTCTCTCAACCGTTCCGCATAAGTCAAAGCCTGGGAAAGTCTAGAACACCAAAATCTTTTTCTAAGAAGCTTGGAAGCTGTGAAAAGAGGCAGTTGTAAAGCACCCGTGACAGCAGTGAAGAGCTTTACTAAGGCAAAGTGATGCTCTGACAAGGCTGTGGTCGCTTTTACTTGCAGATGACCCCTTGGGGATGCAAAGGAACATGGAATCCTTCATGGAATCATGCAGTGGTGACAAAATTAGCTGCTCTGCTGTGCCTACTGCTTTGGAAGGTAAGTGAGCTCATTAGAAAGGTTGACTCTGTTAGTGGTAGAGTGGGTTGGCTGCCTGGTTTGTCAACAAGCTCGGAACAACAAGCTCATCTTTTCAAAGATGGAAAACCACTTCTTTTAGGCAAGAAGCCTGGAAATTTTGCACTGACCTTGGCGTAAAAGAATGTTGAAGTAGGTTTAGTTTAGTCAGAATGAAAGTGGGAGCTTCGGGAGAGCTCAGGCAAACACCTCCCCAGCAAGAACCAAGCTGGAGGAGCTGCTGGGATGTTGCTGGTTGGGAGATCTGCAAGGAGCAGCTGCTCCCAGGAGATCTGCCACTGCGTCACTGCAGCAGGAGTTGTCACTGCAAGAGGAGTCATCCCTGCAGCTCTGAATTTATTTGTAATGGTCTGGTATTTAAGCCTAGTCTTGTGCATTGGGTTTTTGCTTTTGGTTTCCCCTCTGGTGCTCCAGAAACAGTCACTGACCAGTGGGAACGTGCCTGTGACACTCTTCTCATGTGCATCGTCACTGTCCTGAACCACGGCCTGAGGAACGGAGGAGGCGTAGGGGACATCCTGCGGAAGCCATCGAAGGACGTGAGTTTAGGCAGCACCCAGGGAGCCCTTTCTTCCACTGAATCCTGCTGTGTTCACTGAGCTGCAGCTGCCCTTTCTCTCTGGAAACCGTGACAATTGCGTAGAGTCATAGAATGGTTTGGACCTCAAAGTCCATCCAGTTCCAACCCCTTGCCACAAGCAGGGACACCTCCCACTGGATCAGGGGCTCCAAGCCCCATCCACCCTGGCCTTGAACCCCTCCAGGGATGGGGCAGCCACCCCTGCTCTGGGTGACTTGTTCCAGTGCCTCAGCTCTATCCCCTACACTCTCCTCCAGTGCTTTCCCCCTTCCTTCCCCATCACACCTTTTATTCCTCCTCACCTGCATCCCGTGTATCGAGACAGCATATTTAGAGCAGCTAGAGATGTGCAAGAGACATCCATTTATCCCTTTCCTCCATTACAGGAGTCTTTGTTTCCTGCTCGGGTTGTCTACGACCTCCTCTTCTTCTTTATCGTCATTATCATCGTCCTCAACCTCATCTTTGGGGTCATTATTGACACTTTTGCTGATCTGAGGAGCGAGAAGCAGAAGAAGGAAGAGATACTGAAAACAACTTGCTTCATCTGTGGTGAGTGCTGGGACCCTGTTGTCGAGGAACTGCCCCAAAGCTCCTCCTGTCGTCTGAGGTTGAGGGAAGGGAAGGACTTTCAGCAGGTTTCTGGTTTTCTTTGGTTCACAGCAGAATTGAAACCTGCTCCTCCCTGCAGTGGGAAGAAGCTTAAACGAGGACATAAACCGGGAGGGGAAATTATCTGTATTGCTCTTTGCCTCCTGTTAGTGAGGTGTTAAACCGAAATGGCCTGTTAAGCAGGTCTCGGTGCTGTTGCATCTATCACTCCCGAGACCATCACTGAGCCAGTGGAGAAAAAAAATTACAAAAGCACCATATCACGAAGGAAATAAAATACAGAAAATGTTCTGGAATGCTTTCAGTCATAGGAAGGCATCCAAAAAATGGGGAAAAAAACAAGTCTAGCTGTTTTGTGGTTTTTTTCTAAGAGATCCACTGGGTGCATTTTATGCTTTTAGATACCTAGGCAGGAAACATAGCTAAATACTTTAAATAGAAGCCTCCTGAATACACAAGTGGGTTATTCTCCCCCCGTTTTGGATGCTTGGAGTGTCTAAACGCCAACTAATTATTAAAAGCACTTCTTGAAAGTCGCACCTGGGAGAGGATGCAATTAGCTGTACTTCCTTTCACATTGTATCAGAAATGGTGCGACCAGCAGGTCCAGGGAGGTGATTCTCCCTCTGTACTCAGCACTGGTGAGGCCGCTCCTTGAATACTGTGTCCAGTTCTGGGCCCCTCAGCACAAGAAGGATGCTGAGGCTCTGGAGTGAGTCCAGAGAAGAGCGACAAGGCTGGTGAAGGGGCTGGAGAACAGGCCCTATGAGGAGCGGCTGAGAGAGCTGAGGGTGTTTATCCTGGAGAAGAGGAGGCTGAGAGGAGACCTCATTGCTCTCTACAACTACCTGAAAGGAGGTTGTAGAGAGGAGGGAGCTGGGCTCTTCTCCCAAGTGCCAGAGGACAGGACAAGAGGGAATGGCCTCAAGCTCCGCCAGGGGAGATTTAGGCTGGAGATTAGGAGGAGGTTTTTCACGGAAAGGGTCATTGGGCATTGGAATAGGCTGCCCAGGGAGGTGGTTGATTCCCCTTCCCTGGAGGTGTTTAAGGGACGGGTGGATGAGGTCTTGAGGGACTTGGTTTAGTGTTAGATAGGAATGGTTGGACTAGAAGATCCGATGGGTCCCTTCCAACCTGGTTGTTCTGTGATTCTGTGATCTCCTTCATCCACCTTCTCCTGCCTTTCCCAGGGCTGGAAAGGGACAAGTTTGACAACAAGACAGTGTCCTTTGAGGAGCATATTAAATATGAGCACAACATGTGGAACTACTTGTACTTCATCGTGCTGGTGCGGGTGAAGAACAAGACAGACTACACTGGGCCAGAGAGTTACGTGGCGCAGATGATAAAGGTAGGTGTCCTCTCCGAGCGGCTTCTCTGCTATCGCAACCTGCCTCCCCTGGGGAAAGAGTTGAGAACGCCGGGCTTGCCAAGGGAAAAAACAGTTCTGAGAAGGAGCTTTTCAAAAATATTTAGTAACGTTGCTGTGCCGTAGTTCTCTCTGAGCTGGTTGTTTCCACTTTGCAGTCTCAGCCAACAGCGCATTGTCTGTTTGATGTTTTGTGCTGTGTATTTAAGGATAGCAGCAAGCGGTAGAGAGTGTGACTTCAAGGTGATTTCAAGAAGGGAGGGAAAAGAAATAGAGAAAAACTTCTGAACTTGAGCCCAGAAAGCTGTTAAGAGGGAAAACAACCGACTGAAAACAGACCATTTGTGGAAAATTTTCAGATACAGACAAGAAGAGCCTTCGGGAATTTCTTTAATTCCAGGCAGGCCTGCTGTGAGGTCCTACCAGGTCTCTTCCTTCCCCCCTCACCCCTCTCCAACTCCCCTTCTCCATGGTTGCCTTTCCAGAACAAGAACCTTGACTGGTTCCCCCGGATGCGAGCCATGTCACTGGTCAGCAATGAAGGGGAAGGGGAGCAGAATGAGATCCGAAACCTTCAAGACAAACTCAACACCACGATGAAGCTGGTGTCTCATCTCACCTCCCAGCTGAACGAGCTGAAGGAACAGGTACCAAACGCTTTAAAACAAGAGCACCCGAGGAACACTCCACTGTAGAAACTCACTGTCCTTATTAAAATAATAATAGGGGACGGGACAAGAGGGAATGGCCTCAGGCTCCACCAGGGGAGAGTCAGGCTGGACATTAGGAAAAATTTTTCATGGAAAGGGTCATTGGGCAGTGTCAGAGGCTGCCCAGGGAGGTGGTTGAGTCACCTTCCCGCGGAGGTGTTTAAGGGACGGGTGGACGAGGTGCTGAGGGACATGGTTTAGTGTTTGATAGGAATGGTTGGACTTGATGATCCGGTGGGTCTCTTCCAACCTGGTTGTTCTATTCTATTCTATGATTCTACGAAATAGTAAAGAGGAGGCGGCAAAGCTAGCCTGAGCCAGTACAACTTCAGATACAAAGAGCTCCTGCAGCTCTTTTCGGGGAAGCAGGGACACTTAGGACAAGTGCATTTTGATAAACTTAACTTCCTCATCAGCTAGAGTTCAACTCCCAGGGGTTTCTGGCAGACGTTAGAGCTGCTGAATCAGTCACACCAAAGGAGGGTGTTAAGTGAACAGAAAGGGCTGCTTTCCTACTCACTCATGTCCTTGTGTGACCTCTAGATGACAGAGCAACGGAAGCGCAGACAAAGGATGGGGTTTGTGGATGTCCAGAACAGCATGAACCACTAAAACACAGCAGCATGGGCTTCACCCACCGAGGGACGACACACATGTATCAGCTAAGGAGGCTGCTTGCGCCTGGGTTCCACGCGTGGCCGTCGCTGGCAGAGAAAGATGAACCACGCGCGAGGGCTTCACTGTCAACATTTTCCTTAGATCACTTGTAAGCAATTCAGGAACCAGGGACTGGCCGGGATTCCTCATGATACCTGGACCCCCACGTTACCCTAATGCCCTTGTAGGAAGATAAATTATCCAGGACTTTTATTCCTCATCGCGATAACTCTTTTAGTTTGCAAAGGCAGAGGGTTGTACCTTTATCTCCCTGCGCTGCATTCGGACGGCCCCCACCTCAGGTGTAGCGTAACTAGCTGTAGGGCTGCGATATTTAACTTATTCCAAGAGCAGCACTAGTACACGTGGATCTTCGCAAGCCCCGTATTTTCTCTACCTGCTCCATGCTGATCCCTCTCCAGTTAAAAAGAGTTTTGTTCATCGCTGTGGTGCAGGAAAGAGGAGCTAAACTCAAGGAGATGGATTTGTTAATTTAACTCACCAGATGAGTTACAAGCTTGTACTAGTGTGAACTTTTGCCTTCTGAGGACCAAGAGTGTCTGGGCGGTAGGAGGAGGAAACTGCAGGTTTCCAGGAGTTCACTGTGAAGGGGTGTCCTGTGTTTTAGTTTCATCTCATTTTACTTTTATTTTTTTTTTTTTTGTTAGCGTTGTTACTTAAGGACGGAAATGTAAATTGCCTTGACTAAATTAAACACAAAGTCATGTTACAATAAAAACTTAAACGTGGTAAAGAAAGCGCCCTTCCTGTGCACTCTGGTATGTAATGGGGCTGTTCTAAATAAAAATACAGAACAATCCGAGGATCTGAAGCCAAAGCAGGGCTGGATTACACAAGGGACACCGCAACCCAGCACTCTCAGCTCCAGATGTTAGACGTTAAACTGGAGTATGGTGCTCCAGTCAGAAGATGAAGAATGCTACCATGAAGAAGTACCTTGAAAGCCAGCCTTGTTTTCTAAAGCTCTGGATTAGAGCCTGTGGCAAAGTTTCAAATTCTTTCACTCCTTGCCAGGAAAACACTGTTCAAATAGATAAAAAGGAGCAGCTGTCGGTGCTGCCTGGAGCCAAGCGGAGTCCTGGCATAGCTGTGCTCTAGACGCTTCCTTCCCAAGCCAAGCAGAGCCGCAGCCACCCCCAGCTCCAGTCCTGTGCCTCTGCCTCGCAAGAACAGGCACTGATGCGAGCATTAAAGCTTTAGAAAGGAATAAAATTAGGCTACAGCAATGGACTAATCGCACTTGCAATTTGTTTATGGCCCTATATGGCAACACACCATCGAAACCTCTTTATCTCTCAGATACGCGGTAACCTGCATGGAAGCTTCTCTTCCTGCTGAGGGAAATCTGCATCCAGCTAGCTCGGCCAGCACCCCACTGCTGCTGCCTTTGACTGAAATCTCAATTAAACCCTTGCGCTGCTTTGCTGTCCCCATGACAAAGTCGCCCTCAGTCCTCTCCTGTGTCTTCTCAAAAGGAAAAGAAATGTGCTGATTAAAGTTACCCCTCCCTGTTTGCCTGTTCCCAGGGCTAACACACAGAAACACAAGTACAGGAGGGAGCTGGCCTCTTCTGCCAAGGGACAGGGGACAGGACAAGAGGGAATGGCCTCAAGCTCCGCCAGGGGAGATTTAGGCTAGAGATTAGGAGGAAGTTTTTCACACAAAGGGTCATTGGGCATTGGAATAGGCTGCCCAGGGAGGTAGTTGAGTCACCTTCCCGGGAGGTGTTTAAGGCACAGGTGGATGGTGTCTTGAGGGACTTGGTTTAGTGTTTGATAGGAATGGTTGGACTCGATGATCCGATGGGTCCCTTCCAACCTGGTTGTTCTATGATTCTATGATACAGTGACATCACATCATCTTCACAACCAAATTGAAAGCACGTACTTGCTCTCTGCACCTCCTGGTTGTTCCATTTCTTGTCATACAAAGCAGGAGGTCTAACGCCACCAAGTTCGTTACACTATGTGGCTCCAATATGCTTTTGGCACAGATGTGTTGAGCTATGCCTTAGATTTTCAGTACAAAAAAGAGGGGGCACTAAATACGAAGGGTGGAAGGTGCAGGTCTGAACAAAAATGCTGTTGCTAAGAGCAATAAATGGTTTTATTCATCATGGCAACATACTGTGCTTTAGGAATATATACAGAGGGGGGAGCTGGGAGTGAGCCTGTCACTTCGAGTCCTCTTCGGGTTTCTTGGCATAAAACTTTTCTCGCAGTTTTCTCCACGTCCCTTTTTTCATGTCTTCCATCTGTTTCAAGATGTCTGTGAAAGGAGAAGAGAGAGGGAGAGGTGGAAAGAGGGAGAAGAGCAGAAGAGCAAAGGAATGAAAGCCCTCCTATAACAGCTCTCCCTCAAATATATTGTCCTTTCTTGACTTTTCATCTTAATGAATTTCTATTTCAGGGCCTGAGGCAAGTTAGTTTTCCCTTTCCAATCAATTGTGTGGGGAGTCCCTTATCACTAACAACTAATATTCAGTTTCCACGCACTGCAATCAAAGTTAGGAACTGGAGCAGAACAAACTGTGCTGACTTCCTACACTGCACTTGATAAATGATCTGGCTTGAGAGTATTTCTGCATCATGGTGCCCTGTTTTCTCTCCAAGTCTAATACAAAATGAGAAGCACTGAAGGGAACTGGAATATGATGAAACAGAAGCTGAGAATTTTTTGGACTGACTGACAGAGCAAATGTGAGTTTCCTTCATACAGGACCTGCGATCTGAGCAGAAAGAACCCTCACAAATCCACTGCTGCTCTGATCTCAATTATTCCTGAACTTAATTATCACTAAACATCCTCACAGCCTTGCATGGCAGTCCCAACTCTGTCCTTTAGTCACAAGAATTTAGAAGAAATAATGCAGGAACACCACAAAGAATACTTTATCTCCTTATTGTCAAATCAAGCATACGATTAGTACCTGTGGACAGTATCATCTTGCAGTCTTCTACTGTCACTCCAGTGAAGTTTGTGTCTTTCAGGCGCGGATACTTTACAAACAAGTAGGTGAGAAAAGGAAAGAAAGAAAAAGCTGTTAATTGTACTGTATTAAACCAGGTTAAAATGTCCCCATATGGTAGAATCTGAGCTCATTTTCAGAAGAGCAACGAAGCTGGTGAAGGGGCTGGAGGCCTTATGAGGAATGGCTGAGAGAGCTGGGGGTGTTTATCCTGGAGAAGAGGAGGCTGAGAGGAGACCTCATTGCTCTCTACAACTACCTGAAAGCAGGTTGTAGAGAGGAGGGAGCTGGGCTCTTCTCCCAAGGGACAGGACGAGAGGGAATGGCCTCAAACTCCACCAAGGGAGGTTCAGGCTGGACATCAGGAAAAAATTTTCACAGAAAGGGTGATTGGGCAGTGGGAGAGGCTGCCCAGGGAAGGGGTTGAGTCACCTTCCCTGGAGGTGTTTAAGGGACGGGTAGACGAGGTGCTGAGGGACATGGTTTCGTGATTGATGGGAATGGTTGGACTCGATGATCCAGTGGGTCTCTTCCAACCTGGTGATTCTATGATTCTATGAATTCTGTTCACCCACACCAAGAACTGTATCTGCATTGTTCACAGATGTCACAAAGGCCAAGTTCTCCGTAGCATTCTCAGAGCGACCAAAGGCACCAGGAATGGCTGCATGCACCTGACAGCTCATTTGTCTGTTTGACATCCCCCCAAACCCTGCTGGGATGCGGCAGCCTCACTGCAGCAGTGACTCACCCTCCAAAAGAAGCAGGATGATGCTGATGCCAAAGCTCACCTTGTTTTTGTAGTAGTTGGTGTGGATTCTGACTAAGCTCTCGTACATTTGGTCACAGGCCTCAGGGTCAGCAATCTGGAGAGGGATAAATGCGTCACACAAGTCTTCACTTAAACCTCTATGGCAAACCCCACCTTGTTTCAAGGCTTGGGAGCAGGACAGTCAAAAAGCAGCTTAGGTGGGTTCTCAGTGCTGTGTAGGATGCTGGTGACCCCTCTTGCGCTGCTCCAGAATGTAAATCCTTGTCTTTCCCTTCCACTTTGCACCAGCTTCGCCTACAAGAATAACGAGGCAGAGGCCAAGGCCCTGGATCAGGTTGCCCAGAGCAGTGGTGGCTGCCCCATCCCTGGAGGGGTTCAAGGGCAGGTTGGATGGGGCTTGGAGCCCCTGATCCAGTGGGAGGTGTCCCTGCCCATGGCAAGGATTGAATATGGATAGGCTTTGAGGTCCCTTCCAACCCAAACCATCCTATGAATTCCACAATGGACCTTAAAACTCTGCTCAAAAAGATGTGACAAATCGACTGTGAATACACAGTTAATGAGAGCATTGCTGGATAGTTTTCTTACCATGTTTATCAGCCACTGCTGCAAAATCTGCAAGACTTCTTGCCCAAAGGTCAATTTTGCCACCTGTTTCATTCTAAAGCAGCAAACAGGATAATGTACTAGGATGGAAGTTAGAAAATCCCAGGGCAAGCTAAAAATAGTTTATAATTGATTAGGGAAAGCAGCATGAAAGAGACTGGGCAGCTTCTGACGGGTAAATGGATTTCTATTTTAGTCTAGTAAGTTGGAAAGATTTTGCTAATACCTAAACCTCTGCCAGGTGCCTCAGACAGGAGCATCTGTGTTGCAGAGTTGTCTATTTAGCAGCACGGATGTCACACCATCCTGGGTTTGTATTGTACAATGAGGGCCACGTCGGCCAGAACACTGCGTTGCTGCTCCGTGATATCAAAGATCAGTGACTAAAACGGATCCATGGATAAGAACAGCATTAACAATAACATGTGAGGATAAAACGACGCAGCTCGTCTGTCCCTGGGACACTGACACAAGCTCAACACAAAGCTGGAGAAAGCCTGATCTACTGGGATGCCCCTGCCCATAGCAACGGGGTTGGAACTAGATGATCTTTAAGGTCCCTTCCAACCCAAACCATTCTGCGATTCTAAGGCGTTTCCTGCTGAAACGGCTGCTGCAGGAGAGAGGCTACAGGGACAGGCAGATTGTCAAGAGGAAGCACTGTTACTTCACAGGTGATTTTCAGCTGAACATACCTCGTAGCCACGTTTCAAACGACCCAGCTGATGTTTTAGCGCTGACAGCAGAAAGAGCTGCTGAATGGGAAGCAGAAACGCTATCAGCCCACCCCATAAAATCAACAGATAGCATTCCATGTGAATAAAACTGACATTAGACTGATGAAGGATCCTTTATGCTTCTCTTGTTTTTCCCAGACGCTCCCCTCCTGCCGTCTGTCAGGACATTTCCCTTTGCTGTATTGAACCTTTTTCCATACAAACTGACATCAGCGTTGCAGGCGTCAGTTTAGATTTTCAGCATGAGTGGCAGCTTTGGGGTCTTGCAGCCAATCGGTGCCGCACACTCGGCTGTCCTCAGCATACGAAAAAACCAATAAGCACCTCCCGAAACGGCTGCTGCAGACTATTCTGGTGACCAATACAGAATTAGGTGCCCCTTGAAGTGGAAAACGTGTGTCTGGAGCAATGTTTTTAAGCAAAGAAACAACACATTCACATTCCACAGCAACACCAGCAAGCCTGTAAAGGTCTACAGCCCAAGTCAACCTTAGCTTCTCTGACTTATTGCAGCACCAAAGCCGAAACTCCAACATAATTATAGCTCTGCTCAGAAAAGGGGGGTCCAGGAAAGCTGGGAAGGGACTCTGGAGCAGGGAAGGCAGACGAGGGGGGATGGTTTTAAGCTGCCACTGTTAGGATGAGGTTATAAAATTAGATTAGAAACTCAGAATGGTTTGGATTGGAAGGGACCTCAAAGCCCATCCAGTTCCACCCCTGCCATCGGCAGGGACACCTCCCACTGGATCAGGGGCTCCAAGCCCCATCCAACCTGGCCTGGAACCCCTCCAGGGATGGGGCAGCCACCACTGCTCTGGGCAACCTGGGCAAGGGCCTCACCATCCTCATTATAAGGAATTTCTTCCTGTTTAATCTACGCCTTCCCTCTTCCTCTTTAAAGCCATTCCCGCTCATCCTATCACTACACACCTTTGTAAAAAGTCCCTCCCCGGCCTTCTCACAGGCAAGCTGGTGTCCCTCCATCGGTCCCAGAAGCCCTGAGCTCCAGATCCTTCCCCAGTTCCGTTCCCTTATCTGGACATGCTCCAGCCCCTCAATGGAGTGAGGGGCCAATACTGAACCCAGGATTCGAGGTGTGGCCTTGCCAGTACCATGTATGCAATCCCTTCCCTGCTCCTGCTGGTCACCTCATTGCTGATCCAAGCCAGGATGCTGTTGGCCACCTCGCCCACCTGGGCCACTGCTGGCTCCCATTCAGCTGCTGTTGACCAGCACCTCCAAATCTCTCTGATCTCCTGAACCACCAGACTACAACTTGAGTTGAGCTAGTCTGATGCTCCATTTGGGCTCATTCGGAGCTCAGCAGGGTGATCCCTGTTCCTTGGGTGTTGGATGGGATTTCCTCCATCAGCTGGGGATGCAAATGCAGAAGCACAAGCAGAGGGGTCAAACTCTTCCCTGCTCCTGCTGGCCACCCCATGGCTGATCCAAGCCAGGATGCTGCTGGCCACCTTGCCCACCTGGGCCAGTGCTGGCTCATGTTCAGCTGCTGTGGACCAGCACCCCCAAGTATCTCTGATTTCCTATGCAGCCAGCCTACAGCTTGATTTGAGCTGGTTTTCTGCTCGCTTTGGGCTTGTTTGCTGCTCAATCGGGTCCTGCACTTGGGGCACAACAACCCTATGCAGAGCTACAGACTAGGAGAAGCCTGTCTAGAAAGCTGTCAGGAGGAGAGTGACCTGGGGGTGTTGGTCGACAGCGACTGAACATGAGCCAGCAGTGAGCCCAGGTGGCCAAGAAGGCCAAGGGCATCCTGGCTTTTATCAGAAATGGTGTGACCAGCAGGGCCTGGGAGGTGATTCTCCCTCTGTACTCAGCACTGGTGAGGCCGCTCCTTGAATCCTGTGTTCAGTTGTGGGCCCCTCAGCACAACAAGGATGTTGAGGCTCTGGAGCGAGTCCAGAGAAGAGCGACGAGGCTGGTGAAGGGGCTGGAGAACAGGCCCTATGAGGAACGGCTGAGAGAGCTGGGGGTGTTTAGCCTAGAGAAGAGGAGGCTGAGAGGAGACCTCATTACTCTCTACAACTACCTGAAAGGAGCTTGTGGAGAGGAGGGAGCTGGGCTCTTCTCCCAAGAGACAGGGGACAGGACGAGAGGGAATGGCCTCAAGCTCTGTCAGGGGAGGTTTAGGCTAGAGATTAGGAGGAAGTTTTTCACACAGAGGGTCATTGGGCATTGGAATAGGCTGCCCAGGGAGGTGGTTGATTCACCTTCCCTGGAGGTGTTTAAGGGACGGGTGGATGAGGTACTGAGGGACATGGTTTAGTGTTTGATAGGAATGGTTGGACTCGATGATCCGATGGGTCTCTTCCAACCTGGTTGTTCTATGATTCTATGATTCAATTAGAGCTGCTTTGCCGCTCGCTTTGGGCTCGTTTGCTGTTCAGCAGGGTTCTCCCCATTCCCTGGCTGTTGGGATTCCTCCACGGGCTGGGGACGGGAAAGCAGACGCACAGAGCTCCCCTAAGCCCAAGCCCAGGTGTAGATCCCTTCCCTGGTGGCCACCCCATGGCTGACCCCAGCCAAGGGCTCCATCGCCCACCCCGGACACCGCTGCCGACCAGCGTCCCGCGTCTCCCGCCGCCCTCACCGGCGTGTTCTCCCCCTCGCGAAAGGCCTGCGCCACCCGCTGCCGCAGGAACACGCCCAGGTCCCGCTGCCGCTTCGTCTCCTCCACCGGCCACTCCTCGCAGAGCTTCAGGAACCGCCGGTACCTGGTGGCCGCCATTGAAAGAGGGGGGTGGGGGAAGGAAAGGGGGGAATCACGTGACCTACGGCAGCCGAGAGGGAGCGGTATGAATTGTATCACATGACCCGAGCAACCAATAAAAGCGCTGATGGGTCACGTGACCTGTAGAGATTTGTGGGTATCTGGAGGGAGGTGGGGATGTGGCTCAGAGCTCCTCTTCTTGGCAGGAAAATGAATCATAGAATCATAGAATCACCAGGTTGGAAGAGACCCACTGGATCATCGAGTCCAACCATTCCCATCAATCACTAACCCATGTCCCTCAGCACCTCGTCCACCCATCCCTTAAACCCCTCCCGGGAAGGTGACTCAACCCCCTCCCTGGGCAGCTTCTGCCACTGCCCAATGACCCTTTGCATGAAAAACTTCTTCCTAATATGCTACCTCTCCCCTGGTGGAGCTTGAGGCCATTCCCTCTCATCCTGTCCCCTGTCACTTGGGGAAATGGTTAAAAACTGCAACATTTTGTGTTCCTATATAAGGGGAGAGAGCAAGCAACACATTGCCATTTTCTAGGAGCAAAAACAGGTGAGGCCTGAGGTCAAGAGCAGCATTTGGCTCTGCTGGCAAGAGGACCATGTTGATGGTGTTACCCTGAGAGCCTTCTCCATCCTTCCTTTTGCTCAAGCCCAACCTCCCCGTGTGTGTATCCAGCAAGGAGCTGTGCAGACACTAAGGTGTGTCTGTCCGTCAGCAGAGTCGTTACCAGTCGCAATTAGCACTGGTCGGAGGGCTGCAGCATGTGAGCCAAGGCAATTGATGACTCTATCCATTCGCGTTTGTGGCTTTCTTTATAGTCGTTTGTGGGCCATAAATATGCAACACTGTAAAGAATATCCAATAAAATAATGAGGCCTTCCCAGATGAACTTTAGGCCAAGTGAAATAATGCAACTGGGCCTGATGACTTCAATTTTCCGGCTGTAAATTGTAGCGATTCACCAGCTGTCTGCAGTAAAATAGGAGTGAAGGGGTCTCCCTGGAGGTCTGGTGTTTAAACCTGTGGAAATAACGGCACTTTTCCAAACATACTGCCCGAAACAGAAGATCACATAAGTTAAGGATGCTCTGGAAGTGAAAAGAGATGGACAATAGGTGAGACTTACTTAGACAATTTTATTTATATCCCCATTCCCCGGTAATGGGGTTCTGTAGCTCTGTTCCTTGCATAAGGATTTGTCTTTCAGGTTTCCCACACCATGCAGGAAGGAATTATATTTGTTCCATAATCATAAAATCTGTCCACAAAAGCTGTAAACATTATTTTGAGACTTTTGTTATTGTTTCATTCAAACACACGCACAATATTTGTATCAAAGCATTTCTAGGTGACCTTTAGTGTCAGTTACTGACTCAATCTCACACTTTTTTTTTTCCCCTTTTATTTCTTTTTTTTTAAAGCAAAAATGTCTTGATGTGAATGCTTTTTGTGACTGGTATCTGCCAGAATTCATCGCATGCCCATACTTCAAGCTTAGAAAGTTTGTGAAACATGCCCTGTTACAATCCCGCAGGGATATTAAAGGTTGGTGAGGTCCAGTTCTTGGTCTGAGGTCCCCGTTAAGCAGCAGAGAACTCCTGCAGCACCTCCTACACCTGCATCTCCACACCTGCGCTGTACAGACAACACCTGCCTGCCTTGCAGTGCTAGGTCCGTGGAGTCAGAACGTCAGGGTGTGCAGTTTGCTCTCCTTATTACTTCTTGGCATTGAGCTCATCGTGCGGAAAAGCAGCCCTGCAATCTCTTCAGCCCTGCCAGCTCATTTTAATAGTCTCACTCACTGCACAGCATCTCTGGCTTCGCAAAGCGTTAGAGGTGAGCAGGTCCTGTTTTATCATTAAGACTCTTTCAAGTAATGCTTTCGTTTGGCTCACAAATAAATCGAGGACAGCAGTAAAGCACGAAAGGAAAATAAATCTTCTGATTGATTGCAGGCACGACAGATTCTTTCAGCTCTTCGCTTTTTACGCTTGAGTCCAGTGTAGCTTTTTGTTTTTGCTTAACCCTAGCAAGCTGCCCGTGCTCTCGTTCCAGGCGGCGCACGTGGCATCCAGCAGCTCTGAGGGTCCTGTCCAACTGACCCAACGCAGTGCTTTTCAGGGCTATCGGTCACTCGTAAATCCAGGCCGTTTCACAGAATTTGTCACTTTCCTTCGGAGATATTCTGAAGGATTTTGATGAGATTCTCCAGGCCGAAAATATAGCCGTGGTCTGGCCCATCGTACATGGTGTGATTGCTTTTGGAGCCTTTGAACGTGGTGTGAGCAAAGTCAATCATCCGGACATCAACTCTGGTGTGTGAGGTGGGGCAGTTTGATTTGCAGAAGTGAAGGTGATTATCCATGTTCTCCTTGTGCTCCTGTCCTTCATAAATGATGAGAAGGGAGCTGGAGTAGAACCTGTAAGAGCTTTGCTTCCTGATGACAGAAAGCAGAGCTTTCAGCCGCAGGATGATGGGCTCCAGGAGATCTGTCCGCAGGTGGTTACCGTTGCACAGGAACTGGCGCAAGGTTTGCTTGAATCCCTCTGGTGAGAGTTTCCGGCCGTAATACTTGTCCTTGCAGAGAAAATGGCCACTGTCTGCTTGGTAAACCTTGAGGGAAGATGGAAAGAAAAGGACATGGATCTGTTAGAGCGACTCCAGAGGAGGCCACAGAGATGGTCTGAGGGCTGGAGCACCTCCCATACAAGGACAGGCTGAGAGAGTTGGGGTTGTTCAGCCTGGAGAACAGAAAGCTCCGAGGAGACTTCAAAGCAGCTTCCAGTGCTGAAAGGGGCTCCAGGAAAGCTGGGGAGGGACTCTGGATCAGGGAGGGCAGGGACAGGATGAGGGGGAATGGGTTTCAGCTGCAAGAGGAGAGATGGAGATGAGATCTTAGGAAGAAACCCAGAGCAGTGGTGGCTGCCCCATCCCTGGAGGGGTTCAAGGGCAGGTTGGATGGGGCTTGGAGCCCCTGATTCAGTGGGAGGTGTCCCTGCCCATGGTGAAAGAATGGAACTGGATGGGCTTTGAGGTCCCTTCCAACCCAAACCATTCCATGATTCTACAATAATCCAGGTTCAATTCTTCAGTTTTCCCAGATTTCCCCTAAATCAAAGAAGCTCAGACCCAGGCAGAGGAGTGGGGCACGAATCCTCTGCAGAGCCTGGCAATGTCTAGCGATGCAGTGCTGCTGCCGGCTGCTCCCTGAATCCCACCTCCTGTCTTTTCTGGAGATTTAAACTGTTCAATTTAAACCACTGGTACAAATTCTTGTTGTACTGCTATAAATTATCCCTTTGTGAAACCCAAATAGCTGTAAGTCATAGCCGTGTCACCCGTGATTTACAGCATTTTCCCTCTGGCTACGGTAGGAGTTTGCAGCAGTGCAGGAAAACCCTGGCTTTGCACCACCTCAACATACATAACACACTTTTAGAATAATCCTGCTTTCTTAAACACAGAGAGACAAGACTGAGACAGAATTTTGAATGTGAGGCTCTGGTAGCTCTGAGTAAGACATGAGGGAGCGAATTTAGAATTAGATCACGTACCGGTTGTAATTTAAAGGATCATCTGCTCAACAGAAGGATGTCAGAGACCAGGAAGGGACATAGGTTTTGACACCAAGTGCTTGTAGTGCTATATGTGTGTATTATAATCATCATTGTCATAATTATCCTTCCGGCACAGCAGAACAGCATTTTGAAACCTGATTGAGAAGTGTGAGTGAAACAAATGTGTGGTTTTGGTTTCTATGGGGAAGGGCAGCAACCGGGAGCAAGAGGAACCGTAATGTTTAGCACAAAATAAAACCCTTGCTCTTGCGGAGACGTGAGGAGGCAGCTCTGCGAAGGCATGAACAGGATGTTTTTGTGTTGTTCTTTTTTTGTGCAGCAGCCAAGAGCTGAGCACAAGAGGGGAATCTGTGTTTGTGTACAGAATCACAGCATCATAGAATCATAGAATCACCAGGTTGGAAAAGACCCATCGGATCATCGAGTCCAACCCTTCCTATCAAACATTAAACGATGTCTCTCAGGACCTCATCTACCCATCCCTTAATCATTAATCATGGAATCATTAATGTTGGAAGAGACCTCTAAGCTCCAACTGTCAGCCCAGCTCCACCATGCCTGCTAAACCATGTCCTAAAGTGACACGGCCACATGGGTTTTTAGCTCCTTCAGGGATGGAAGCTCCACCACTGCCCTGAGAAGCTGCTTCCAATGTTTCACCACTCTTTTGGCAACGAAATATTTCCTACTATCCAATCTAAACCTCCCCTGGTGCAGCTTGAGGCCGGTTCCTCTCATTCTGTCACTTGTCACCTGGGAGAAGAGACCAACCACCTCGCTCCAACCTTCTTTCTGGAGCTGCCAAAAACGATGAGGTCTCCCCTCAGCCTCCTCTTCTCCACGTTAAGCAGACCAGGTTCCTCAGCTGCTCCCACAACCCCTGGGCTCCAGACCCTTCCCAGCTCTGTTCCCTTCTCCAGACATACTCCAGCCCCTCAATGTCTTTCTTGGAGTGAAAAGCCCAAAACTGAACCCAGGATTCGAGGTGCAGCCTCACCAGCACCACATCCAGGGATCAATCCCTTCCCTGCTCCTGCTGGCCACCCCATGGCTGATCCAAGCCAGGATGCTGGTGGCCTTCTTGGCCACCTGAGCACACTCTAGGAAGATTCTCCGCTGGGTCAAGCTGGTTCCAGCAGCTCATACTGGGTGGCTGTAAGCAGCCAAGTGTTCCAAAGCCAAAGAAGGGCGATGAGCAAGGTTACTCTCTATGTATGTGCTACATTCCTGACTCTTCCCTAAGCATCCTCTCCCGTTTAGGGCTAGGACACAAAGCCTGTGTTTGGAGAGAGGCAGGAATGAAACTGTTCCAGTTTACACCTCTAAAGGAAAGAGTCTCTTTAGATTTCCAGCTTGGTTTCAAGCTGGGCAAACGCCAAAAGGACTCGGGCTCTGTCTTACCTGCATCCCACAGATGCGGACGCCCAGAGACGCAGAGGTGCTTTGTTGACACTTCTTGATGTGCCGGGCTTTCTTCTCCTCGGAGGCATCGTCCCCGTGCTGCCGGGTTCCCATCTTTAAGTCCAGGATGCAGGGATAATTGTATTTTGATACCACATTTTCCAGCAATAGAAACTCTGCACGCGAGTTAAGGAAAACCCAATACTTTTAAATTCCAATTGAAAGAGGCCTTAAATCACAGCAACTGCTGACGCTTTCCATAATAGCTCACAACTGTAATGAGACTTTCTGAGCCAATTTTACCAACATGTCATAGCTATAGGCCCCTTGCTGCCAATTTCAGTTAATTTACTGTAGTACAGTCCTACCAATTAAAGCACCAACAGCTCCATTCTCTAGTGACATGATAGCCCTGGGCTGTCAATCCGACACTTGCCTCTGCGCTGTACTCACTCCGGTGGGTGTGGGGGAAGTTGTTAAACCGTATTACTCACATGACTGGTGGGTAATGAAGTGTAATAGGAAAATAAAAGGTGAGGCAGCTGCTAATTCCTAGAGTTGTGTTTTTAAATGTATGCCAAGGGGATCCTTGACTTACACTGAATCCCCTTTATGGGAACTGGGGTGGTTTTTTTCCTTTTTAAATAAAATATTTCAGTTGCAAGGGACCTACAATGATCATCTTATGCAACTGAATAGTGGGAGAAGGGAATGGATTGAGAGCAGCCTTGATGAGCAAGTCCCGAGAAGAGTGGCGAAGCTGGTGAAGGGACTGGAGAACAGGCACTATAGGGAGCAGCTGAGGAGGCTGAGAGGAGATGTCATTACTTTCTACAACTACCTGAAGGGAGGTTGTAGAGAGGAGGGATCTGGCCTCTTCTCCCAAGTGACAGGGGACAGAACAAGTGGGAATGGCCTCAAGCTCTGCCAGGGGAGATTTAGGCTGGAGATTAGGAGGAAGTTTTTCACGGAGAGGGTCATTGGGCATTGGAACAGGCTGCCCAGGGAGGTGGTTGATTCACCTTCCCTGGAGGGGTTTAAGGCACAGGTGGATGAGGTCTTGAGGGATGTGGTTTAGTGTTTGATAGGAATGGAATCATAGAACAACCAGCCTGGAAGGGACCCATCGGATCTTCTAGGACTAGAAGATCCGATGGGTCCCTTCCAGCCTGGTTGTTCTATGATTCTATGATTCTATGATTCTATGAGCAGGACTTAGGGGTCCTGGGAGATGAAAATCTCAGCATGAGCTGGCAATGGGCACTCACAGCCCAAAAAACCAATCATGTCCTGAGCTGCATCCAAAGCAGTGGAACCAGCAAGTGAGGGAAGGGATTCTGTCCCTCTGCTCTGCTCTCATGAGACCCCAGAGTCCTGTGCCCAGTTCTGGAGCCCTCAGCACAGGGAGGACATGGAGCTGTGGGAGCAAGTAAAGAGGAGGCCACGGAGATGATCCGAGGGCTGGAGAGCCTCCTGTACGACAACAGGCTGAGAGTTGGGGTTGTTCAGCCTGGAGAAGAGAAGGATCTGGCTCGACCTTAGAGCAGCTTCCAGTACAGAAAGAGGCTCCAGGAAAGCTGGGGAAGGGCTCTGGATCAGGGAATGCAGGGATGGGATGAGAGGGGACGATTTTAAGCTGAAAGAGGGGAGATTGAGATGAGATGTTAGCAAGAAATGTTTTGCTGTGAGGGTGAGGAGGCCCTGGCCCAGGTTGCCCAGTGCAGTGGTGGCTGCCCCATCCCTGGAGGGGTTCAAGGGCAGGTTGGATGGGGCTTGGAGCCCCTGATCCAGTGGGAGGTGTCCCTGCCCATGGCAGGGGTGGAATTGTATGGGATTTGAGTTCCCTTCCAACCCAACCCATTCCATGATTCTATAACAGAGCAACTATATTCTGTATATTCTCCGTATCCTGCGTACTCTCTGTTTTCCCACGGGAGGGACGTGTACCCCGTACAATAAAACATACATTGATTACCAGCTGTTATTTCTAGCCAAGACTCTGCTGTAGGGGAGAGAGGCGAAAGGATACGATGAAGTTTGTTCTCATTATGCTTGGAGGACATGCGGTTCAGGTGCTGCCTGTGACAGTGCAGTCCCCAGGGGTTGTAGCTGTTTCTTTCTGCCTCGTTTCCGTTGGCATCTTCCAAAAGTGAATCTGTGTGGTACTGAAGGTCTGTCCTCAATAACACCTTCCCCGGGCAGCTAGACAAAACACACAAAAGAACACGCCGGGTTTCTAAGCTGCGGAAGAGACTATTCCTCCCCTTCTCTTTTGTAGAGCCTCAAACTCGATAAGGTAAATTTTAGAGGGGCTCTCAAAGGGAACATATTCATCATGCTCAGCCTGCAGAGATCCTTTGTTACTCTGCAAGGGTAATTTTCAGAAAGGCAGCGATTGCCAGGTGCCAATATTTTCTTTCGTTATAATTTCAAAGCTTGCTTGGCTCCTATGAAAAGTCCCATTCACTGCGTCAGTGACCGAGAATCTTTATTTATCTGCCTAACAGGCACAACACAAGCAATTCGTCCAAGAGCAGTGATTCCCAATTTCGAGAGGCTGGCTTTGTGGAGGAGGGAGGGAGTGCTGAAGAGATTAGTTCTCCTTGGAGGGTCATTCCCTGATCTCACACGTCCAAAAACCATAACTCCCTTGTGCCCAGGGCGGCGGTTTCACGGCCGCAATCTTGCACCCTTCAGTCATCGCTGACCTAGGTCTTTTCTGAACCCGTCTGAGATGAAAGATGCCTTGCAGAAAGCTTCTGCAAGCCCTAGGATTGCCGTGTCCTTGCAAACACCGCGATGCCTCTCAGAGACAGCTCTCTCCCGGGATGGGGACAGCATTGACCCTCCTCAAGGCTGTTGCTTCTGGCTGATTACCAGCAGAAGGGCATTTGTGCTGTGTGCTTGGTGGTGGCTGTTCTCCTGGGGCCTCTCCTCCTCTTGGAGCATGCTGTGCTCCAAGGAATTAGGTTTACTGCAGAGTTTGAGGCATAAATTTGAGCACCAGCAGCTCAGCAACAGCCAGGTCTGCCCTGCTCCATCCACTAGGGAAGAGATGAACCATGAAGCCACCAGAAACAGTGTGACTAGCAGATCCAGGGAGGTTATTCTCCCTCTGGACTCAGCACTGGTGAGACCAAACCTCGAATCCTGTGTTCAGCTCTGGGCCCCTCACCACAAGAAGGATATTGAGGCTCTGGAGCGAGTCCAGAGAAGAACAACGAAGCTGGTGAAGGGGCTGGAGAACAGGCCTGATGAGGAAGGGCTGAGAGAGCTGGGGGTGTTTATCCTGGAGAAGAGGAGGCTGAGGGGAGACCTCATTGCTCTCTCCAACTCCCTGAAAGGAGGTTGTGGAGAGGAGGGAGCTGGGCTCTTCTCCCAAGGGACAGGACGAGAGGGAATGGCCTCAAGCTCCACCAGGGGAGGTTCAGGTTGAACATTAGGAAAAAATTTTCACAGAAAGCGTCATCAGGCATTGAAACAGGCTTCCCAGGGAGGTGGTTGATTCACCTTCCCTGGAGAGGTGTTTAAGACACAGGTAGATGAGGTGCTGAGGGACATGGTTTAGTGATTGATAGGAATAGTTGGACTTGATGATCTGGTGGGTCTCTTCCAACCTGGTGATTCTATGGTTCTATGATTCTAACTTTGCCTTAAACCAGGACTTGTGCCACCAAACCCATCCTGATCGACCCTGCCCAAAGAGGACGAGGAGGGGGTTTGCAGGGAGCAGCTGCCCCTCACCTGTCTTTGAAGGTCTTGGTGAGTTGTGTGTGACTCCACTTGACGAGAGGGTGCTCGCTGCCGTTGCTAGTAGCCCACTTGCATTTGTGCCAGATGGTCACTGAGGAGTCGCCGATGGAGCTATCCCGCCGGCCGCAGCTCTCGGTCTGCAGGCTGGGGCTGGCGATCAGGGTCAGGTTGCCAAGGCTGTCCTTTTTGAGGTGCACGGAAACAACACCTGGATTAAAAAAAAAAAAAAACGGGGAAAAAACCCAAACCAGAATAAGATTAAGCAATGTGTTACCATGTGGGCTTGGCCACCATCTGCACCACCTCTAGGTAGTCATAGAATCAAGGTTGGGAAAGACCTCTAAGCTCAGCCAGTCCAACCATCACCCCAATCCCACTGTGCCTGCTAAACCATGTCCCAGGGTGCCACATCCACATGTTTTTTTAACCTTTCCAGGGATGGGACCCCACCACTTCCCTGGGCAGAAGGTCCAGCCTTCCTGAGAGAGCCAGAGCATATCAGGACAGGTGCCTCCTCATGATTTTAGTGGCCTCTAATGCTGCTTCCACTCTGATTTGAAGCCCAGTAAACACCATTAGTCTGAGACCCTGGAAAACAGCCACAGGCTTTCCTAATGATCTCTCAGCTCCTCTGAACATCATGTTCCTTCATCCTGTGTCCCTCCAGGCTCTGCTGTGCCGCGAGTGACTCAGCAGGGACCCCCATGCTGGACCCAGAGCTCCTGGCTTTTATCTCCCAAGGGATTTAGGTCTCGTTTTTCAAGACAACAGCAAAGCCGGCAATGCTTTTCATTGGAAGGAAGCAAAGGGAAGGTTGGGGAGCAGGAATTTTCCGAAGACAAGCAGCATGCCAACTCTTTCCTTTCACTGGAGAGCACCCAGGAGCAAGGGCAGAGGCATGCGTGGGGCTGGCAGTGCTGCCTGCGGACGTGCTGCTCCTGCATCCTCATGGTCATGTCCTTCCTCAAGCACCAGCCCCCAAATGGCTGATTTGGGCCACTAGACCCTCATGTGCCGGGTGTCTGTGCATAAAGAGGAGAGTGACCATGACCAGGGATTATTACTTTCCACCCGAAGTGCTTAAAACTCCTCTGTGTCTTTCAGCATTGCAATTTTCCCTGACTCTAACAGGAATCCCGGGGCTCAGATGACATTCAGCTCATCACGTATTTAGCCCATCCCTGGCACGGAGACGGCTGCCTCCACGTCTCAAATGACAGAGCAGGAATGGCTCGTGTACCAGACAGCTCTGACCTTTCTGGGAAGGGCTGATAATCGCGCTCCTGCTCGTGCTTCTTCTGTCGGGGCTGCCTGAGCCTCTCGAGGCAGCAGAGGCATATCTAGAGCATCATCCTTTGGGTTTCTGAGGGGATGCCAGCTACATGAGTTGCCCACAGTGATACTCAAGTAGCTGCTTTCAAGGCTAGTTGTGGTAAAGCCCGTTCAATAGAGGATGGTCAGGGCTGTTAGTCCAGTAAAACTCATCGCTGCAATGAGTCTTCGCCACAAGAAGGATGTTGAGGCTCTGGAGTGAGTCCAGAGAAGAGCAATGAAGCTGGTGGAGGAGCAGGAGAACAGGCCTAATGAGGAAGGGTTGAGAGAGCTAGGGATGTTTAGCCTGGAGAAGAGGAGGCTGAGGGGAGACCTCATTGCTCTCTGCAACTCCCTGAAAGGAGGTTGTGGAGAGGAGGGAGCTGGGCTCTTCTCCCAAGTGACAGGGGACAGGACAAGAGGAAATGGCCTCAAGCTCCACCAGGGGAGATTTAGGCTAGAGATTAGGAGGAAGTTTTTCACACAGAGGGTCATTGGGCGTTGGAATAGGCTGCCCAGGGAGGGGGTTGATTCACCTTCCCTGGAGGGGTTTAAGGGGTGGGTGGACGAGGTGCTGAGGGACATGGTTTAGTGCTTGATAGGAATGGTTGGACCTGATGATCCGGTGGGTCTTTTCCAACCTGGTGATTCTATGAGCCCCAGTGAGTAACACTTGGAGCTGGTTTCATCCGGCTGTTCCCAGGGTTGTTTGGGTGTGGAGAGGAGATGCATTTCTGCAGCTCTCTTCTCCCAAACAAATACGCCAAAGCAAATAAATATGCAAAATGCCTTCTCTCCATTTAAAGTCAAATTATATAAGTAAACACAGACCCAAGGATTTGCCCTCTGTGTTTGCAGTTCTGCCTCCTGAGCTTTGCTGCATGAAGGAGGCTTTCACTGCCTGATTCGCAGCAGCTTGGGGTGTCTGCAGCCATCGGCCACCTCCTTTAGATCTGGGACACCCGCCCATCCCTGGGTCCTGCACCCTGTAACCTTCCAAGTCTGGCTGTGTTTGTTTGGATGCACTTCTCTCCACACAGCCCCTCTGCTCAGCTACCACAACCAGTTCTCATCCCTTTCGCTGTAAAGGTGGACGAGGTGCTGAGGGACATGGTTTAGTGTTTGATAGGAATGGTTGGACTTGATGATCCGGTGGGTCTCTTCCAACCTGGTTGCTCTATGATTCTATGATTCTAAAATTAGCATTAATCCAAGCAGAGTGCTGTGCAGAATTGGTTAAGTCAGCTAATTTATACACACAAGCTGCTCCCCAGGGAGCTGGAAACCTTCAGGAGGGGGTAAATAATATTTTTAGCCATCTCCCTCCTTTGCTTATGGTGATGGTGAGCATAGAGAGCCCCGTCTTTCTCAGACTCCAACATTTCCCAGCCGATCAATCTTTCACAGAATCACAGAATCACAGAACAACCAGGTTGGAAGGGACCCATCGGATCTTCTAGTCCAACCATTCCTATCTAACACTAAACCAAGTCCCTCAAGACCTCATCCACCCGTCCCTTAAACACCTCCAGGGAAGGGGAATCAACCACCTCCCTGGGCAGCCTATTCCAATGCCCAATGACCCTCTGTGTGAAAAACTTCCTCCTAATCTCCAGCCTAAATCTCCCCTGGCAGAGCTTGAGGCCATTCCCTCTTGTCCTGTCCCCTGTCCCTTGGGAGAAGAGGCCAGTTCCCTCCTCTCCATAACCTCCTTTCAGGTACTTGTACCGAGTCCTCTTTGTAAAAAAATCCAGATTGCAGATACCTGAGAGCAAGTGAAATCCCTGTCAGCTCGGACGCCTGCTTTAAATTTTCAAGGAAAAAAAACCAAACGAGCATATCTTTTGCCTAAATCAAAGCTTTTTCAGTTTTAAAGAGTCACTGCGAGGCGAACCGAGTCCTCATTTCCAAATCTAGAGCTTCACCTCGGTTGCGGCGCTAGAGCAGCCTGTAACCTTAAAAACTGTCCCAATTACATATCTGCGAGTCCGTGGTGCTGTGCTCATTTGCATAGTGCTGACAAGCTGCCCCTAAAACCGTTAGATACAGCGTGAAGCGAAGAGTTATTAAGTATCTCACATTAATAGGAAAATTAATGGGGAGATTTTTCAAAGGCAAAAATCAGCAGTTAAAAAGGAATGGGATCCTCTCCCTCCTTCCAGTTGAAAACTTTGCCTTCATCAACCTACAGCTCAGCCTTTAATTACTTGCGTTTCCTGCTGTGCTCCCATACAGGTTTTGCCTACGCTTTGAGTTACCTGTGTGCACAAAACAAGGACACGTTAGAGAGTTGGGGTTGCTCACCCTGGAGAAGAGAAGGCTCTGAGGAGACCTTCAGCAGCTTCCAGCACTGAGAGGGGCTCCAGGAAAGCTGGAGAGGGGCTCTGGATCAGGGAGGGCAGGGAGAGGATGAGAGGGAAATGGGTTTGAGCTGCAAGAAGTGAGATTGAGGAGAGATTTTAGGGAGAAATGTTTTGCTGTGAGGGTGAGGAGGCCCTGGCCCAGGTTGCCCAGAGCAGTGGTGGCTGCCCCATCCCTGGAGGGGTTCAAGGGCAGGTTGGATGGGGCTTGGAGCCCCTGATCCAGTGGGAGGTGTCCCTCATGGGGTTGGAACTGATGGGCTTTGAGGTCCCTTCCAACCCAAACCATTCCATGATTCTATGAAATCCGTGACATGTGGCTACCGACCTTTGCTTTTATTACAACAAGAAACCATCCATCTGGGAGCAAAGGTGTCTTTGCTGGCCTTTTAGTGTCCCTAAAAGCACAAGTCCATCCCCAGCAAGTATTTATGGCTGCTCTCACCATGCTAGTGCCATCCCAGCGATCCTCACGAGTGGTTTACTCTGTAGCTCTACCCTCCTGGATTTATTTTTAAATTTACATGTGCATTTATTTCCTGCCACGTGCAGCCGGATTCCGAGCAGACCCAGACTCGAAAACAAGTCCAGCATCCTCGTGCAAGCTCAGCTCGGGACAGGCAGAGCTTTGCAAGAGGTTGGTGTGGGGGAAAGCCGGTCCCAAGGTCACCAACCTGCCTGAAATGGATAAGCAGGCGTTAGGCATTTTGCAAGCAGCCGGCTGGGCGTTGGGTTCGAACGATGACATTTGATCGACGCCGCACATAGTGTCAGCATTACATAATGGTCCCTGCTCGCAGCCTAAGAATAGAGATGAGGAACATGGACACGTGTGAATGGGTGATGAAGACCTCAGGATTATTCCCTTTTGATGCTCCTCACCCTCATGGGAAAATGTTCCACCTCTTTAATTTCCTCGGCGTTCAGGGCTGGCCTGGCTATCATCAGACTAAAAAAAAGAGCGTGTGCCCAATGACAAAGTGCAGAAGAATTGCTATTTAATTACCCAGCGTCACAAAACTCCCTGGGATTTGCGAGAGAAAAGAAAAAGAAGACAAACGGGTGTTTGGTTATTAAACCAGGCTCGGCCCTGAATTGATAAGCTGGGACTGCTTAACATCTTTATTAGAGACACAGAGCAGGGTCCAGCTCTCCGGCACCAAACCCTGGTCCCTGCTAAGGAGAATTGCTTAGAAGGAGACTTATTTTATTTCTTAAGCATCTTTTTAATATTGTCCCGTAAATCTGCAAAGGCTCCTGACTTTCTGGGAAAGGAAGGGATTGGATTGGAGGCACATTGAAACTGCAGCTGGCACTTTTTAGCTCTTTTTTTTTTCTGTTAACGCTGAAGGACCAAAAGATATTTTAAGTTTTTAGGTGACAGCTGAGCTTCTTGCCTCTCACAAAAATCCAGGGTCAGGAGCTTTATGAGCAGCACAAGTCTGGCAGTAAAGGCAGAAATAGGGAGGGAATAAGAACGGGAAGGAGGGAGGGAGGCTTTAGGAAATGGGACCCCCACAGACACCAAGTGCTGATTTTTGATAGGAAGGCTGAGAAAATCAGCTATGAAAGTGGTTCAGAGCACAGAGAGCTGGGGACAGGGAAACGAAAGGGAGGCACCGAGCAGAAGACCAGGTAAGAGGTTCTCCCCTGTCCCAGGAGGATCTCGCCTGTGGCTGTCTGGATGTGATCTCTAAGAGGTTAAGTGGTCTGTGCCTCTGGTTTTCAAAGATGATGGTGGGAGAAGGGCTCGGCTAAGGTGGAGCACACAGCTAACCCGATATTCGCTTTCTCCCTGGGCTGGTTTTTCAGACTGGTTATTTCACACTTGGCCCAAGGACCATCTCTTCTCCAGGTCGTGACAACCTTGACCCTCTATTTTGCCCTCACCAGCTCCTCCTCCGCCTCTGACACAAACCTTCCCCTCTTTTAAAATCGAGGTATGTGTGGCAAAGGCTTCCCTGAGCTCTGCCTCTGGTACAGAAAAACCTCCCTTGCCAGGGATGCTCATCCAAAGCTCTACTGACCCAAACGTACAAGGTGTCAGGACCCTGTTTTGAACACGACTGTCCCAGTCTCTGCTTTCCTGCACCAACTCAGTGCCTCATGCCATCAGACCACAACCTGTAAAATCCTGAAAGCAAACACTGATGGGAAACTCCATCCATCCTATTCCTGCCCCTTGTTTGGTGTTTGTGCTGTGTTTGCCCTCTCTGTTCTGCTCTTCTGCTGCACACATTCCCAACTCCCTGGGAAGAGATCCTGTTCATGCTCTCAGCTTCCATCTCTTCCTGCTTTTCCCCTTAGAATCTGACCAGTTTCATCCCTGTTTGACATAACAGGAGCCCCCTCTGCTATCAAGGCCAACCATAGCAGCAAGGGGGTGGGAAGAGGAGGGGATCTCCTGGTGCCACCAACCAGTGCCCAACCCTTAGTAGACATCAGAGACTCATCTCCAGGCACAGAGAGACGGGAAACCTCTCAGTCTCACACACCTGAGCCTGTGCACACACTCACCTGGGAAGCATCCTGGCTTAGCAAAACTGGAGAACAGGCCTTATGAGGAAGGGCTGAGAGAGCTGGGGGGTGTTTAGACTGGAGAAGAGGAGGCTGAGGGGAGACCTCATTGCTCTCTCCAACTCCCTGAAAGGAGGTTGTGGAGAGGAGGGAGCTGGGCTCTTCTCCCAAGGGACAGGGGACAGGACAAGAGGGAATGGCCTCAAGCTCCACCAGAGGAGATTCAGGCTGGATATTTGGAAAAGGTTTTTCACAGAAAGGGTGATTGGGCACAGGAACAGGCTGTGCAGGGTGAGGGTTGATTCACCTTCCCTGGAGGTGTTTAAGGGACGGGTGGATGAGGTGCTGAGGGACATGGTTTAGTGTTTGATAGGAATGGTTGGACTTGATGATCCGGTGGGTCTCTTCCAACCTGGTGATTCTATGATTCTATGAACAAGATGGGCTTTGAGGTCCCTTCCAACCCAAACCATTCCATTTCTATACCACCAGCCCCACCCTCAGCTCCTTCCCCAGCGCCCCCTCCCCTTACCTTTGTACTGGGGGGTGAACTGCCTCATGGGCAAGGGCAGTGACTCGTAGAAGCTCAGCTCCTGCAAGACCAGGGGTTTGCACACCGTGTGCTCGTCGTACTTCATCATGCTCATGTGGCCGCCCACCTGATGGACAAAGGGCTCCAGGAGGACGGCTGGCCTGCTCTCGCTCGGTTCCAAGGGGCTCTGCCCCACCATGGTGCTGGGCAAAAGGCGGCTGGGAGCGTCAGTAGCAGCGAAGGGGAGTCAAGAGGAGAGTTTGGGACATACTGTGCTGGGCTGACAATGGGTTTGCACTGAGGGTGTCTGCAAAAAAAAGAGAATATGGGGAGTGTGAGGAATGGGGATGGCAAAGCTACCATCTGCACCAGCATCCTGGCAGGGCTAGGGGTGAGATCTTGAGGTGCTTGGGGCTGGCAGCCCCAGCCTGAAGTGCAAAGTCCAAGAAAATCATAGAATTGTAGAATCATCAGGTTGGAAGAGACCCACTGGATCATCAAGTCCAACCATTCCCATCAATCACTAAACCATGTCCCTCAGCACCTCGTCTACCCACACCTTAAACCCCTCCTGAGAAGGTGACTCAACCCCCACCCTGCACAGCCTGTTCCAGTGCCCAATGAACCTTCCTGTGAAAAATTTCTTCCTAATATTCAGCCTAAATATCCCCAATTTAGATCTGTTGCGGGCAAAAGAAACAGGGGAATGATCGAGAAGAGCTATCAAGTTCATGTGGTGGCCTCACCAAAGGATCAAAATGGATCAAGGCATTCCTTGGATAGGTAATGCCAGGTTATTAATACACTGTATTCATGACACCTCTTGCTGTGAAACAACCCTAGTTTCCCTTATGAGACAGTGTTAATGATGGTCTTAAGTTTTTCCTAAGCTAGGACATGCCTTGCAGAGGAAGTTTATTAATAAAACCCCTCCAAGTCTGATGTCCCTGGGCAGTCCCTGGCCTCTTAGCACTGCTGACAGAGTTAGCAGCATTTTCTGCACTCTCTGAAGACACCTTAGTTTGGGACATTCATAGAATCATAGAATATCCAGGTTGGAAGAGACCCACTGGAACATCGAGTCCAACCATTCCCATCAAACACTAAATCATGTCTCTCACCACCTCGTCCACTGGTCCCTTAAACCGCTCCAGGGAAGGTGACTCAACCCCCTCCCTGGGCAGCCTCTCCCACTGCCCAATTACCTTTTCTGTGAAAATTTTTTTCTTGCTGTCCAGCCTGACCCTCCCCTGGTGGAGCTTGAGGTCATTCCCTCTTGTCCTGTCCCCTGTCACTTGAGAGAACAGCTCAGCTCCCTCCTGCTTTTGCTAGAAGGAAACCAGTGCAGTTGACAATAACGACACTGGAAGAGCCGTTTCTCTCTAGCAGAGCCTCCAGAATGTGCTGCTGCTGCCTGTAAGCGACACCACCTCTGCCAACCCCAAACCTTGCTAGGACCAGGGCAGCACCACAAGAAGGATGTTGAGGTTCTGGAGCGAGTCCAGAGAAGAGCCACGAAGCTGGGGAAGGAGCTGGAGAACAGGCCCTATGAGGAGTGGCTGAGAGAGCTGGGGGGGTTTAGCCTAGAGAAGAGGAGGCTGAGAGGAGACCTCATTACTCTCTACAACTCCCTGAGAGGTGGTTGTGGAGAGGAGGGAGCTGGGCTCTTCTCCCAAGGGACAGGGGACAGGATGAGAGGGAATGACCTCAAGCTCCACCAGGGAAGATTTAGGCTAGAGATTAGGAGGAAGTTTTTCACAGAAAGGGTCATTGGGCATTGGAATAGGCTGCCCAGGGAGGTGGTTGATTCACCTTCCCTGGAGGTGTTTAAGGAATGGGTAGATGATGTCCTGAGGGACATGGTTTATTGTTTGATAGGAATGGTTGGACTCGATGATCCGATGGGTCTCTTCCAACCTGGTTGTTCTATGATTCTATGATTCTATAAACCCCTCGTTAACCAGGAGATGCTGATAGAAGGATGGTGGGACCTCCCTGCTCATGCCAGGAATAAAATTGGAGTTTCCCAACATGGGCAACCAGCTACCAGGATGCTCTTGGGTCACAGAATCATAGAATTGGTTGGTTGCAAGAGACCTTTGAGATCATTGAGTCCAACCAACCTGTCCACTACTATACCATATCCCTGAGCATCTTCTCTACTCATCTTTTAAACTCCTCCATGGATGGTGAATTAACCACTGCCCTGGGCAGCCTCTGCCAGCGTCTGAGAACCCTTTCAGTGAAAAAATTGTTCCTAAAATCCAATCTCAAGCTCCCCTGGTGCAACTTGAGGCCATTTCCTCTCATCCCATCCCTTGTCACTTGGGAGAAGAGATAAGCATCCCCCTGGCTCAAACCTCCTTTTACATCTAACATCTCTCCGAGGGTCTCTGCGAGGAGGACGGACTCAGCCTTTCCTCTGCTGCCAGCACTTCCAGCCCAAACCTGAAAAGCTTTACCCACTACAATGCAACATATTCCTCATCCTACAACAAAGAGCCCAGAGCTCTGCTGCTTTAATTTCCCCTTCACGCTCCTCCTGCTGCAATTAAGCCGCTGAGCAAACAAGCACTCGGCGCAGGTGCCTGCTTTGTTTCACGCCTGGAGGAGTGCGATGAAGTGGGTTGAAGGCAGAGAAGGGGCAGGAGAAACCCTCCTACCTCCAAAACACACCGAGCGGCTCCTTTACCTTCCCCTGAGGTGGCTTTTCACGCTCCCCACCTTCCCATTTTTTTATTTTTCTATTCTTCCATCACCACACACTTTGGAGAAGGATTCCTACTCTACAATTACCAGAGGGAACAAAGCCAGGCCACTTCCATCAGAGCTTTTCAGTCAGGGAAGAAAGCGGCTCTTCAGAGCTTTTTTTCTTTTTTTTCTACAAGTTAATAAAAGCATTTAGCATTTTGTTAGCTCGCGGCAACTTTTAAAGAGGATTTCTCCCTTGAAAGCTGTAGGTTTGATGTGGGGTTTGGGTTTGTTCCTCCCCCCCCCCTCCTTAATAAAATTAAAAAAGCGAAAAGCAAGCGGATTTGTCATAACACCTCTTTGGAGGAGAGCTCACAACATGACTTCAATCCAGTATTTATTGCCTCAGAGACAGTCCAAGGCTGAAACTCGGCTGCTATAACACACAATTCGAGCAACCTTGGCACCGCAAAGAGAGTTGGGGAGAAAACAACCCCCCCAGTTGGATAAAGCTCTCGCTGTTTTCTCTTAAGCACAACTCGGAGCGAGCTCTGCAGCGAGAGAACTGGCTCTTTTCATTCCGGTTTTGTTCTGAAGCCGCTCGCCCGTTCGGAGCAGATAAATTCTACCGCAAACGCTTAACTGAGCTGCTCTGAAACAAGACACTCTGGAAATAAATCACCTCTGCCGGCTCAAGTCATCGCGAATGTCAGGAGATATTTATGTCACTAAAAATATTACAGATAAATCTATATCCTCAAAAACAAAACCAGAAACCTTGAAAATGTTTCCCCTAGCTTAAAAAAAAAAAAGAGAAAAGCAGCAAGTAGGCACTGCAGATGAAGATGAGTCAGAAAATATTGGAGAAGGAGAACACTTCTCTGTATAGAGAAATCTCTTCAGAAAATAAAAAAATCATAGAATCATAGAACAACCAGGTTGGAAAAGACCCATCGGATCATCAAGTCCAACCATTCCTATCAAACACTAAACCATGTCCCTCAGCATCTCATCTACCTGTGCTTTAAACACCTCCACAGAAGGTGACTCAGCCCTCTCCCTGGGCAGCCTATTCCAATGCCCAATGACCCTCTGTGTGAAAAACTTCCTCCTGATGTCCAGCCTAAATCTCCCCTGGTGGAGCTTGAGGACATTCCCTCTTGTCCTGTCCCCTGTCCCTTGGGAGAAGAGCCCAGCTCCCTCCTCTCCACAACCTCCTTTCAGGGAGCTGGAGAGAGCAATGAGGTCTCCCCTCAGCCTCCTCTTCTCCAGGCTAAACACCCCCAGCTCTCTCAGCCACTCCTCATAGGGCCTGTTCTCCAGCCCCTTCACCAGCTTTGTTGCTCTTGGAGAGCAACCTTGGAGATACTTCAAAGCATCCACAAGCAGGCATCTCCCTGGCTTTTCTTCTTTGTGACTGTGAGATCACACCAAGGTCCCATCACGACAACATCCTTGGCCTGAGAAAGACTCAGTTTTCTAACAATCACATCGATGTCCTGATGGCATCGGCCATCCCACCGCTCTGCTGGGGCTCCTGGGGGCATTGATTGCCGGGTACCATTCCCCATTTAGAGCCAAATCATAGAATCATAGAACAACCAGGTTGGAAGAGACCCACCAGGTCATCGAGTCCAACCACTCAATCAAGAGTCTGAGCTGGAATGGGTTATTTACCCTCCACTCTAAGCAAAGCCAAAAGGAATCAAGTAGATTCAATTCTCTCATCTTTAATTAGTGCCTATTCCATTCCAAGCATCGTGGCTCTGACCCTATACCTGACCCTAGGAGACCTCGGAAAGAGCTGGGGTCCTCTGAATGGGAAAATTTTGGAGTGCTAAAAAGTAAAATCACTTTAAAAACAAGTGCTCTGTCAGCTCAGGACCAAGATCTTCACCTTCTGTCTCCCGGTCGGCTCCTTCACCCCTGGGGGACCAGACTCCCTGTAGCCTCTCAGCGCACCCTGCTGCAGAGTTGGCTTTCAAGCACTGCAGGAGGCTGAGAATGACTTTTGTCTCTATTAAAAAGCAATAAAATAACAGAGCTGTTAATTTGAAGAGCTCTGCATGCCCATAGCTCTTAGTAAACAAGTTGACTTGGATTCATAGGCAGCTCCTGCACTAAGCAGCAGCTCAGTCCTGGAGGAAGGTGATGGCAAAGCCTCCCAGTTCCCCCGTTTTCCTCCAGCTCTTGGTCTTGTGCCTCCGAAACTCCACAATTCCTTGGCCATCAGGAAAATCATAGAATCATAGAACAACCAGGTTGGAAGGGACCCATTGGATCTTCTAGTCCAACCATTCCTATCTAACACTAAACCAAGTCCCTCAAGACCTCATCCACCCGTCCCTTAAACACCTCCAGGGAAGGGGAATCAACCCCCTCCCTGGGCAGCCTATTCCAATGCCCAATGACCCTTTCTGTGAAAATCTGACCGGTTCCAGCTCAGTGCCCACCCCAGCAAGGCTCGATGCAGCTGTTTGCATGGGCAGGTGAGTGGCTGCAACACTCAACGAACCTTCAAAACTGCCTCTCCTGCTCTTCCCTCAGCTGCAGCCCAGGCAGCAGGCAGCATCACGCTGAGAGGGAAAAGCTCGGCTCTCAGCACGAAACCCAGTTACAACCATCCTGCCATAAATCCTTACGTGCGGCAACCCTCAGCTCTTTTATCTTATGTTTCCTTTCCTAAGAGAAAATGATGTTCGTAAAGTTGATGACTGGCCCCTGCGTCCCTCGTGAAGAAGATGCAAAGATTCACTCGGCTGCACCCGAGGATTTATTTGCCTGCGTTGTGGGAAGCAGCAGGATTGATGGGAGTGGAAGGGATACACGTTATCTGGGGCTGCCGGGCTGCTAACAGCCCCGTGCCCACCCTGAGCCTGGCACAGGCACCAGGAGATCACAGAATCAGAATCACAGAACAACCAGGCTGGAAGAGACCCACCAGATCATCGGGGGGCAGTGGAAAGGGCTGCGATTCCTCATGGGACTTGAGAAAGTGCCTTTCACAGAATCACACAATCACCAGGTTGGAAGAGACCCATCGGATCATCGAGTCCAACCATTCCTACCAGTCTCTAAACCATGTCCTTCGGTACCTCATCCACCTTAAACCCCTGCAGGGAAGGTGACTCAACCACCTCTCAGCTCTCTCTCTTTCCCAGCTGGGAGCTTGGTGCTTCCAGCAGTGCCACAGGCTGAGGGGACAGAAAAATACAGTTCCCCTCAACCCCCACCTGAGTTTCTGCCTTTCACACCACCAAAGAGCATCTTTTCCTCTGCTAATCAGTTTCTGGGGATGCCACAAGCGCAACAAAGAACCAAAAGCCACCATGTTCATTTTTTGGGTTGCTCCAGAGGTTCATAGCGGTGCCACCGGGCACTGGCTGTCCCCCTCGCTCCCATCCCTTCACACAATATAACATCCCACCCTCTTTCCAAAACCAGTTCCTTGTTGCTCCTGCCCTGGAAGGTGGATGAAGCTGATGCAGAAGCCGCTCGTGACCTCACCTGCTGGGTGTTTGTGGCTAGTCTGGGCTCGGCGACGAGCATGGGTTCAGAGCGCTGCCTTGGCTGGGTTTCTCGTTGCTTCTTGGAGCAGTTCGAGTGTGAGAAATGAGGGAGCAGGGGGGGAGTCCGTGGGCATTTGGGCCATCAGCTGACTGCCACCGCGCTGGCAAGCACCTGATATGTCCCACTGACAGCTGAGCTTGCAAGGGGACAGAGACACCCTTGGGAGTTAAAGGAAAACAAAGCCACATGTGCAAGAGGGTTAAGGGTGGAAGGAGCCGGTTGAGAGCATGGCTTTCCAGAAAGTGCGGTCACACTCCAGCTCCCTTGTGCAATGGTCTCACCAGGAAAACAACTGTTGTTTTGTTCCAGTCTGTTTTCTACCACACTGGTCAAATTCCCCACCTAGCTCAGCCCCACTGGTGTTTATCACCTCCCTATGGGAGTTCAGCTGCTCCCCAACAGTGTGGTGGGAGCAGGATGGACACCGGATTCATGGGTTTCCAGCAAAGAATCCCACTGGTGGGTGCAGCCCCACAGAGCCCAGGATGACAGGACCCATATATCTGACAGACTGAGGGAGCTGGGGTTGTTCAGCCTGGAGAAGAGAAGGATCCAGGGAGACATTTGAGAGCAAAGAATCCCACTGGTTCTTTGCTCCCTGCGTGGGGGAAACACGCTGGGGCGAGGTAGGGGAGGATGGGGCAGAGGGGCTGCGATGGCTGGAGGGAGGTGGGGAGAGGAGTTGGGATGTTGTGGGATTGAGCCACCAGTGATTTTGGATGAAGAAAAGGGCAGGAAGGCACAGGGAGAGACCAGGGTTTGCCCAAAGCCACGCAGCAGATGAGTGGAGGAGGGAGTGGAGCCCACAGCCTCGACCCTGCCAACAACCTCGTGAAGGGAAAAAGGACACCCTGGCACCTTGGGTGCGGTAGTGGAAAAGTCCCAAGGATTTTCCTGCCAAGGCCAAATCGTCTTCTCCAGCAAGGACAGCCCGTGCCCTCCTTCAGACCCTCTTCACACACAGGGAGAAACAAAGATCCACTGCCTGTTGACCTCTCCAGCACACGCGGAGGATGGTTTGCTCTGGACACGTTGTGCCGGACACGCTGTGCCAGCCCCACACAGCCCGAGAAGACAGGACCCATATATCTGACAGGCTGAGAGAGTTGGGGTTGCTCAGCCTGCGGAACGGAAGGGTCCAGGGAGACCTTAGAGCAGCTTCCAGTGCTGAAAGGGGCTCCAGGAAAGCTGGGGAGGGGCTCTGGATCAGAGAGTAGAGGAATAGGACAAGGGGGGAAAGTTTTCAGCTGAAAGAGGGGAGATTGAGGTGAGATTTTAAGAGAAAAATTTTTGCTGTGAGGGTGGGGAGGCCCTTGCTCAGAGCAGCGGTGGCTGCCCCATCCCTGGAGGGGTTCAAGGGCAGGTTGGATGGGGCTTGGAGCCCCTGATCCAGTGGGAGGTGTCCCTGCCCATGGCAGGGGTGGAACTGGATGGGCTTTGAGGTCCCTTCCAACCAAACCCATTCCATGGTTCTATGATGCTTTAGGGGATCTGTGCATCCCCCAGGGCCAGCAAGGGCAGCTGTGACTCGAGGGACATGAGCAAACCAGTGCCCGCAACTGGGACCCCGTGGGCCGTGATGGGGGAGGCACTGGGAGGCCTTTGCAGCGAAACAGCAGGAGGCTGCCAAGAGAATCTTGCTGTTGAGATAACGATTGATGGATGTGGTAATTCTCTCTAACTGGAGGGGAGAAAACAGTCTCACGAAGACCAGGGAGATCGAACTGACGGTTGGGGGCAGAGGGTGAGATTAAAGACACTGCTCCAAAAGCCCTCAAAAGAGAAGCCAAACCTGTCTGCCATCCCCAGACAAGTCACACTTTAAACCTAACGATGCTGGGGTGGGGGTCCCTTGGACTCAGGACCAAGTGCTGAGGTTTACCCAGTGGCCCCAGTTTGCCCAGTGGCCCCAGTTTGCCCAGCAGCCCCGATTTGCCTAGCACGGGTGTCCGGCTGCTGCAGCCCCTCCCCAGCTCCCACCTTTCTCCTTGGCAGAAGCCCGAGCTGCTGAATACCAGATATATTTTTGATGCATGTGCTAATTGAAGCAATCTCATTTTTATGTCGGGTGGATTGCTGGGCTGGGAGAAACGTCCTTCGCAGTTATCACTCCACTAAAACAAGCACAGGGAGGATGCCCAAGCCCGGGAGTGGCTGTGGGGTCCCTGCGCAGGCAGTGGGGCTGATTGGTGCTGCCAAACGGCCGCAGAGGCAATTACTCAGCCTCTTGTAAAAAGCAGAGCGCTCTAAGGAGAGAGCGAGCCTGGCTCATATTAAAACTATGCTAATCAGGAACTAATTACGGGCATAAAGATATTATTACCCTTGGCTAGCCTGCAGGCTGCAGCCTGGGTCCTGACTCCAAACCTCGCCCAGCCTGGGACTCAGAACACACTGTCATGAGCAAAAGGGGAGGCCAAGCCTCGAGTGAGCCAGGGCGTGTGGTTCCCAGCTCCCGGGTAACCTCAGCACGACTTAACCTCATCCTGACGTGACCCGTGTAGGGCTCCTTTCATGAGAAAGGACTAAATTTATCTCTGCAGGAGAGCCAGAGCGGCACTGTGTGACTGAGGCTTGTTTGTTTGGAAGAAAAAGCAGCCAAAGACCAACAAAACCTGCTGAGGACACACAAGGAGGTGACATCGGCTGTGCTGGGCCCATCATTTTCCCTCCAGCACAGATGCCTACAGTGGAGGTTTTTACCTCTTTCCATCCCCAAAGGATTTGGACCATCCTTAAGTCTTTGCTGTTGTTTTATTCTCCACTCTCTCCCTGGCCAGGCAGCAGTGGCAGACACCAGGATGTCCCCTCACACCAGACAGAGTCACTGCCTCACCCAGAGCCAACCCCAGGGCTGGAAATAGCCTTCCTGCTGCTGTGTGATGGATGATGAATCACGGACGGGTGCTGGAGCCACACTGGCAAACTCATGGAACTCCTTGTCAAGGTGTCATTGCTTCTGGTGGCACCTTTGGGACTCCAGCTGGGAGCAAAGAGGAGCTGCTGTCCCAGAGAGAGGAGAGGGACTTCCAGCTCCCAGCCAGCAACCTCTCGCCTCCCAGGGGTGTTTTCCTCTGTTGTTGTTGTTTGGATGCCAGGAGTTGGTTTGGAGTTACAAAGTAAACACCGAACGTAGCCCCTCCAAGAGGTCACTACGAATTGACGCAGGGCAGGTGGTCTCCTGCATCAGTGGAGGCTCCGGTGTCCTCCTGCCACCCAACAGCACATTCCTGGGGAGCTGCAGCCGTGCCAGGAGCTGGGGAAGGGAGGGGGTGGTTGGGGGTCCCACGGTGCAAGGGCCCTGGGTGAGATGAGCTTGAAGCCAAGCAAGGTTTCCACAATGAACTGGGAGTCTCCTCGTCATGGAGAGCCAATTAGAAGGCTTTGCCCCAGACCTCAGCAGCATCACAGAAATGCCTCTACAAAAATAATGTGCTACTTTGAGGTTAGCGCTGAGGTCTGGTTCCTGTGTTTGGAGGCTGCTCTGCAGCTCCGGGCAACTCCCTGAGGGGGAGGGAGGTGGGGACAGGACTCACACCTTGCTAGGCTGTAGCTAGGGACCGTTCATCTCTCCTGAGACCTCACCTGGAGTCCTGTGTCCAGCCCTGGAGTCCTCAGCACAGGAAGGACATGTAGCTGTTGGAGTGAGTCCAGAGGAGGCCACAGAGATGATGCAAGGGCTGGAGAACCTCCCATACAAGGACAGGCGGAGAGAGTTGGGCTTGTTCAGCCTGGAGAAGGCTCCAGGGAGACCTTAGAGCAGCTTCCAGGGCTGAAAGGGGCTCCAGGGAAGCTGGGGAGGGGCTCTGGATCAGGGAGAGCAGGAATAGGATGTGGGGGAACGGTTTTCAGCTGAAAGAGAAGAGATTGAGATGAGATCTCAGGGAAAAATGTTTGGCTGGAGGGTGAGGAGGCACTGGCAGAGGTTGCCCAGAGCAGTGGTGGCTGCCCCATCCCTGGAGGGGTTCAAGGCCAGGTTGGATGGGGCTTGGAGCCCCTGATCCAGTGGGAGGTGTCCCTGCCCATGGCAGAGGTGGGACCGGATGGGCTTTGAGTTTCCTTCCAACCCAAACCATCCTGTGCTTCTAGGATTAACACGTACAGAACCCTTTTCCAACCTCTACCTGGAGGTGCTCTTGAAAGGCTGGATGAAGTCACAGTGAAATCCCACGGGAGGCGTTGGGGGGTGATTGTTTGGGACAGGACCTGTGCTGCAGGGAGGCCCCTCAGGCAGGACTCGCTGGCCGTGCTATTTCTTCTCCAGTTCACGTTGATCTTTCCAGGAGAACTGGCACAGTGCCCCGACTCCGCACCCCATAAATAAGGCGCAGCATCAGCTGTCATGTCAGCAGGAGACAAAACACTTAATGTGAAAGGCTTTAAATGGAAGCAGGAAATGAAAAGATAAAGGGCAAATTTTATTTTAAGATTCCTTGTTGGTGTATATTTTCTTTTCTGACAGTAAGGGGATGCGATGGCTTTATCAGCCCACCGGTGGAGAACTTATTTATAGAAACTTAATACTTGGTAAGGGAGTGGGAGGGGGATGTTGGCAGCTCTGGTTGAGCGAAGGCAAACTGTAAGGAGAGCAGGGCAGGGGGATGAAGAACCCAGCTCTTCCCTCTTCTTTGAACAGACCTGGGGTTGTGGGAAAACTGCTGCTGCCACAGGAATTATCAATGCAGTTTGTGCAGAGCAAGCAGGAGCTCGGCAGTGAGCTCGGCATGAAACCGGCCTTCCCTGCTTTCAAGAGAGCACATGAAAGGAGGGACACGGGGGAAGAGTATCGCAGAGAACATCGCGGCAGCTCGGTTCAAAGCAAACACCCTCCGGCACGTGGAATTACACCAAACGGAAGAGTATTTCCTAACCTTGAATATATTTCAGCTGTAACTTAGCAACTTGGGCTGGGTAAAAGCATCTGAACAGGAATGGAGGTTGAGGGATTGAGCCCTGCATTCCCTTTTGTTCCCCTACCTTAGCGACACCTCGGTGAGCAGACAGCCAGATCCCACCCAGGGCCACGGAGCCACCTCCTGCTGTGCCAGGGGAAATCTCCCCCTTTGCCATCCAGACCCGAGCTATGAATTAAACATTCCTCTGACCAAACACAAGTGAGTCAACCCTGTCCCCAGCAGTTACGCAACAATGATTCACGGACTACTCGTGCCATTTCAGGAGCAGATTTTGAAGGAGCTGAAACGCCTGGTGGCGCACGTTCTGAGTCACGGATGCTCAGGTGAGGGAGGAATTGAGAACGCTCAGGAAACGGGCACTAAAGACAATGCAGACTGGCCTGCAAAAGGTGTTTGTGAGTCTTCTATCCACCAAGCAACCTCAGCTATCTGGTAAATGGTTTTAGTCTTGCTCTTCTCTGGACTTGCTCCAGAGCCTCAACGTCCTTCTTGTGGTGAGAGGCCCAAACCTGAACAAAGGATTTGAGGACAGTCTCTCCACATCACAGCCCCAGGATGCCACAGCACACAGGATCAGCCGCTTGGACCAAAGCAAAGACTTCCTGCAGCAGCTGTGGACTTCAGCCACCCAGCAGGCAAGGGATCTGCTTTCTGGAGAAGAAAAGCAAGGCACACGAAGCTTGAGGCACCCTTAGAATCACCAGGTTGGAAAAGACCCACCGGATTATCGAGTCCAACCATTCCTATCAAACACTAAACCTTGCTCAGTAACCATGGGCTTATTGCACCATCCCATTCCCTGCTTTAAATAACTGTGTTATTACAGACGGCAGGAAGACTCGACAACCTGCTCGACTAATATTTACAGTTTCCCAACCCTCCAAGCTGTCAATCTCTACAAAACGCAGCTGAACAAGCTAACTGCTTTCCACACACACCTTTGCTTAACGTCAACTGCTCCCAAAGCACAGGTTTAATTTGCAAACCAAACACTCCGAGACTGCTGGCTACAGCACCAAGATCACTGCCTGTCACAAGGATCCACGCTGTCTCATTAGGCTGTCACGCAATCCCCATGCCGTCTCATTCTTAGAAACCAGGAGCTCCCTCGAGCAGGATCTATTTGATCTGCATGAGTGAAAGCAGTTGGAACGATCTGTGCCTCCTCAATGAAAAGAAAGGTAACAAATGACTTGTAATAAATTCATTTTATATAGCGGTTTACAGAGCTAAATTGAACATGTAATAAACAGCACCAAGTCAGAGAAACTTATTCTACAAAAACATGTTTAATACAAAAAAAAAAGGACTGCAATGCAACTCCTCACTTCTGGATTTGGATGGTTAAAAAAAAAAAAATAAAAACCCAAACCCCACAAATATTTTAAAAAAGCTTAAGAACGAAGGCACCAGTGTTTGCAAAAATTGCTATGGCAGCAGCGAAGCTCTTGGTACAGCATTTCAGAAGAATCAAGGCTGCCTTCACTTTATTAACAGTGGAAGAAGCTGGTCAGTGTCTTGAAGACAGCTTTGAGTCTCCTTTTCTGTTCAAACACCCTCCCTTTGCAACCGAAAAGAAAATACAGGCTAAAAGCTAACTCCACGCAGGATATTTCCCATTTAATGGTGTAAAGACTGAGTCCTTTACTTGTATTTTTTGTGTCTTAAACATTGAGTGCAGGGCAGCAGCTGCTGCAATGCAGGGGAAGGAGGGGCAGCAGCAGGCCCCGTCCTCCCCACATGACTCTGCATGCAAACTCAAAGGGTTCACACATCCCCAACTCCAGAATCTCCCCAAAGGAGCTTCAGTGTGGAGAACTTTCACAGCAAGACCCCCCATCACCTGCTAAAGGAGCACAGACTTGCCCTATAACTCGAGCCTGCCAAGAAGGCACAGTGCGCACCCACCACCTCATGGAACCAGTTTGAAGTGCTCTTGAGGAACCACCAGACCGCATTTTCCTGAAAAATTGCTACCAGAGGGACCACGTTTTCCAGAGGAATTGCTGTGCCCCATGGGAGTGGTGACTATTTTTTCTTTTCACAGAATCCTAGAATGGTTTGGGTTGGAAGCAACCTTAAAGCCCATTCAGTTCCATCCCCTCTGCCATGGGTAGGGACACCTCCCACTGGATTGGGTTGCTCAAATTGACATTTTTTTTCTTATCCTCTCTCTTTCTTACTTATTTTTTCTTCTTTTTTCCTGGCAACATCGGATCAAAATTTGAGTTGTGTTGTGGTTTGTTTATCGAACCTTGGCTAGGTTCAGGGTATCACAGACTGTGACCAGACCAGATTGTGATCTGGTTTTCTAACTTTGGGAAGTTGCGACTCAGAGTGCACACACACAGTATCTGGTTTGTTATTTTGGCTGCATCCAAAATAAATCCTGCGTTTCAGTTTACCCTGGTGAGGGGCATGGTTTAGCGTCTAATACGAACGGTTGGACTCGATGATCTGGTGGGTCTCTTCCAACCTGGCTGTCCTGCGATTCTATGATTTGCTGGTCTCCAGTTTGCCAGGCAGATAACAAAAGACCCTAATTCTTTGACTGTGCAGGTCAGGGTCGGGGGCAGAACAGTGCTGGGGGCAGGAGTGGGCACAGACAAAAGGGAAAGACTTTCCCCACGTTCTGCTCCTGATCTCTGACCACCAGTGGGAGGTACGTAAGGAGCCTTTACAGTCTTTCTGCATGGGTGGAAAACCCCACCGAAGCCAGCAGTGGGGCAGAGAAGTGCAGGGTTAATTTGTGGTGACGCCATGAAGATAAGGAGAACAACATCTCCTGGTTACACAGACTCACATCAACGCTACCTTCTTTCTGTAGGTTTTTTTTAAGCTAGAAATGAATCTGGTCTCTGCTGTCCCGGCGGTGAGCTGGACGGCTGTCTGACAATACCGGGAAGAGCAGATTAGCAGCCTAGCCTCAACTGCCACACACTGGTGCTGTTTTCTTTGCGACAAACACTCCTCTGCTGGACGTAAAAAGAAACTTGAGTAACCAAACGTTTATAGATAGCAAAACACAATGAACAACATGAATATTCATCTTCTTTAAACACATTCCCTGATGGACGTTGCCACCAGTTGGCTTTTGAGGTCAAATTTTAAACACCTAATCTTAGTCAGAGAGAGCCCGAGTCCCTCGATATTAGGCATGAGTTTTACTTTTCTTCTTAAAAAGCCGCTTTAGGTTTACCGGCCTGCGGAAGCCAGATACGTGTTGGAAGGCTAACTTTGGTGCAATTCTAGCTTCCCACCAGCTCATCTTCTTTCCAAGCCAAGATTATTGCCTTGAATTTTTGTTTGTGAAGGTTTTCAGAAAGAAGAGCAAACAGATACGTGCACTCCCCAGCCCCAGAGATCAGGACCGTGCCCTGCTCTTTCCCACCACCAGAGAAGGGACTCTTCCCACACAGAGGATCATATCAACACTTGCTCAAATTCTGCTCCTCTTCAGTGCTCTGAATCCGAGACGTAAGAAGGCTGAGTCCATCTCCACACTAGCATATCTTCTCCTGCTATTCTGTGCGACTCTGTTTGAATCCGTGACTCATTCGAAGCCAGAAAGTCCACAGCTCTCTCCCACACCCGTTTCATTTTTTTCCTGCGAGGAACAGCAAGAAAAAGAAAATAAATCAGAATCATATCCTCATTGTGCTTTCCTGCTTACAGCAATTGTGGCTGCTGATCAAGCTATCGCTAGCTGCCTCCTGTTCCCTGTGCAACAGTAAAGGAGATTAAACCAGAATTCCGGTTTAGAGGCAATTTCAGGCCAGGACATGAAATCACAGGTCCTGCCTGGGGGAGAAGAGGAGACCCCTCTGTCAGCTCCAGTAATTGATGGCTGCCCCGAATTTCAAGCTCAATTTGTACTGCAAAGGGACTCGATTAGCAAACTGCCCTCACACTTCCTGCACTCGGATCCCTCAGTCCAGGGAGGACGAACTGAACAGTGTCTGGTAATTCTGGGCACGACTCACACACAGATAGGTTCAAACCAGCTGAAATTACCACAAGTAGGAAAAGGAGTTTTGTGGCTGATAAAGAGTGAGGATGTTTAAGACTTGGCAGCACACGTAGCATTCTCTGCCAAAAGGAAAATAAAGTGGCTCCATTTAACTAAAACACAAGGAACAGTCCTGCAGAGATGGAGCAAACGGCACATCAGCCTAGGACAACCAAGGCCACTTGGTGCCACCATGGATGGAGCAACCATCTTGATCGCGCTTCCTTTTCTGAAAAGCACCAGAACCAGCCATCTCGTCGTATCTCCCTTCCTGTGCTGCCAAGTCTTAACCATCCTCACTCTTTATTAGACACAAAACTCCTTTTCCTACTTGTGGTAATTTCAGCTGGTTTGAACCTCTCTGTGTGTGAGTCGTGCCCAGAATTACCAGACACTGTTCAGTTCATCCTCCGTGGACTGAGGGATCTGTGTGCAGGAAGTAAAGTGCACAACCACTTCCGAAGAGCCTCCCAACAGCTCGTTTGACTCATGGGAAGGCTCTGAAAAGCATAGCACCTGCCTGGAGAATAAGGCATGATGGCTGAGAAAGAGGACAGCGTCCTACACGTTAGATGAAGGACAGAAAATCCGATGTTCCACTCCCCAGCAAAACAAAACCCAATTACTGTCTGAAAGAACAATGACAACACTCCTGCACGACTGCACAAAACACCAGCTCTGCGACTGTCACTTTAATCTGCAGCAGGTTAAGGCATGGCCTGAGTTTTGTCAAAATCCTTTATAAATTGAAAAGTCAGACTCTTCTCGTAGCCAACTTCCCATCAACTGTCTGCTCATGGTCCACTGCCCCATAACTGGATTTCTGAGCTGTGCTCAAGAACATCATGCTGAATACATTAATGAATCAGCTCACCTGCTCTGCGGAGGGATGAGGCTGTCCCGCACGTGGACGATGCCGACGTAGGGGTAACGCTCCAAATTCCGTTCCCATTCCTTGTAGTGGTCCTGGACAACAGCTGGAGGGCAGGAGGAGAGAACAGTGAGACCTCAACATGGCAGAGAGGAAAACAGGGCTACTTGCATTTACAGAGCTACTGGATTCTACCTATGATCTTCTTCACCATGTCATACATGGCTTGTTCTTCTTCCTCCATCTTCCGCCAGCGATACTTGAGGAAGATCAGGATCCCCCAAAGAGTTAGCAGACCTAGAATAGAAAGGAACAGAATTCAGTAGCTGACAGATGTGTACTTGCTGGATGCCAGCAGTTTTATTTCCGACACTGCCTCTCCCCAGAGGCGGCTTTCACTCTCTGCTACCCAGGCTTACTTGGAACTGAACCCAAGCAATTCATTTTGTTCACCGGTGCAGCTGTGCCCCGCGAAAAAACCTCGGTGCTGACAACACCCGCAGCAGAACCGCACATGTGGATGTGTGAAGAGGTGGTCAGAAGGCCTCATTACAGAGGCTTTTTCACCCACCAGAAACCTCGGCACAACCACAGGGCTTCAATTCTCTAAGTCCCAGAGTTCTTTCTTTGCTAGAGGCCTCCCCCACAATCATCACTTAGGAAGTCTGTCAGGCTTCGCTGCTCCGAAGATAGCTGCTTGATAAGGAAATAAAGCCTGGGGCTCCAGCACCAGCCTGAAATTCAGGAGATCTATATTGGAAGTTTAGCATTGACAAATGCCCCTGTTACTACGTGAGCTAACTTTAGTATCTGAGTCTCTACGATAAACATCACTATCCCCTTTCACCCCGACCTTGTCTGGCTAGAACTCTTCCAGTCAACGCTCGTCTCTCATTATCACCTCACTCAGGAAGACCTCTGTCTCAACTGGGGCATGACAGACTATTCCAATAAAACCTCTAACACTGAAATGCTGCAAGTCATTATTAAAGAGTCCAGAAGACGTTGCAGCTTAGAGCCAGGAAAGGAAGAAATCCCAAATCTTTTAGGTAGGTTAACACACTGATTTTGCAGACCATAGTAATGGGTACTCTGGAATAGCCAGCGAGCTAATCAGCAGGTTGATTTAAAGTAAACGTTAAGCACTCACAGCACAAGAGCAGGTCTACAGGTCTCCCTCTGCTGCCAGAACAAAGGTTAATTAGAAATTAGCTCATCAGCAGATTTATTTCAGCTGTTAGCAATTTCATACAGCTGGGAGAACGCGTGTGTGTGCACAAGTTCAAGTCCTACAGGTAGTGAGGGGGGAAGCCGATTACTAACGGCAATGACTTACTCCAGAAAAAGAGGAAAACGTTCATAATGGCCGTGATCACCGCCCGACGGAAACGGCAGCCGAGCCCCATCTGAGGATGGGCTGATTCAAGGCAGAACACTTCCTCCACTCTGGTAACTGGTTCTGAAGGGTCTCTGCCTTTCAACCTGATGGGAAGAGGCAGAAAATCTTCACTGAAGAGAGCAGACACTCCAACCGCAGTCTTTAATCAAGACAGAGAGAACAAACAGACTGCAGATGCAGTAACTCGTTCTGTACAGAACACAGAAAATAAACCAACATCCTTGGAGCTCCTCTTTCCAGAACATTTTGGGACTGGCTGCTTAGCAAGGAATGGATATGGCTTTAGAAAAGGCAGCAGGGCTGGAACTCCCACTGGTAAACTGAAGTCTCCCTCTGCAGACTCTTTGACAGCACCTCTCAGCGTGCAGAAGATTAAACTTTAAATTGGATTCCCACCTCCCAGCACAGAGAAATGGAAATGTTTACTGAGTCACTCATCAGCAATTGCAGAGAGAGCAGCTGAGGGAGACTGCGAACGTCCACAGAGGTTGCGCTGTTTTCCTCAGTACAGATGAGCATAAATAGTTTAGCTAGGGAAGTGACAACACATCAACTGTATCTGCAGTGAGACCCGACGCATCCTCGGGAAGCATTCCTGGAGAAGGCAGGAACACATCCTCCTGCAGCATCACTTCTTCGCACCTGCTGTGCATTCCAATTCACTGCGAACTCGCTGCCTCACACACAGATCTACACTGAGGCACTTTCCTTATTACTCTTAGCCAACAGGCACCGCATAATCCAAGTGAGAGCCATCAGGAACTGGACTAATGGGGATTTTATCTTTTTAAGCTACTAATTCATTCTAGGTTTGCAATGAATAACCTATTAGAGAAAGATGCTTCCTCAGTTTCCTAGCGCACGGCTCACGAACTTGCTGACAGCTTGTATTTGGTTACTGGATTCTACAGTAGCTGGAGACACACAGTTGTTTTCATAGAATCATAGAACAACCAGGTTGGAAGGGACCTACCGGATCATCGAGTCCAACCATTCCTATCTAACACTAAACCAAGTCCCTCAAGACCTCATCCACCTATGCCTTAAACACCTCCAGGGAAGGAGAATCAACCACCTCCCTGGGCAGCCTATTCCAATGCCCAATGACCCTCTGTGTGAAAAACTTCCTCCTGATCTCTAGCCTAAATCTCCCTGGTGGAGCTTGAGGTCAACCACCCTTGTCCTGTCCCCTGTCACTTGGGAGAAGAGCCCAGCTCCCTCCTCTCTACAACCTCCTTTCAGGTAGCTGGAGAGAGCAATGAGGTCTCCTCTCAGCCTCCTCTTCTCCAGGATAAACACCCCCAGCTCTCTCAGCCGCTCCTCATAGGTTCTGTTCTACAGCCCCTTCACCAGCCTCATCGCTCTTCTCTGGACTTGCTCCAGAGCCTCAACATCCTTCCTGTGGTGAGGGGCCCAGAACTGGACCACAGTATTCAAGGAGCTGCCTCACAAGTGCTGAGTACCTTGTCTTATTTACAATCCAAACTCCATGAAAATATTTAAAACAGGCAGCAGAATCACCCAGTGCAGCGCTCATTTTCAGTCCTGCCTCTCAGACTAGCACCTAGAAAAATAATCTCACGTAAGGCTTGCTAAAAATGCCACCCGCAGGTTTATAAGCGTGCTGAACATTCATCCTGAACGACGCTGCGCAGGCTTAAGGGAAAGTGGATCCACTTAGCAGAGATACTAATTATGAAAACAAAAAAAATGGGAGTATATTGTATCACACGGCTCCTGACACGAGCAGAGCTCCGGTATAAAACTATGAATTTAAACATTCTGGATCTCAGCCCACCTACAAATCCAACCCTGCTGCTAAGAAAACTCTGTCCTGTCCTGGGAATCTGCTGCACGGCAATAATCAAAGCAGTAGACGCTGTCTGATCCTTAGATCACAGCAGCAGCTGCAGAGATATTGCAGAGAAAAACCGAGCGATGGGAATTCATCCCAGCTATGCCCACCAACTCCAGTGTTACTACTGCTACAACTCATTTAATCAGAGATACATTTAGAATGTTAAAATGCAAACAAATGTAAGGCTTCAGAGCTAACACAGACTGAAGGCAGCCCACACTTCCCAGAGGAAGATAACGATGTCTACGGATAACAGTCTTGCATCAGGTTATGGGCTGAATTATGTATTTTTTATGGGAAAAACCTAATATTTCTGCTATTTCTCATGTACTGAAGGGACCGCTGGCTGAGAAAGCCGGGAGAAAAAAGCCCTAGCGATGACTGACCAACATCTTACAGAAGCAATCAGACTATTCATTCGTTTTAACATGTACGGCGTGTTCTGCCAGACAGACAACTGACACTGAGGCAGAGACCATTCAAGAACCCATTTTCCTCTCCTCCTCATCGGGACTGGCTCCAAAGGATCCCATGGGATGGGTGATGTTACCTACTGCAGAGAGTGCCCTGCTGTCCATCAGACCTTTTGGTCAAAGGATGCAGCTCCACAAAATACTGAAGCTCCATCTAGAGTAACTGCGCTGAAGAGAAGTTATCTTAGGAGAGGTGATTATATGGACACGTTTAACGAGCGTGCCAGTAACAGGACCGTGGCAGGACACCAGGACCACCTCTGCCAAGCCCTGCAGGAAGCACAACATAACCACACGCAGCCCTGACCCAGATTTGTGCCTCATCTGCAAGACAGCGTGTTCGTGAACGCAATGTCCCCCCAGTGCAAGGGCTGGGAAACAGCCTCCCCAGGAGTGAGCTCAGCTGCCAGTTCCTGCTGTGGGGCTGGACTTATCCTTGGGAAGTTTGCCCAGCAAGCACCAACAAAGCCAATTCCATATTATCTCCTAAAATCTGAGGTACAGGAGCTTTTAGGGCACCTCACAGAGCCTGTCAAATTACAGCTCAGCCAACACTAAGAAACATGACTTGGTGGGCTTCCACTTACCATATTCCTAAATCCTTGTTGCTGTTCAGTATCCAGTGCAGGGCAGCTTCAAACTTCTTTGCGGAACTGCCAGTTATATTCTGTTCAGAAAAACCCATAAGAAGATTACTTCTCCGTTCATTTAAAATACCAAACAACGTTATTTTGTTACAGCAGTGAGGGAATTCATCCCATACAGTCTGTCCCGAGGTTAATCCTAATCATAATTCTGCAAACCAGAGGAAGGAAAACTAAATCTGAAGGTCTGTCTGGACTAAAGTCTTCTGACTGTGGGAGATGATGCATGAAGCACTCTGTGAAATAACACTATTCCAGACTGTTAAGGCTAACCACTAACTACAACATAATCTTACTGACAGTTTACCACGAAAGAAATGGAATTCTAGATCCAAGCAGTCTGTCTTCTGACACTTCAAGGTATAGAAAAATCCGTCTTCTGCCCAGCCTTCAATCCAGGGAAATTTCTAGTTTCAGAAGACTGATGACTACGGTGAACCAACAAACCATTACGCTAGATTTACAGAGGCTGAATCAGAGATGTAGGAGAAGATTATTTCCAAAAGAGCCGCTGAGAACAGGGCTGGCCAAAGGGGAAGCCAGAGATATGGGAAAGAATCAAAAACAGGATGAGGAAGTAAAGCAGATGGCGAATCGCTTCAGTATCTATTATTTATTACCTGGTAAGAGACTAAGCACTACATTACAACAATAGCTGTTCGCAGCCTACTCACCACCACGTGATCCTTTGCTTCAGTAACCCAGATGCATTTGCTTTTTAGATTCTCAGGGTTTCCACATTCAAAATTACCTGGTTAAAAAAAAGAAAAGTCAACTAGAAATGTTTTGGTAAAAGGAAAAAAAGCCCTTGAACGGTTCAGAAATACACCGAACTGTCTGGAAATGCTCTCCTTTAACATCAGCTCTAGCTCTGGGCAAAATACTTATAAGGTAAGATTTATACTGTAGGCAGGTAAGATTATGACTATTAATAAAACGCTCAGCCGCTGCACATCGGTTGGATAAGGGCAATCAAACCTCATGCTTCACTATGTGAGCTACTCAAGAAAAAAATAAGTGGAAAAAGTGCTGTTTCTCCTCCTTGCGGAGCACTTAACCACCTCTCTGACCTAATGCCCTGCAGAGGGGCTCCTTCCATCAGGTATCAAAGACTGCGGTGTTGGAGTTAATGATCCGCACTGAAAATGCTTCTAAGGAGCCTAAATCACAGCTCTAGCTTCTAGCCAGGCAGAGAAATGCTGGTGAGGAAGTAAATCTTCTAAATTTAGCTTTACAAAGCTGACTAAACAAATACTCTAAGAGACTCTGTAAAACTGGTGGGAATTTGACAGGTGCCAATGCTGGATTTGAAAAGATTTATAAGTTCCACGAAGCTCGAGTATCTAAGGATTTAGCCTTATTGAGGTCCAAAATCTAGAAAATGGAATTTAAGTGTTTTTATTGATTATTATACATCTTGCTGAACAAGTTTTCACTCGTCCACTGAATTTCTAGCAGCCTCCTCCAACACAAAATACCAGTTACGGACTGGATTTGCACAGACACAGCAGAGATTGGTTGAATGACTGGTTGGTTCCTCAGCTAAGAGAGCCTGTTTCTCCACACCGAGGAAAGGAAGAGAGGGGCTCACATCATCAGCTGCCACATTTCAGCACAGAGCTGGCAATTTCTCAAGTCGCCTTAACTTTATTTGTAAGAGCATATCAGCTTACACTTACTGGCTCACAAGTGTCTCGAAGACAATTTCGAGACTCCGGTAGAAAAGAAGCAGAAAGCTGAATATTTCTACCTCAAACTCTCACTATATCAAGTGCAAATAAGGACCACTCCGCAAGAGCACAGTGATATGTTGCACTAGCTAAGCGCTATTCAGAATGAAAATAAACACATCTTTTGCTATTTTTCGATTATCTGACTTTCTCAGAGGTTTTCAAGTGCAACTGACTGTTCCATAAGCTCTTCCCTTTTAAACAGAGGTTAAAAATGTCCAGACAGCTGGCAGAGGCAGTTTGCTGCGTGCTCCCGAGTGCTTTATAATGACGATTGGAACTTACCAGCTTGTACGGACAAGTAGTTATAGAGCTCGTGCAGCAGGTTCATTATTACATCCTTCTGTTTAGCTTGACAGAACTGAAAGACAGAAACAGGTAACAAACATGAACAGACCAGCAGCAACCAGACAGCGGCTGCAGTAGCTACAAACACCAAATCAAAGCACCAGCAGCGCGGTTTGGCTGAGTTGTGTCCTGCTAGTTTGAATTAAACACTCCTGCAGCAAAGACCTATAGTTTCGGAGTCAAAAATAAGCTAGTGCACCTTCCAAAAGAGCCACTGACTACCCCAGCCCAGCCCACACCACCGGACATCCCCTCTGACCGACCACAGATGGATTCTTGGCCTCCAGAACACAGAATCATAGAACAACCAGGTTGGAAGGGACCCATCGGATCTTCTAGTCCAACCATTCCTATCAAACACTAAACCAAGTCCCTCAAGACCTCATCCACCCGTCCCTTAAACACCTCCAGGGAAGGGGAATCAACCACCTCCCTGGGCAGCCTATTCCAATGCCCAATGACCCTTTCTGTGAAAAACCTCCTCCTAATCTCCAGCCTAAATCTCCCCTGGCGGAGCTTGAGGCCATTCCTTCTTGTCCTGTCCCCTGTCACTTGAGAGAAGAGCCCAGCTCCCTCCTCTCTACAACCTCCTTTCAGGGAGTTGTAGAGAGTACTGAGGTCTCCTCTCAGCCTCCTCTTCTCCAGGATAATACAGGAGAGCAACCGTAATGGTGAAACTGTGAGGAAAATTTTTCTCTCCTGATAATACATCATGATAAAGGCAATAGGGCTGTACAAACACTTCATGATGGAGTCCAGGGAATCAGCTGGATTAAATCTTGCATTGTTAAAGCCGAATACAGCTTTATTGCACGCCAATAGCACTGCTGTTACAACTACTAAAGAAATTGATTCCTACGATTGGGAATTTAAATTTTTATCTTTCGGAGACTCATATACAGTCCTAATTTAATCTGGCCCATTAATTCCAACTCATCGAGTCATCATTTGTCTGTAAAATGACAGAAGTAATGATTTTACAGTGAAACGGATATTTGCGGGAAGCTACCTAGAATAATTACTCTTCTGTGAGAATCTCCTACCCGTGATACTTGAAGATAAAAAAATATATGCTTACATCATCCGTTCTTCCATCACAATCCATAGGCAAGAGATTAACTGTGAGAGAGAAGGGGAGGGTGAGTTAGCTGGCTGCGAAACAAGAGCTTCGATCAAGAAAGTAATTATCGTTTTAAAAGCAGGCTCTGCTTTAAAGCCTTGATTCTGCTGCTGTTAATCTCACTCCACATGGCACCTTGCTATGCAAAGAGCACACTCAAAGCCCTGCTCGGGTAGGCAGCACTGAAAGGAAAACAAATCAAATGAGTGCAAATGATAAACCCTGGAAAATAAAAACTGGGGTCTGAGTGTTTTAACAGCTCCCGTTTAAGTAGACGTTTCGTGCTCATCTACCACCCGCTGCCTGGCACTGATCTTTTACAGTCTCGCAACGCCATTCGCTGCACACCACAGTCACCTGAAATATCACGGCGATAACAGGGGTTTCAATCAAGCCTCCTCAAGGCAAAAGCAGAGGATTTATTTTAGTGGGAGCTGTTAGCTCTGCAGATTATGGCCTCTGCTTTAACAGTTCCCTTCCTCCCGCCAATTGGATATACGCTGGCGACTCGTCCACCCTGCAGTACTTCCTAGCAATCTTAACTACCCAAGGCCTTAAAAGTATTTCCAGCCATGCTGCAAGGCTGCTTGCTCCAAAATTCCACTGGCTTTGAAACATTGAACAGGGCTGTAAAGGGCGCATCAGAAATTCACTGACATTGGACAGTTGTATTCTGACTTTGAGCAAGCTGGGAGTAGCTTTCCCAGCCCACGCAAGGTGCACAAGTGCCTACAGGCACAAGGTGCTGAGTATTGGGGCTCGTGCCTTCCCAATCACACTCTAAACCTCTCCTTTCAGTTCCAAGCCACGAAGTGAGAGCAATTCTATCTGCTGAGGAGCTCTGCTTGAAAAAATGGGTGAAGGGGAAGGTGCTTTTCCTTTCTCAGCAAAGCTCTGCCCCATTCATAGAATCATAGAATAACCAGGTTGGAAGAGACCCACTGGATCATCAAGTCCAACCATTCCCATCAATCACTAAACCATGTCCCTCAGCACCTCATCTACCCGTCCCTTAAACCGCTTCAAGGAAGGTGAATCAACCACCTGGTCAGCCTCTGCTAGTGCCCAATGATCCTTTCTGTGAAAAATTTTTTCCTAATGTCCAGTCTGAACCACCCCTGGTGGAGCTTGAGGCCATTCCCTCTCGTCCTGTCCCTGTCACGTGGAAGAAGAGCCCAGCTCCCTCCTCTCCACAACCTCCTTTCAGGGAGTTGGAGAGAGCAATGAGGTCTCCCCTCAACCTCCTCTTCTCAAGGCTAAACACCCCCAGCTCTCTCAGCCATTCCTCATAAGGCCTGTAAAAAAAAAAGTGCCAAAGCACAAATCCAACTGCTACACTCCCAGGTAACCAGGCTAAAGGCCAGCAAGGGCTGAGCTTTGCAAAGGCCAACCACATTAATATTATGGTACACAACAGACAAGTAGAAAATACATCCTTGCCCTAGTAGGAATGTCACTCTCCATAAAACCTGTGGCTTTGGAGAACCGAAGGCCAAACTCATTTGAAATAAAGCACCCACTTGACTTACTTTCCATGACTAACAAGGTTTCCCACGAGCAAGGGGAGATGGAAATGAGGAGGAAAGAGTAACAAGAAGAAGCGCTGATGCCAGGTTACAGCAATGAGAATGATAAATGTGATGGCGATGGAAGTAATAAAGGGAAAGCAGAAAAGAAAGGCAAACAATAAAGTTTAAAAGATTAAACCAGTGCACGTACAGTTCTCCTCTGTGCTGTCAAGCCAGCCTGACCCAATCGTCTTCACCATGAGGATGCCAAGAAAAACCATCAGCAGCACAAAGCTGGCAAGGCAAAGGAACTGGGAGAAGTAGTACTCGAGGCCTTTGCTCTTTCTTTCCATCTGCTGCTTCGGGGCTGACCGTAACAACTGAGTGCGGGGAGTGACCCCCTGTCCCAGTCCTGATGTTTCCCGTCGGCTCCCCGAGGCCAGCCCTGTATTGCTTGGAGTCCTCCACGGAAACCGCCGGATCAAACCCCCTCCCCAGCCACTGGGGTTCAGCTCCCTGTCTGCCTCATTCCGAACACTGGAAGCCAGGTCTTCTTTCCCTCTCCTAAACTGGTGACTCAAGCCCCCCGGCCCCACTGAGGTGCCCCAGTGGGTGCTGGGTCTCACCTCACTTTCTTGACTCCACAAGCTGTTGGAGAACCCTTTCCTTTCCCCAGCACTATCCCACTGAGCTCGGGAGCTCTGTCCCCGAATTCCTCCTCCTGACGTACCCCAGTGGCTCCTGGACTTCAGGCCCCCACTTTCATCACTGGAAAGGGGCTGGGAGCTGAGCCCACCACTCCTGCCCCAAGAGGATGGGGAGCTCAGTCCCCCAGGCCCATCCAGGGACGTCCCCAACCCAGCCCTGCTGCCAATCTCCCCACTCCTCTCTGCACTCCACTGGGACTCTGACCCCCACAACCTATCCGCAGGTGGCTTCAACCCAGTGCTGAGCCCCCCACTTCTCTCTGTCGACGCACCCCACTTCAAGGAGGACCCCGAGTCCTGACACCCATATAGGCCTGGCTCTGACCCAGCGCTGAGCCCCCCACTTCTCTCTGTTGACGCACCCCACTGCAACGAGGGCCCCGAGTCCCGAAACCCATATAGTCCTGGCTCTGACCCAGTGCTGAACTCCTCCCTTCTCTCTGTAAACGTGCTCAGCCCTGCAGATCTACCCAGGGACACCCCCAGCCCACCTCCATCCCCCCGACCCCTTAACGCATCCCACTGGGACGGGCTGCTCAGTCCCCCAAGCCCACCCGCGGCCCTGAGCCCCCCACCCCTCTCCACAGACGTGTCCCACTGCACTGTGGGGCTCTGCCCACCCAGGGGCACCCCCAGCCCCCCACCCCTCTGTATCGACGTGTCCCACTGGGGAGGGGAGCTCAGCCTCCCCTCAGCCCTGGCGCCCAGCCCTGTCCCTCGGGACCCTCGCGACAGCCCAGACGTCCCCCAGCGGGCTCTGCCCTCTTCTTCTTCCTCCTCCTCCTCCTCTTCATCTTCGCTGTCGGGGCTGGGCTGGAGCCCGGGGCGCTGCCGCGAGGGCGAGGCCTGCTGCGGCCTGGCCGGGGCGCGGGCCGGGCTGGACTGGGAGGCGCGGCCGCTGCGTTTAGCCGCCGCCGCCTCGGCCCTCAGGGTGTCCAGCTTCTTCGTGTAAACCTTGCGGGTGGTGGCGGTGATGGGACCCGGGCGGAAACCGAGCGCGATCAGCTCCTTCCGTAGCTCGGCGTCTGTCAGCTCCGCCATGGCGATACCGCCGACACCAGGCCGCACCGGAAGTGAGACGGCCATATTGGGAGGGAGCGGCAGCACATCCGCTTCGGCGGCCATCTTGAGAAGGGCAAACGGGCTGTTTAAGAGGCCTCTTCAGCGCACAGGGTGGGCGCCATATTGAGGGGGTCGAAGGAACGCGCGGCTTCGCTCCCGCCATCTTGTGAAGGCGGCGCTGCTGGTTCCGCCATGTTGGGGAGGTCAGAGGCGAAAGCTGTGCAGGCGAGAGGTGGGGTGAGACAAAAAATGCCTGCAAAAAACCCTCTACGACTCCTTTTGGAGCTTTAGAAAGCAAACACCGTTTAACCAGGCCTGGACAACACGGGGGAGCGATATCCATTAATGGTGTGATGTGAGACCAGAGCTGGGACAGAAGAGATTTCCCACTTATATGCACATGGATAAATTTTCCCAGAAATTTAATGCATATTCTATTCCTTTCCTAAGCAGCGTGGCCAGCAGGGCGAGGGAGGGGATTCTGCCCCTCTGTTCCTCTCTTGTGAGACCTCATCTGGAGGATTGTGTCCACTTCTGGAATCGTCAACATACAAAGGAGACAGAGCTGTTGGATCAGTTCAGAGAAGGCTACAAGGATGATGTTGGGGCTGGAGCACTTCCCATATGAGGAGGTGTCTCCCTGTCCCTTGGGAGAAGAGCCCAGCTCCCTCCTCTCCACAACCTCCTGTCAGGTAGTTGGAGAGAGCAATGAGGTCTCCCCTCAGCCTCCTCTTCTCCAGGATAAACACCCCCAGCTCTCTAAGCCTTTCCTCATCAGGCCTGTTCTCCAGCCCCTTCACCAGCTTCATGGCTCTTCTCTGGACTCACTCCAGAGCCTCAACATCCTTCTTGTGCTGAGGGGCCCACAACTGAACACAGGATTCAAGGAGCGGCCTCACCAGTGCTGAGTCCAGAGGGAGAATCACCTCCCTGGACCTGCTGGTCACACCATTTCTGATACAAGCCAGGATGCCAATGACAGTCCTAGGGGCCATTGTCACCTCCCCATTGCTCTGTGGGACCCTCCTCTGGAGCAAATGGGGTTGAGCATCTCTCACCTCATTCCCACCAAGCCATACTGGCGTTTTGACACTTTTTGTATTAATTTCTGAGGAGAAAAAAAGTGTCTTTCCTAGCCAGCTGCTGACCACAACATACATTTTGCCTCATCCTTCTCATCAGTGCCAAGTTAGAGGCATTTAACCAGCACCCATAGAATCATAGAATAATAGAATGGAAGAGACCCACCAGATCATCGAGTCCAACCATTCCTATCAATCACTAAACCATGTCCCTCAGCACCTCAATCACCCGTCCCTTAAACACCTCCAGGGAAGGTAGCTTCACCACCACATTCAGTGGGATCAGGACCTGGGTCCTCAGGATATTTGCCAGGAAAGGAGGTTACTTGCATACTTTGCAGCCTAAAAAGGCAAAACTAAGCATCGACTTGAAAATTTATTTTGGCAAGGCAGCGATGTACAGTAATTGCTTTTTCCTGCTGCTGCCTATAAAGAAAGTAATGAAAGTGGCTGAAATACTGTGGTGTAAGATCAGAATTTAATTAAAGATAATGAAAAAGTAGTGATGAATGCATGCAGACTGTCTGCGCATCACGTTTTTTATGATCAACGCATGATATCAGGATGGTGGGAACTTGGTGGTTCCACGAGTGGAACCTGCAGCAAGTGGGAGTTGCTGGGGGCTCTAGGAGAGCTCAGTGTGGCTCCCACTGCTGGATATCACGAGGCTGGAGATGCTAAACTGTGTCTTCATGGCACAAAGAGTTCATAGAATCACAGAATCATAGAATATTCTGAGCTGGAAGGGACCCACAAGGATCATCCAGTCCAACTCCTGTCCCTGCACTGGACACCTATAAGTTCACACCATGTGTCTGAGGGTGTTGGCTCAATACTTCTGGAATATCGTCGAGCTTGGTGCTCTGACTGATTCCCCAGGGAGCTGTTCCAGTCCTCCACCACCCTCTGGGTGAAGAACATTTTCCAACCTAACCCTCCCCTGGCATATCTTCCTACCATTCCCTCAGGTACTATCATTGGTCACCAGAGAGAAGAGATCAGCGTCTGCTCCTCCTCCTCCCTTTGATAGGAATGGTTGGACTCGATGATCCGATGGGTCTTTTCCAACCTGGTGATCCCATGATTCTATGAAAATCTGGCACTTGCCCTTGTTAAACTTCATGTGGTTGGCGATCGCCCTGCTCTCCACTCCACCCAGATACTTCTGCAGGGCCTCTCTGCCCTCAAGATCAGAAACAGCTACCTGCAATTTCATCATCGTCTGCAAGCTTAGTTATTAAACCTGCATTCAGGTCATTTATGAAGATGTTAAAGAATACTGGCTCCAAGATGGATCCCTCCGTTTAGAGCACCAGACAAATCATAGAATCATAGCATCACCAGGTTGGAAGAGACTCATCAGATGATCGAGTCCAACCATCCCTATCAAACACTAAAACAAATCTCGCCTGGCTCTTCCCGATTTAAACAAGAAACCAGCACCAAGGTGCCGAGGTTCGTTAATCTGGTTAGCAGCAACAAAGAAATGCTTCGTAGAGGCCAGGGAGCCCATTAGAAGAGCAGACTGAGTTCCGATGGGAAGCGTGAATGTGCTAAGTGGAGCCTCCCCTGCTCACTAACTGGAAAGCACGCCTGACAGCTAATCATTTGGAGCAGTGTCTAATGTAAATACAGAATTAGAATCTGCTCTTAGTACCCAGTTTGTATAAGCTCACAGCTTTCAGTTTGAAGCAGCTCTGCCTAGGCATACAGATGCTTGCTGGCATTTAAGCCTGAGCAGATAGAAACTCATGAATTGAGCAAACTCCTCATTTTTTAATTTTTTTTTTTCTTTTGGAGAACAAGCTCAACAGCAACAAAAACTCTCCCCATTTTTTCAACTTCTTGTGTTTTAGGGAAATTACACCATGACCTTTAGAGTGGAGAACATGAGAGTGGCGTTTGGGAACCAGAGGGCTGGGGAAAAGCTGTGATTCCTTTCCAGAAGGGAGGTTGGCAGCGCTGATCCTCAACAGGAACAGATGCTTCTTCTTGGTGCAGACAAATCCCCAACCCCTCTCCCTTCCTCCTTGGGAAGGATTCCTGGAAGGTGCTTGCACATCACAAAGAAGGCAGCAGAAGGCAGCCCTCTGTCTCTCAGGCATATCAGAGCTGATATCCCCATGAATGATCACCTCTTTGTTCCCATCACCCTGCCCACAACTCCAACGAGGAGGCTGATAGTGGATTTTCTGCTTTTTTGCAGCCCCTTCATCATCCTTGCAGCTCTGGGCAGCAGCAAAGGCTGCCGGGGCGAGCACAGACCTGCTGATGCTGCAGATGGGCTGCGATGTTCAGAGATGCTCAGCTGTGAAAAGCCAGTTTCCCAGCCCACGGTGCAGCTCTTGGCTCTAAATATCTTGAGCAGGATGTGAGAAGATGGGACGGCAAGGAGGGGAGAGCCTCCAGATTCCCTGCTAGCTCCAAACCTGCCTCAGACCCGCTGGCAGTGACTCAGATAGCAAATGGGAAGAGCAGGCGTGCCACGCCGTCTGCTTTGCCTCTTGAAGTATTGAGACAAGATGAGTGTAAGCAGAGGGGTAGGAATAGATCTGCTCCATCTTCACAAGGTGCCTGAAAAGGGGAGTGTGCTGCATCCCAAAAAGCACGAGCAGCAGACAAACCTTTCCACTCCTGAATGAGAGGTTGCTGAGAAGAACCCGCCAGCCCACCCCCTCTTGCTTTTCCCTGTGGTATCTGGGTGACAGGGCTGCATATGTCACCAAGGGAAGTGTCAAAGCTTCCTTGGGAGCCAACAGTCCCAATCTAACACCCTGTCACTCACAGCCAAGGCACAGGTGTGACCCAAGAACACCGCTTCTCATCCTCCCGATCGTATGTCATGTCCTCAGCCTGCCCAGCTTCTTACTAGCTCAGAAAGTCAGTGGTGATTTCATTCTTTTCTCTCTTCCTTCTCCTTTCCCTGCCAGTTTCCCTCAACTATTCATCTGCTCATCCTACCACAAAACTCTTGGTCGCCTTCTGGAGCAGAAAGATCTTCCTACCTGCTTGGACTGAATCATAGAATCACCAGGTTGGAAAATACCCACAGGTTCATCATGTCCAACCATTCCCATCAATCACTAAACCAAGTCCCTCAGCACCTCATCCACCCGTCCCTTAAACTCCTCCAGGGAAGGGGACTCAACCCACTCCCTGGGCAACCTCTGGCAGCAAACAATCACCCTTTCCATGAGAAATTTCTTCCTAATGTCCAGACTGAACCTCCCCTGGCAGAGCTTGAGGCCATTTCCTCTCATCCTGTTCCCTGTCCCTTGGGAGAAGAGCCCAGCTCCCTCCTCTCTACAACCTCCTTTCAGGGAGTTATAGAGAATAATGAGGTCTCCCCTCAGCCTCCTCTTCTCCAGGATAAACACCCCCAGCTCTCTCAGCCGTTCCTCATCAGACCTGTTCTCCAGCCCCTTCACCAGCTTTGTTGCTCTTCTCTGCACTCGTTCCAGAGCCTCAACATCCTTCTTGTGGTGAGGGACCCAGAACTGAACACAGAACATCTGCTTCTTTCCCACTACTCAAGGCCCTGATGCTGGAAGGGATTTACTTCCAAAAACTGAACAGCATGATTGTTGCTGCAAGGCAAGACAGAGGGTTCTCAGTCGCTGTCACAACCAACCACGTACATCCCTGAAGTCAGTTATAGCTGAGAAGAGCCATTGGCAGAACCAACAAGCAGGGTAAAACCAAACCTTTGCTGCTGCACCTTGTCTGGGTCAAAACTTAAGAGTAGAGGTCAACATCCCTGAAAAGTCACACTGATGGATCTCCTTACAGAAACCTCCACAGCACATCCAAGGGGCTCATGTTCACTCTATTTCTTGCTGTCACTGGGAAATTTTCCTTCCCAGATACAGCATCGTGGAGCTGTCAGCCTGCAAACCCACTTGGGTGAGAGAATTGGACAAACAGGCAGCTCTGACCCGCAGCAAGGCTCACGTAGAGTTTTTAGGAGCAGTTTTCCCCTCATGTTTTGCTGTAGTAGGGCAAAATGAGACCTGGGGTGAGGGTTTGGGCTTTCCAGAAATAACAACTCGATGTGCCTCCTTCGAAGCACACAGTCTTCTCTCTGATCTTACCAGTGTAAATGTGGGATGGTTTCTCCGGTGATTTCCATGCCAGATCTTCCACGGCTACCTCTCCACTGCAGACTGATTTGCACTGGCTGAGCTCCTAGAGCCCAGCAGTACATGCAGTTGCTTTCGCTCTCAGCCTAATGGAATGCATTATTTTCTATCTTCCTCCCGCTCAAACTCATTTATAGCGATTTCATAGCTCAATTTGCCTCATCAATAATCCCTGCAAACTTTGAGTAGCACTGAGCAGCTCAGCCCATGGACTAGGAGAGTGCCTTGTGAATCAAATGTTAAAGCTAGAATCTACTCCATGCTGGATGTTGCATTATACATTAGGAAATTTCTTTTCTCCTAAGGGATGGCTCGCAGCAGAGAGCATAGCAAGGAGTGTTGTTCTAGCACAAACACGGCTATTTAAATGAACCACAGTGAGAACAGAATTTGTGTTAGGTTGGGAGGATAAAATTGGATTGAAATTGGATAGACTCACATACATACCGTTGATCTCATCTGTCCTTACTTTACATATGCTGGATTTCCTGCTGCCAGTATAGAGGAGCAGCTCTAAAATAAGCCAGGGGTATGTAAATGGAGAGCAATATGTTCAAGCGGAGTTACGATGTCACTTCTAGGGTTGTTTGAGCGGCAGAAATAAGGTTGGAGCTCTGCCTGCTTTCACACGCGCTGTGCCAGGTCACAGCATGGTTGTAGGAGAGGTGCTCCACACGATGTTACTTAGATTTACATCTCCTGGGTGAGTACCAGGGTGTGGAGAGCATAGGTCTGATCTGCAAACTGGGGGTCCTGCTCAGTCCCAGTGGTGTGGGAAGCCTGGGTCCCAGCTTCCCCTCCAAAACTCTCCTCATCCTACACTTGCACCATCAATTTGGCTAGGAAATCCAGTAAATATTTGCCTCAGTTTCCCTCGCTGCCAAGAGGGAGCGCTTAAACTTATTAGTCCACAAAGATTCATTTCTCAGCCAGGGGAGGTTGAGGCTGAATATTAGGAAAAAAATTTTCACAGAAAGGCTCTGGAACAGGCTCCCCAGGGAAGGGGTTGAGTCCCCTTCCCTGGAGGGGTTTAAGGGACGGGTGGATGAGGTGCTGAGGGACATGGTTTAGTAATTGAGAGGAATGGTTGGACTTGATGATCTGGAGGGTCTCTTCCAACCTGGTGATTCTATGAGCTGATGATTCTTTGCAACAAGCTTTGTGCTTCTCAGAAGTCTGGTGATGTTCTCTAAAACTGGAAGCCCTCCCTCCCTCCTTCCCTGCACTTGCTGCTTGCCATCTGGCTGAGAGGCATGCGGAGAAAAAGGCACAAATCCTCTCTTTAATTATGCTGCGCATTTTATTATCTCACCTCAGATTTTGTTGTTAATCTCTCTTACAGATTTCGTTTACATAAGTGGAGGCTTTTAGCTTTAGCGAGCTCCTTCGCTTTCTCTTCTGATTTTGCAGATATCAGTCAGCTATAAAGAAAAGAGAGGAGAGAACAAGTGTCCTTAAATTTGTCATTCAGTCTTTCCTAGGCTTTATAAATTGTTTCCTCCTCCACAGCTCCTCAACTAAAATGCCGGGAGGCAAAGTGATATCAGCACAGCCAAAGTGGAAAAACTGCTCCCATAGGGATAGAAGGGACCCTTTTGTTTGGGATATTTGAGCCTGGATCATGGAATCATAGAATCCTGGAATGGTTTGGGTTGGCAGGAACCTCAAAACCCATCCAGTTCCATGGGCAGGGACACCTCCCACTGGATCAAGGGGCTCCAAGTTCCATCCAACCTGGCCTTGAACCCCTCCAGGGATGGGGCAGCCAACACTTCTCCAAGAAACCTGGGTCAGGGCCTCCCCACCCTCCAGCAAAACATTTCATCGTAAGATCTCATCCCAATCTCCCTTCTTTCAAATGAAACTCATTCCCCCTCATCATGAATTGACATTTCCATGTACCCTCTGTGCTGAGGGCTCCAGAACCAAACACAAAGATCCCTAAATAACACTACTGAGACCCATTCTCCCACCCCCAAGTCTGAAGGCAGGAAAAGCTGCATTGCATACTGCCCCTGGACATTTCCTTGGGCAACGAAGCTGCTGAAGGGGCTGGAGAACAGACCTTGTGAGGAAGGGCCTATGAGGAGCGGCTGAGAGAGCTGGGGTTGTTTAGCCTGGAGAAGAGGAGGCTGAGGGGAGACCTCATTGCTCTCTCCAACTACCTGATAGGAGGTTGCAGAGAGGAGGGAGCTGGGCTCTTCTCCCAAGGGACAGGGAACAGGATGAGAGGGAATGGCCTCAAACTCCACCAGGGGATGCTCAGTCTGGACATTAGGAAAAAAATTTTCATGGGAAGGGTCATTGGGCACTGGCAGAGGCTGCCCAGGGATGGGGTCGAGGCACCTTCCCTGGAGGTGTTTAAGGGACTGGTGGACGAGGTTCTGAGGGACATGAGTTAGTGTTTGATAGGAATGGTAGGACTCGATCCAGCGGGTCTCGCCCAACCAGGTGATTCTATGATTCTATGATTCTATTAGCGTTAAGCCCCTGTGCAGGGGGCAAGGTGTTCAGGTCTGGCTGCAGGTGCTGAGCTGCCTTGCAGGTGTAGCTTGCATTGCAAGCTCTGTCAGTAATTGCTCCCTGAAGGCTGAGGACCTTTTCTGAAGTGGAGTAGGGAAATAGGAAGCCAAGGAGAGCTGCTGGGAAGCATTGCAATACAGTATCAGCTCTAAGGCACAGGCAGCACCCTAAGAGAAGAAATAACCTTCCCAGAAGAATGTGTACATGAGGGCGGGTGGGGGATCTGAGGACTCTGTAGAGTGAGCAAACATGACACAAAAGCCCTTCTGAGGAATATAAATATCTCTGCGGTGATGAGTTGGTGAGAGGAGGGAGAGGCAGAATTCCCAAGGCAGAAATCAACCTCCCGACAGTACCGTCTGGGGTGTCCTGTGACATCTCTGCAAGCAGTTTCTTCAGGACATCTTGGTATTTTTCCAGCTGCTTTGGAGTGAGCCACATCCCAGCTCTGACAGGAACAGTTAGCTGGGGAGGAAGCCAGAAAGTCAGAAGGAAAAGCCGTCGGGAGCAGGGAGAAGCAGGTTGAGGTGCTTTAACCCCACTTTGCCTAACTTGATAGAGGGGTTAGGACTGATTTGAACAGAAGAGAACAATCCCTATACAGGGAAAAGCAACATTTTAAAGTCAGAGCAATCTAGTGCTGTTCAGAGTGCCTTGGATCATCTATGGGCTGACTCAGAAACACAGATAAAGGTACCTCCTGGCAACAGAGTCTGTAAAGAAGAAAATAATTTCTGAACCTTATAATCCTCCACTATCTCACACCTTGACCCTTCGAGCCATCAGCTTTACTGCTGCTGGTGAAGAACCCTGCTATATACTAAAGGCTGGGGATGAGACATCATCCTGCCTCCAGACTGACTGACTAAGCCAGCTGTGCCTCAGATGTACCCAAAGTAAATAAGAGTTTTTCCAGTCATGGCTGGAGGCACAGGAAAGCTTGTAGTTGGTGCTGGAGAGAGGGGAGCATTAGGTATTGGGATGTGCCAGTTATTTAAGGCTTTGAACTGCGAATCCTTGCTGTTTAAATCCTATTATTGATTGTTGGTGAACCACATTCGTGACAGAGGTTGCACATGAACCTGTGTCTTGGCCAGATTCCAGTCCAGCTCGTCCAGCTACCTGTCCTGCTCAGTCTCTCCTGCAGTTTGCTTGGACCCACACGCTCCTGCCAAGCTCATGGTAGGAGCGGCTGCACAGACAGGTAAAGAATTCCCTGTATTCAAGTGGAAAAGCACAATTTTCAGATTGGCTAACCAGGTAAGCATGCTTTTAAGGGCTTACACTGGCACTTAAATCCCTAAAATTGGCAATTTTCTGCTCTGTATACAGATTCAGTGAGGTGGGGCTCTATGGGCCCAAGTTTATAAATAAGCTCTTGCCAGTGCAGAGGACCATGAGATGGGAGATGACACTGGGCAGCTGATCTGGAACTGGCTGAAAAAGCGACAGATTTAAACCTAGAGCCGAAGCAGAGCTGTGAATCTCTGCCTTGCAGTTGGCTGGTGCTCACTGAGTGGCAAAGAAAGACCTCACTTTGGTTCCATCTTCTCTAAGAAGGAGGGAAGAGCCAGGTGGGTCTGAGGGACAACCAGGGTGGTATTTCTTTATAGTGACTGTCAGCTCCCTGATAACAGTCACTGAATTATCATGCAGCATCACCAAGCACTCCTCTGTGTCCAAGCTGTGGGCTCCTTAGAATCGCACAGTTCAACATACCTGGATGGTCTTGAGCTTGTGGACATCTGCACCAGATTGCTGAGAGAAACCTTCTTCTTCCAGCTGCTGCAGCGAGGTCAGAGATTTCTTCTGTGCTCCTCTGTTCCTCTCCTTTTCCTGTAACCCCACAGTGGAGAGCAAAGAGGGCAGTGATGCTGGGATACAGCATCAAACAGGTACCACACTCACTGTGCACCATATGAAGAGTGATGCCAGGAGCCTGTGGAGCTGGGCACAAAACCAGAGGGGCTAGAGGTCTAACTGCTGATAGGAATAGTTGGACTAGATGATCCGATGGGTCCCTTCCAACCTGGTTGTTCTATGATTCTATGATTCTATGATTCTATCATTCTATGCTGCCTGGAGCCAATGTAGCCACCTTCCTAGGGTCACATCTGACTGGGGAAGGACCCAGCAGCTGTGGTCAGAGTGGCCTTGGGGACTGTAGCTCTGTTGAGTCACCTTCCCTGGAGGGGTTTAAGGGACAGGTGGACAAGGTGCTGAGGGACATGGTTTAGTGTTTGATAGGAATGGTTGGACTCGATGATCCGGTGGATCTTTTCCAACCTGGTTGTTCTACGATTCTATGATTCTATTGGGTGTTAAGGTTGGGTTACAGGATTGTATGTAAAGATCTGGAGCAAACGTGACATTCTCAGACAACTCATTCCATCCATGCAACGTAACACATATACTGAGTCTGTAGAGTTATTCCAGTGGCCCAGACTGGGTTCTGTTCTGTAGCAATGGCAATTAAATTTAATAAAAAGCTTGCACAGCCTCATTGCAAGTGGAAAGTTCTGTGCAGACGTTACGTATTTCCAGCCTTTATTGTAGGTCTGTAATGTCAGCCCTTTCCCATTTATGGGGCTAACTTGGCATTCCCTCCCTTTCTTCCCAGCCCAAAGAGAAAAGCCAAAGTTGCTTTGGGACACGACAGGACATGTGAAACATAGTGAAGTCTGTGCTCTGTACCAAACTGACTGTTTACCGTGTGCTTACTTCAGTTTCATAGAATCATAGAACAACCAGGTTGGAAGTGACCCATCGGATCATTGAGTCCAACCATTCCTATCAAACACTAAACCAAGTCCCTCAAGACCTCATCCACCTGTGCCTTAAACACCTCCAGGGAAGGTGAATCAACCGCCTCCCTGGGCAGCCTATTCCAGTGCCCAATGACCCTCTGTGTGAAAAACTTCCTCCTAATCTCCAGCCTAAATCTCCCCTGGTGGAGCTTGAGGCCATTCCCTCTTGTCCTGTCCCCTGTCCCTTGGGAGAAGAGCCCAGCTCCCTCCTCTCCACAACCTCCTTTCAGGTAGTTGTAGAGAGTAATGAGGTCTCCTCTCAGCCTCCTCTTCTCCAGGCTAAACACCCCCAGCTCTCTCAGCCGCTCCTCATAGGTTCTGTTCTCCAGCCCCTTCACCAGTTTCATGGCTCTTCTCTGATTTGAATGTGTGCTCTGAGGAGGAGACTTCTTTAGAAGACTGATTTCACCCACATCTATCTACAAGACCCTCAATCTCTAGCAGACACGTAGCTACAGGAGTTATGATGTATAAACAATCGATCGGGGGACAGCACGTGGGTCCTGATCGTCTTCCTCAACAAGACTGAAGGATGATTGTACTCCCCACAAAACCAATTGCTATCCAGTGACTGGAAAGGTGTTGGAAATAAGATTTCTCCCCGATATCGATGGGTTGTATCATGCAAGGGAAGCTCACTTTGGCTGTGTTTAAGAAGATGCAGTCTCTGAGGCTGCCTGACACCTTTCAACAGTATTAGTTTCACATCAAAAGGGAAAAAAAAGCATTCTCCTCTCTACACATCCCAGAGGTGACAGCCATCTGGAGGATGGTTAATTATTTGTTACAACAAAAAGACCCATCCGCATGGTGATGGGAGGCTGCAGCTTCTCTGTAAAAATCACAGCCACTATTGTGGAGGAAATAAAACCGAGACCCACTGAGCTGCAACTGGGAACTCACAAAGGTCTTTTAGCTCTTTTGTAAAGGAGTCCAGAGTCTTTCTTTCTAGTCTCACATCTTAAAAGTGGTTTCTGCCTTCTCCCATAGCCCTTAACTTCAGAACAAGTGAGGCACTGCCAATATCGTGGCACCTCGATGAGCCGGTGGGTCTCTTCCAACCTGGTGATTCTATGATTCTCTCTCTGCTCTTTGAAGAGAAGGGGCAGGTGACAACAATGACAGCGGCACAATGTGCACTGACAGAGCTCTCGGGGATGAGGGAGGAAGAAACACCTTCCCTGGTTTATTCAGGAGTTTCTCAGGAGTTACCTGCATTTTCTGGAAGTCACTTTGAGTGAAAAAGGGCACGAAGCCTTCAGTCTGTTCCGCCAGCATGGACACCACGTACACCAAGAGTAAAGTGGCCACCACCTTCTTTGAAACCATCATGTGAGTCTGAGTAACACAGGAAAGAAGATACCAGGGTGACAATGGAGAGGGCTGTTAGACAAGAAATCCCTTTGGCTTTTAATCAGCCGCAATCTAATTCAGCCACCAGCTAACTAAACATGTATTTACTCTTCCAGTTGCCCCTGAGCTGAGACTAGAAGTGTCTTGACTGACAATTCTCCTCTCAAACCTTTTTCTCTAAAGAGGTTTGTTCTCGAGCAACATCTCCAGAGACTTCAAGCCCAACCCTTCAGCGTCGTTAAAGACTCCCTCTGCTCTGCAAGCTTTAGCCCTCCAGCTCTGCTCGTTTAAGACCCACACGCATCCAGAGCAAAATGGTCCCATCAATCCCACTGACAGCAAGGGAGAAAGAGAGATGCCATAAAAGAGAAAAGCCTTAAGACAGCTGTTTTGTTAAATTTTGTTTTCGTAGTCGTCACCCCTGCAAACCTGCCTTGATGGGCTGAATCGTTTAGTAAAGCCTCACAGGGTCCACGAGAGCTGGGAAGGGCGTTTGCCAGCCTGGCTCCATGGAAGCCGAGTATAAAGAGCTTTAAAAATGACTTTCTGAAGTGATTTAACAGTGACTTCACATCAGAAGAGGACTTACGTAAACATTAAGTGTTCTCTTTAAATATTAAAATATTCTCTCTGGACGAATTTAATGAAGTCTGGTCCCCCAGCTCGACTACTCTACCTGATTGGACCCTGATCCTTAATTAGTTTCAGAAACCTCTTGGTCTGGACGTTATTGAAAAGACATTGTTAGGTCAAATTTGACCCCTAAATTAGATTTCCCATAAATATCAGCGAGTATTGAACCGAAGGCCAGGGGAAGTTAATAAATATTCTCTTTCTGCAGTGCTTGCCAGTCACATCTCTCCGCTGAGAGCCAGGAGGGCTGGCAGCAACCACAGGCGGCTGTAGCTCCTCTCCCTTCCCTTGGCACCACCTAGAGCGGCACGAGTGGCATCTCTGCCCACCCTTGCTGGGCCCTCGAAGCCGTCAGGGATGACGCGGTGCCAGCTCACGTTGGCTTCAGTGATCAAAAGGGGATTTCTCAGGCTTGCCCCTTGTAATACAGCTTGTTGATATGCATATGGGCTGATAACGCGGCGCTATCTCCGCCGCATCAATCTTTCCAGCCTTTTCATTCGTTCTACCACAGCAATAAAACACTGCCACGAACGAAGAAATAAACCCAGTCAACTCTTCCATCTCTTATTGACTAACCCTTTGAGAACTGATTCTCTTTCCCCCGGAGGAACGGCCCCGTTCCCATTTAAAAAATGTCATTGCTGAACGCCCCTTCCTTATTTTGTAAGCAGAACTTGTCTTCCAGCCCTAAGATCTCTAGCTCAGTGTCTCTCCAGGCAGATAGGCACTTTGTTGTTAGTGAATTTGCTTCCCAGCTACAAAGGGAAAGCACAAAGCAGGAGGATCCCAAGTTCAGCATCAGCACAACAAAGTCCTGCGGTCGCAGCGGTGCCCTGTTTCACTTATTCCTGTGTGAAATGGGGTGAAGGAGGGGTGAGCATCCACTTGGTGCTGGTGTGAGCACGGTGACAAGACAGTAGGTTTATCTACCAAGCTGTCTTGCAGAAAAAAGGAGAAAAAAAAATCAAATCGTTGCTGTCAATTGGAACTGTCTGTGACTCATTTTCTGTCTGTTCAAAGCAGCTCCCTGAGTGCAATAGGGCACCCCGAGCACCCTGCTGCACGCGGCGCTGGCTGCTGGGTGCTCGCAACAAGCAGGGAGGCAGGAGCTGGTGGAATCGATTCTCTACAATGGGGGATGAGCAGAAAGCACCTTTCCTCCTTGTTTAAACATCGATTTTGTTTCCTCTTTCTTGTCAGAGCTCACTCTTCTGAAGTCAACACATGCTGGTAGCACCAGCGCCTCTCTGAGTGCCCCCGAAGCACCCACCCCACTGAGCTGAGTCCTACCTGGCGAGTGCAGCCACGGGATGCTGGAGGTCAGACCTCTTCTCGCTCCTGTTCACACCTGGATGCTCCCCTCTGGCTCTCCCACCCTTTATATACGTGCAGAGGTACCAGGGTGCAAGCACTTACCTGCGCAGGTATCCACGCGTCCAGCAGAGCTGGCAAACACCTACCTGGTGTGCATGGAAACAGGTTTATCAGGTAGAGAATGCCCTTATGTGCATTGGATTTTTAGGAGTTTCTTGTTTCCAGGAAGATCCCCTTTCCTCCATCACCAGGCTGGCAACTGTTATTGAATCATAGAATCATAGAACAACCAGGTTGGAAGAGACCCATCGGATCATCCAGTCCAACCATTCCTATCAAACACTAAACCATGTCCCTCAGGACCTCATCTACCCGTCCCTTAAACACCTCCAGGGAAGGTGAATCAACCACCTCCCTGGGCAGCCTGTTCCAATGCCCAATGACCCTGTGTGTGAAAAACTTCCTCCTATTCTCTAGCCTAAATCTCCCCTGGTGGAGCTTGAGGCCATTCCCTCTCATCCTGTCCCCTGTCCCTTGGGAGAAGAGCCCAGCTCCCTCCTCTCCACAAGCTCCTTTCAGGTAGTTGTAGAGAGCAATGAGGTCTCCTCTCAGCCTCCTCTTCTCTAGGCTAAACAACCCCAGCTCTCTCAGCCGCTCCTCATAGGGCCTGTTCTCCAGCCCCTTCACCAGCTTCGTTGCTGGAGGTCGCACAGCTGGATAGGCATCTCTGCCTCAGTTTCCCAACCTATAAGATGGAAAATTTCTTCTCTCCCAGCAGCTTGTCTATTTAAATCATGAGCCCTCCAGGATAAAGCATTTCTAATGTGACTGCATCAGCAGTAAAGCGATGCCTGTGTCTTAATTATATTCCTACTCTAACGTGGACAAATCACAATAATAACAATGATGCCATGAAATAAGCACAGTGCAGAATGAAGTCTGACCCACCAGCATTACTAAAAGATCACTTTATGGTAATAAATTCCCTGGCAGGATCTAGGGCTAAATATTAAAATTATAAATAAAATTATACATGTGAAAGCTATCTCCGAAGGGCTTTATAAACTGAGAAGGCGAGTGGGAAGACACTGCAGCAGCCCAGGGGGGATTTATCTGTCCATTTGGAGCCTCTGTATGGCTCCTTTTACCATCCTAACCGAGCATCTCTCGCAGTCTTGGACACACTGATCCTCCTTGGGGACACAAAACTGTGCACTGACACCTCTCTCCAGACAAATGAGGCGCAGAGGGAGCGAGTGATTTGCCTGAGATGTCATCTGTGGTCTCCCAAGACCATCGGAGAGGCGCTGATGCTGGAGGGTTTGGGATCAGGCCAGAAACGTCCTGGTGCTTCTCACAGACAGGTGGCTACGTGCGAGGAAACCTGAGAGCAAGCAGGCGAGATGAAAGAGAAAAAAAATGCATCGGGGAAGCAATGAAAACCTCTTGCATCAAATGGCTTTACGGGCTGGAATAGCAGGATGTACAGGGACATTCCTGCCTGGCTGGTTGAAAACTAAGCACTGGCAATATTTGCCGGAGACAAGGGGCAAGAAGCTATTGGCCAAGCTGGGAAAATCACTTTTCTCACCTAGCTCCATCCCAGCCAGTCAATATGTGTACACAGTGCACTGCACGCTGGTCCTCGGAAGGGACTTAGTGCTGTCACCGCAGTCGATAACGGTCGATTTGGATCAAATCCCTCCTTAAAATACGTGCCGGTCACTAAGATGCTTCCCAGATCCCTGTGCATTTACTGCAGCTTATCAGCAGGCGACCAAATGGTCCGAGCTATAAAACCTACAGAGAGGTCATAGACTCATACAACCACAGACTCATAGAACAATCAGGTTGGAAGAGACCCACCAGATCATCAAGTCCAACCATTCCTATCGAACACTAACCCATGTCCCTCAGCACCTCGTCCGCCATAGTTTTTCTCCCCAGGACCACATGTAGGTGTCTCGATGAAAAGGACGTTACACCACAGGTTGTTTTTTCCCCACTCTTTCCCTTTGCTAAAGAATTTACGCAAAGCCCGTTTGACACTGGTTCTCATTTTAATTGACTTTTCCAGTATCTTTCGCGTGGTTATGATGGATGCGGCTGACGAGTCAGCAGATGGTGTTGGGAAGTGACAAATTAATTACCAAGAAAGGTCATTTTTTTTTCAAAGCACTAAACTTTCCCATGTCTTGTCCCCTTGTACCTCAAAAATGTGGCTGGCTGGCAGGATTCCCATCCATCTGCGATGAAGCCTTCCGCATTGGAAAGGACAACCTGCAAAATAAAAAGGGAAGATGAAAATTAATCATATCTCTATTAGCTGGATGTTGTCTGCCAGCTTCACCTCTTAATTATGCAAGAGGACTCAAAAGGGAAAGGAAAGGGAGAGCTGAAAATAAGGGACCTGACCCCAAGGCTTCTTCTGCGGAAGCATCAGGGTGGGTGGGAGCAACAGGCACCTTTTTACTTGAGGTTTGCCTGGTCCATAAGAGCAGCTTTTGGCACATCCCCATGGCCAATGCAAAATGAAGGTAAACGCAAATAAAAATCACAGCTGGAAAGCTCACTCTCTAGCATTATGATGGAAAAAAAAAAAAATCTGTCCTGCTGCAGTCTTCGTAACCATTTGCAATCTGCAGGCAAGCGAAACCCTCTTTGTTTTATGAGGCAAAAATTGCAGCGGAGGTTAGAAGCTCCACAAAAAGATAATGTGCAAAATGGAGTCGCTCACAGTTGCACTCGTAGCTGAAGTTAAGCGTTTTGCCATAATTGGGAGTAATTTTAGCAGGAAACTGGCAGTCGGAGTGGAGCCCGTTAAGCTGCGCATCAATTGCCATGTCAAGGAATCAAGGGAAAATGAGCTCCCTGCGCCAGCGACACTGAACATTTGTCTCCATGTCCTGTACTTTTCCCTCCAAGTCGCTCTGTGCTCAGGGTATTTTGGCAACTGGGTTGCATAAAAACAGGAGGTAGAAGCCAACGTGAGGCTGAAACTGAATTTCAGCCTGAGGCTAACGGAGCGGGTGGAGAGCACACGGGGAGATGGTGAAGGACTGAAATCCTGCACTGATTCTTGGTCAGGCGCTGGGCTATTCCCTCACAAAGCTTCCTGTCTGGAGGCAAGTGGCAGAGCCATAGAACTCACCTTAGAATCATAGAGTCATGAGGTTGGAAAAGACCCATCAGATCATCAAGTCCAACCATTCCCTTCAATCACTAAACCATGTCCCTCAGCACATTGTCCACCCGTCCCTTAAGCCCTTCCAGGGAAAGTGAATCAACCACCTCCCTGGGCAGCCTCTGCCAATGCCCAATGACCTTTTCAATGAAAAACTTCCTCCTAATCTCTAACCTAAATCTCCCCTGGTGGAGCTTGAGGCCATTCCCTCTCGTCCTGTCCCCTGTCACTTGGGAGAAGAGCCCAGCTCCCTCCTCTCCACAACCTCCTCTCAGGGAGTTGGAGAGAGCAATGAGGTCTTCATTGCTCTTCTCTGGACTCACTCCAGAGCCTCAACATCCTTCTTGTGCTGAGGGGCCCACAACTGAACGCAGGATTTGAGGTTTGGTCTCACCAGTGCTGAGTCCAGAGGGAGAATAACCTCCCTGGCCCTGCTGGTCACGCTATCTCTGATCCAAGCCAAGATGTCAGTCAGCATGGGCCAAGCCCCCCTCGCTTTCCCCATAAGTGACAGCCTCCTTGGATGCTGCTGGCACACCTGAGAAAGGAGGCTTTGAGCAACCTGCTCTAGTGGGAGGTGTCCCTGCCCATGACATATGGGTTGGAATTGGATAGGTTTAAGGTCACTTCCCACCCCAACCAGCTTTATGCACATCCAGTTTGCTCTCGCAGCCCCACCAGACCCCCAGGAGCCACCAGGCTTGCAGAAGATGCATCCCCCAGCCTTCCTTCCCCTTCCCGATACCCACAGAAATCTCTCTCTCTCACCCAGCTCACATTAAATTCTTTTTGCTTGGAGCCAGATGGGTCAAAAACGTGGCGCATGCTCTGCTGAACTGAACGTCTGCAGCCACACAGCAGAAGTCGATGTGGGTAAGGAGCTCATTTTAGACTCCCTGCTTTGGAAGTGGAAGCAGCAAGCTCTTTCTCCCAGCCCAGGCCCCATCCTCCAGCTGCTGTCTCTGCACGGCCGCATTACAGATTTAGCAGGCGCTGCTGTCTGGGGCTGCCGAATGCTCCTAATGAATAAAGCACCGGTGGCAAATTTTAATGCGGTTTTCAAAATATTAACGCTAGATAAATATTTGAAGAATCACGGGCTTAAAACACATGTTAATTTGCAGCATAAATATTTTAAGGGCACAGGCTTCCCTCTCCCATCCCCACGCTTGCTTGGTGCCCACTACAATTTTTTTTTCCCTGCTGCTCATGGTCTAATTCATGGTAATTCACAGGATGGGTGAGAAGCAACAGCGAGGATTTAACTCCTGCTGACTCCCCAAACCAGCTCATCCTCCAGCTTCTACAGCAAATAATGATCTCATAGATGAATAGGGAATTTATCTTGTGTGGTTTCTCTCTCCTCCCGCTCTGGCTCCAACCCAGTGAGCTGTGGAGAAGGTGCAGGTCAGACACGGGGAGGGAGATTGAGAGAGGGAGGGAGACTGAGAGAGCTGGGGTTGTTTAGCCTAGAGAAGAGGAGGCTGAGAGGAGACCTCATTACTCTCTCCAACTACCTGAAAGGAGGTTGTAGAGAGGAGGGAGCTGGGCTCTTCTCCCAAGGGACAGGGGACAGGACAAGAGGGAATGGCCTCAAGCTCCACCAGGGGAGATTTAGGCTGGAGATTAGGAGGAAGTTTTTCACAGAAAGGGTCATTGGGCATTGGAATAGGCTGCCCAGGGAGAGGGTTGATTCACCTTCCCTGGAGGTGTTTAAGGCACAGGTAGATGAGGTCCTTAGGGACATGGTTTAGTGTTTGATAGGAATGGTTGGACTCGATGATCTGGTGGGTCTCTTCCAACCTGGTTGTTCTATGATTCTATGATTCTATGATTGAGGTCTGGGTGTGCAGCAGAGGGCAGGGAGCATCCCACCGCTCACCCTTCAGAGGCAGTGATCCCAGTTTTAATCACAAATGCAGAGCTCTATAGCTCAACACCAACATCTCCATGAGACCCCAGATGGAGCAGTGTCTTCAAAGGAGACTCATCTCCAGTGGGATCATAGAATGATTTGGAACCTCAAAGCCATGTAGCTTCAACTCCCTGCCATGGGCAGGGACACCTTCCACTGGATCAGGGGCTCCAAACCCCATCCAGCCTGGCCTTGAACCCCGCCAGGGATGGGGCAGCCACCACTGCTCTGGGCAAGCTGGGCCAGAGTCTCCTAACTCTCACAGTAAAACATTTCTTCTCAGGATCTCAACTCAATCTACCCTCTTTCAGGTGAAACACATTCCCCCTCATCCTATCCCTGCCCTCCCTGATCCAGAGCCCCTCCCCAGCTTTCCTGGAACCCCATGGGGATTTGCATCCTCAACAAGTCAACAAGCTCCTCTGGGTCTGGAGAGCACCTGGAAGAGCTTCTTGCAGACATTTGAAGCCTGGAAATTGAGTGCTGCATCCTATAACACCACAGCCTCACTGGAAACCAGGCCTGAAGTGATCTGGACACCTCAAAACTGGGGAACATCTGGAAATTCTGCCTGCTGCCTCAGTTTCTCCATGGAAAGACAATAATAAGGGGGGAAAAGCACATATTTCTGGCAATAGCCTGGATGGATTTAGCTTCTATGTCAGTGGTGGAGTCAAGCTCTGGCCAAAGTGTCCTACTCCAGAACAAATACCTTCCATAGTGTTTGGTAGGAATGGTTGGACTCGATGATCCAGTGGGTCTCTTCCAACCTGCTGATTTTATGATTCTATGATTCATCGGAATCAAATAAAAAAAAAATACAAAGATAAATCCCCATTTTCATATAAAACCAATTTCTGTGCTTGTAAAAACTCCATAATCCCTCAAACAAGATAAAAAAAATAAACAAGAGAAAAATGTTTCTCCATTTTCAGTCCGTCCTATGCCATTCTCTCCCCAATCTGGAACGAGCGACGAGAGAAAGGAGAGGAGGTGAGAAATGGAGATGGGATGCATCTCAGCTGTTTCCATTTTGGTTTTCAAATCCAAGGCTCAGGAATATTTTTAGGAATGGTAGGGGGGAAAAAAAAGCAGTTTCATGCGCAGTGAGGGGCTGCAGGCAGCTCAGACCTCGTGGACGCCTGCTCTCCCTTCACACTCAGCTGCCTCTTGGGATGCTGCAGACACAGAGCTTGGCTAGTGGTGACCTAGGAGCAAACAAGGTGCGACAGCAGCGATGAGAGACCCTACCTGCATCTTATAATCCTGGGCTGAGGCTCTGAGGCAGGGAAATCACTTCGAAAAGGAGTTCCCTACCCCGTTCGCAGGGAATATTTATTAGATTTGATGAAAGAGCAATTTAGCCTTCACACACACCAGGCACCCACTGACCTTTTATTTTCTTATTACCTCCTTTTACCCCTCCTGCCGCTCCCGTATCAAACAACAATATATCAGGTTAAGCACAGCAAGACGAAACGTTAAGGCACCGAGAAGTGCATTAAATCGCTGCTTTGCGGGGTTGCTTGCAGTGTCAAATCAGCGGAGGAATGATGTATGGTGCTCCTGCTCACATCCAGGATGCAAAATTCAGGGCTGTGATCACCGCTGGAGATGAAACCTGCAGGTCTCGCTGCAGACAGTGTTCAGCCGAGAAGGAAAAAGGAGGAGAAGAGCCAACAGGATCCAACCTCCAGCGTTTGCAGTTGTTGTCCCTGGAGATTATCCGTTCGTGGGAGAACTGTAGCATGAGAAAGCATCGCTAAGCTCAGCGCTGCCAGCTCCCGAGGGATTGTCTGATCCAGTGGGCTGGATTCTGTTGGGTGCTCAGGATGCATCAGTGTTTTCAATGGAGAGTTGCCCAGTCCAGAACCCCTCAGCAGCTGGTAGCATCTGCAACAGGAGAGGAGAGTTTGCTGCTGCTGTGTCTCCTTTCAGGCTCTTGAGGCACTAATTTGTTCCTCGAGGCAACAAGGAAACGGGGTCAGATGCCTTCAGGGTGAAAAAGAGCCGAGTGAGTCAGTGTGCTTAGTAGTGAGTGATTCTCATGGGAGAAACCTGGTGGTGAAACAGCAGCACATCCAGCCCAGCTGGGATGGGTTGGGCTGGAAGGGACCTCAAATCCCACTTAGTTCCAACCTCCTGCCATGGGCAGGGACACCTCCCACTGCATCAGGGGCTCCAAGCCCCATCCAACCTGCCCTTGAACCCCTCCAGGGATGGGGCAACCCCCACTGCTCTGGGCAACCTGTCCCAGGGCCTCTCACAAGAGCAAAGCAGAGAGGGAGAATCACCTCCCTTAACACAGGGCTGGGAAAATCAAACGGAAACCTCAGACATCAGCAGAAAGATCCGCAGACACATTTGAGCCTGTTCAGGCAAATCTGATTCTAGCACAGGGCTCATATTTGATAAAACGCTCATTTAATCGATGAATATTTTGCTTAGGTGACGAATAGCAGCCTCAGTGAGAGCCTCTCATCCCCAGAGGCTTTGGAGAGCTGAAGAGTAAAGATTGGGAATTAAGGAGAATAAGTATTAATGAAAGGAGTCGGAAAATCAATCATTTGTCCAGACAATCCTGCCATTGCTTTGCTCATTTGCATGGGGCTGCTGTATTTATCCTTTCTCTTGTCCTGTAGGACATGGGGTTCGCACAGAGATGCAAAAGCTGCACAAGCAATGAAGAGGCAGAGGGGAGGACACATTGCATGTGGGAAGAAAAGAGAGGAGGCAAAGGGGATAGGAGGAAAAGGAAAGGGTTGTTGTACCAGTGCACGATTCCACGTGCAACAAGAATTGGTGCAAACCCCTCCACTGGTTTCAGAGGATGCCGGTCAAGCCCCAGGCACCGAGGCTTGGCAAAGCCTAGAGCATCGTTACGTAAAGGGATGGGGAGAAGCCCGGGGTGGGCTGGATGGAAGAAATGAATCCAATTACAGGATGAAGGGCAAAGGGAGAGATAGGACACTTTTGGTCTGGAGCAAATCCCTAGGAGGCTTTAAAGCAGGGACAGCAAGAAGAGGACAAGAATGAATTGCAGTGCAGGACACAGAAAGCTGGAAAGGGGCTGCGTGTTAGGGAGGGCAGGGGTAGGACGAGGGGGAACAGTTTTCAGCTGAAAGAGGGGAGATGGAGATGAGATTTTAGGAAGAAATGTTCTCCTGTGAGGGTTTTGCACAGGTTGCCCAGAGCAGGGGTTGCTGCCCCATCCCTGGAGGGGTTCAAGGGCAGGTTGGATGGGGCTTGGAGCCCCTGATCCAGTGGGAGATGTCCCTGCCCATAGCAGAGTTGGAACTGGATGGGCTTTGAGGTACCTTCCAACCCAACCCATTCTATGTTTCTCTATCACCCAGTTGCCACCAAGAGGAATAGGGACCCCAAAACGGGGCAAAAGGCAAGGGATGAGGCTCTTCAGCTGCTGACTGTGCTGTCAGGGCAGTGGTATGAGAGTTTCTCCTTGGGAGACCTAAAGTACCTGCAGGATGTGGCTTCCCTGGGAGCTACCATAGCAGTTTGGCTGTTTATCATCTTGTAGGAAGAGTGGGGCAAGGAGCCAGCCCAGCTCGGTACCAGGGAGCAGCCCTGCTGGAAAGCAGAAAATAAGCAAGCAACCCCCAAATTTCCCCTGCACTGCTTCCCAAAAGATTATAACCTGGCTGGCCATGTCACAGCAGTCTTCAGGCTTCCACAGAGAAAAGCAAGGGCTGAACACTAGAAATAAAAAAAATAAAAAAAAAAGGAATAAAAAAATTGACCCAGTTATGACAAAATGAGACAGCTTGTATAAAGCATCGCTGCAGAGGGCTACAAACATCCACAATAAGGCCTTCAGGAATAAAAGGGTTCGATTTCAAATTATGTTTACAAATTAAAAATAAACACATTGGATTATTTCTATTTGCCTAAACCGCCTGCTCTCGCTCAGCCGTTCTCAAGGCTGGGTCACGACAGGCACTGCTGGACCCTTCAGAAGGAAGGTGGTGGTGCAGCACTCTTGCTTCTTGTGGAATGAAGAACAAGCCTTTTTTGCCTCTCTGAGTTTGCAGTTAAGCACCTTGGGCTTGGAGGGAAAAGCTGGACATCAATCCCTGCCTCTCTGTTAACTCCTGCTTAACACTTACCAGGCTCGAACAGCCCATAAACCACAAAAAAAAATCCAGTGAGGGATTGACTGCACTTTGAAGACAGGAAGGTCTTACAGGAGCAAACAGCATCTTCTCCCTGGTGTTGACCATCACCTTCATCAGAGAGTGGCTTCCTCTTTGCAGAGCTGCTTTCCCAGAAAGGGTCATTGGGCATTGGAATAGGCTGCACAGGGAGGTGATTGATTCACCTTCCCTGGAGGTGATTAAAACACGGGTAGACGAGGTCCTTAGCGACATGGGGTAGTGTTTGATAGGAATGGTTGGACTCAATGATCCGATAGGTCTCTTCCAACCTGATGATTCTATGATTCTATATAGAGAAACCTGCTTGTGTTGCTTGGATTTGCTAGGCTGGCTGCTTGTCCCGTGGTGCCGCGTGGCCGGTGACACCGTCTTGCGAACCTGCCGACTCTGCTACAGCCCTGGTTTATCACTTAGTTAGAAGTGTTGACAGCACCACACGGAGCCCTGCAGGTTCCCAGCTGAGCTGGGATTGCTCAGCTCCTTTGCAAGAAGATGACAGGTCCCGAAGACTTTCTCTCCAAGGAAATCCTATGGTACTTGCAGGGATGCTACCTGGACCAGCAGCAGGAGGAAAGCCTGGGAGATGACAGGGGCCTGCGTGCTTGAGAACACTGTGAATCATAGAATCATAGAATAACCAGGCTGGAAGAGACCCACTGGATCATCAAGTCCAACCATTCCCATCAATCACTAACCCATGGCCCTCAGCACCTCATCCACCCATCCCTTAAGCCCCTCCAGGGAAGGTGAATCAACCCCCTCCATGGGCAGCCTGTTCCAGTGCCCAATGACCCTTTCTGTGAAAATATGAGGTGAGATTGGCAGTGGTGAAGCTCTTTACACTTCCTACCTACCTTGTGGCTCTGGTGCATCCACCACCTGCAAAATTGTGCTGGTGGGGAGAGCCTGGAGAAGGAGGTGCGATGGGGAATCTGCACAGAAATCAGGAGCTGGGGTTCCTCTTGCCTGAAGCCCATGGATGCAGCAAGCAAGGCAGGAGATAGCCCATTGTGCACCCTTATTTTTTGGACAAGAGTCAAGGGCATGGCACAAAAAATCATCTTCTGCACTACCATCTCCTCATCCGGGATGGATGTGACCATGCAAGGCAGAGGAGCAGCTGAGAGAACTGGCATTGTTTAGCTTAGAGAAGAGGAGGCTGAGAGGAGACCTCATTACTCCCTACAACTACCTGAAAGGAGGTTGTGGAGAGGAGGGAGCTGGGCTCTTCTCCCAAGGGACAGGGGACAGGACAAGAGGGAATGGCCTCAAGCTCCGCCAGGGGAGATTTAGGCTGGACATCAGGAGGAAGTTTTTCACAGAAAGGGTGATTGGGCATTGGAATAGGCAGCGCAGGGAGGTGGTTGATTCAGCTTCCCTGAAGGGGCTTAAGGGACGGGTGGATGAGGTGCTGAGGGACATGGGTTAGTGATTGATGGGAATGGTTGGACTCAATGATCCGGTGGGTCTCTTCCAACCTGGTTGTTCTATGATTCTATGATTCTATGATTCTATGATTCTATGCAAGGCAGAGGAGCAGCTGCCGGCAGAGGGCACGGCTGCCTCCTTGGAGGCACCAGCCGTGGCTGAGTTAATCCCTGCTGGGGGAGGAACAGCCCACCGAACAAAATTGTAAATACATCTGTGTCCTCCTTCTCCCTGCCACACATTTAAATCTATTTGATCCACTCTAATGGATTGATCTACAAGTTTGTGCACACACATCCTGCTTTGGACGGGGCGGTTGGCAGCGCCTCACCCATCACGACCTGTCAGCTCCACTCAGCCTCACCTCTGCCGGGAACGAATCCAATTACAGGATAAAGGGTTTTCTTCCCCTCCATATGGTCTCTATAACGCTCCAGCTTTATCTTTCTTTAACCCCTTTCCTGGCGAGGGATCTCACAAACTCGGCGTAAGCAGCTCAGCACAGCGGCCACGCGTGGCTGCTATCTGATATGGGGAAATGAGGTCTTTCCAGGCCAACTGGGGGTACTGGGAGGCACTGGGGTATATTTGCACCTTCATAGAATCATAGAATAACCAAGTTGGAAGAGACCCACTGGATTATCAAGTCCAACCATTCCCATCAAACACTAAACCATGTCCCTCAGCACCTCGTCCACCCGTCCCTTAAACCCCTCCAGGGAAGGGGACTCAACCCTCTCCCTGGGCAGCCTCTGCCACTGCCCAATCACCCTTTACGTGAAAATTTTTTTCCTAATGACCAGGGAGGAATGAGCCCCTCCAGAAGGGAGATTTGGGGCAGCACATAATGAAACAAGGCGAGAGAGCTGGGGTTGTTTAGTCTGGAGAAGAGGAGGCTGAGAGGAGACCTCATTACTCTCTACAACTACCTGAAAGGAGGTTGTGGAGAGGAGGGAGCTGGACTCTTCTCCGAGGGGACAGGACGAGAGGGAATGGCTTCAAGCTGTGCCAAGGGAGATTTGGGCTAGAGATTAGGAAGAAGTTTTTCACACAGAGGGTCATTGGGCATTGGAATAGACTGCCCAAGGAGGTGGTTGATTCCCCTTCCCTGGAGGTGTTTAAGGGACGGGTGGATGAGGTCTTGAGGGACTTGGTTTATTGTTTGATAGGAATGGTTGGACTAGAAGATCCGATGGGTCTCTTCCAACCTGGTTGTTCTATGATTCTATGATTCTATGAGTGAGCTCAGCACTGGTTTGCATTCAGCATTGGTGCTCAGGGCCAAAGGTTCAGGGTCCTGCGCGTTGGTCCATGACCAGAATCTGGGCACAGATGTTTGCCTGGGGACTGATTCCTGTTGCTTTTGCTTTTCTCTACACCTTTCTCCGCAAGTCATGCCCTGTGTGCCCTCAGGTAAGTCGCTCCCCTGCCTTTCACAGGGACGGAGAGAAGAACCATAAAGGGCTCCCAGCTGCCACTGCTCCAGGAGACCCAGACATCTGCACCGTTTGCTCTGCCTGCTACTCAAGCCTAGTGAACCAACCGTAGCAGCTCAGTGCAAGTTAGTTATTTGATTATAATTATCGTTTCTTGCTTTACACAGGACATGAAAGCCCAGAGCAGCTCAGGGCTCCGTCACGCAATGTGCTGACAAACAATGAACAAGAGACAATCTCGTCTCAAAGAGCTTAGCAAAGCAGAAAAAAAAAAAAAAAGAAAAAACCTACAAGAAGGAAGAAAACTCTTGCTTTTTTTCTGAAGGAGAAACACAAAGAGAGCAAATCTCTTTTCTCACATTAAACAGGGGTTGAATTTTACTATTGCCTTCTTTGTCTGAGAGTCAGCACTGGGGAGCTCTCCGAGACAGCCTGTAAAGTTTCCCTGCTAAGAGGCACCAAATTAAAGCCATCACTTTCCATTTCTGTGACAGGGACACAGAGGGAACGAAGGTTGCATTCAGGACACGTCCTGGAGGAACCAGCTATCCTCTCTGGTGTCATTTTCTTCTGTGGAGTTTATTCGAGGCCTTCGACATCGCTCCGGCTGTCACTGACCTGCGGAGAGCTCTAAATCCATCAGCCCCCCGGGTAGCACGATAGAGGCCACTCAGGGTTACCTGCTCCACATTCAGCTCCCCAAAAGGGGAAGGCCCTGGTCCAGATCTTGTTGGAAGTGAGGTGAAAGCCCTCTTGGTCTAGTTGTTAGCAATCCCTTCCATGAAAGGGCTCTGGGTACTGTGTACGAAGACGAAGTTGCACCACAGCTCAGTTAGAATCATAGAATCATAGAACAACCAGGTTGGAAGAGACCCATCGGATCATCAAGTCCAACCATTCCTATCAGAAGAGGGAGCAGAGAGCGTTTGCACTAATCAAAGGGAAAAATCTCTGTGCAAAATACACTGCTCAGCCTTTCCCCCACTCATCTCCCCTCCTCTCCCCATTTCAGTGCTTCATTTGCACAGCTCTTCACTCCTTAAGAGAAGATGGGACACCACAAAGCTACGTGAGAAAGTCTCACACAGACGCAAGGTGGAAATTACTTTCTGGGAGATGGAAAATTAAGTTTCCCATGAGATAAGTGTGTTTGTAAACCAAACCTCGGAGAAACACCAGAGCTTGCAGATGCCACGGCCAACAAGGTCTGACGCTTTTGAAGGTGGAACATCACAGTGAAGACTTTCAGCTGCATAGAGTTGCTTTGGATACACTAGATACTGTGGATACACTAGAACTGAGATGTGCACCTGTACATTCAGGTGTAACAGCTTTTCTGATTTCTCCTTTAATACTCAATTCTGCAAAAACCACACCCAACTTCCGTATTTCCAGAAGCCTGATCATGGTCAGGAAAGGCATGAAATACCTCCAAGGAAAGCTTTGTGAGAAGTAAGCCTATGGGTCTTCACAAAAAAACTCTTCCCCTCATGGAAGAGCTTATGGAAAGACCTAGATTGGGAACTTAATGACTGGTGGTTTCACAGGACATGCAGTGAGATACTTCCAAGAATCATAGAATCACCAGGTTGGAAGAGACCCACCGGATCACCAAGTCCAACCATTCCTATCAAACACTAAACCATGTCCCTCAGGAGCTTGTCCACTAGTCCCTTAAACGCCTCCAGGGAAGGTGAATCAACCACCAAGAAGCACAGAGATCCCATGGGGATTCCTTGTGCCAGGGCACCTGAGGCTGATGTGACCCACTTACTCTTGCCGTGTCCTAGTTCTACTCCTCTTGGCCCCATTCAGATGGCTCAGCGGGTCAGCAATTAGACTACCATTCATCCCACCCACACCCTTTAGCCTTCCGCTTCTGCTCTCTAGCTCTGAGACACTCCAGTCTTGCCGAAGACCTCATTCATCCAGCAAGACAGCATTGACTTTTTCCATCCTCCTTGTCTTGATGGAGAGCGGTGGTGGGAAAGAGGCTAAGAGCTTACCGCATTAACAGATCAGGGCCATTAATGCCACCAGATGTCAGAGATTAATGGAAGAGCTTCATTAAGGCGCCTTAGGCAGGTCCCCTGGAGAAGGAGCACCCATGACCCAGAAGGAAAAAATAAGGAACGAGCTTGGGAATGGAGCATCAATGCTCCAAGCTGGCACTGACCCTGCTGAGAAAGATTTCATAGAATCATAGAATCATAGAACAACCAGGTTGGAAGAGACCCACCAGATCATAGAGTCCAACCATTCCTATCAAACACTAAACCATGTCCCTCAGGACCTCATCTACCCATCCCTTAAACACCTCCAGGGAAGGTGAATCAACCACCTCCCTGGGCAGCCTATTCTGATGCCCAATGACTCTCTGTGTAAAAAACTTCCTCCTAATCTCCAGCCTAAATCTCCCCTGGTGGAGCTTGAGGCCATTCCCTCTTGTCCTGTCCCCTGTTCCTTGGGAGAAGAGCCCAGCTCCCTCCTCTCATAGTCTCCTATGTGCTGGAGTGGGGATCCCACATCTCAACTGAGTGGTAAGAGACCAGGAGAAGCTTCTTTCCATGCTGCTTGGTCTCCCAGTATAGACACCAGCTCATACTGGTGTCTCCATGTCATCTCTGGAGGGAAATCAGCGTCACGGAAGCTTTCTCTTGTCTTTCCAAGGGCACTCAAGCCCAAGCAGAGCCACGTTGTGAGGCTGATTTTAGAGTCCGGGCTAAGGGCCATCCCTAAACCCCACCAAGCCTTGCAAAGCTGCAGCTTGGATTGGCATCCCACTTGCTGGAACAGGGAGGAGATTCCAGTGGGAAACACTCACCAGCATCACTGGTGGGAGACAGGGACCCCAGGGCTCATTTAGCCCCATCCATTCCTGCTGGGGTGTTCTCCCTCCTGTCCTGCCAGAGATCCTTGAAGGACACACTGAAGAAGGTGGATCCTTCAGCCCAGAAATGAGGCAAAGTGGAGGATGAAGGTCACAGCCCTTTGCTCTCCAGCACAACCAGGCTGTAAAACAACCAAGACAAAACACTGTGTTTACCAAGATTACAGCCTCGGGGATGGAAGCGGCTTCCCCTCCTGCCTTTGCAGAGCTCCATGCACACAGGTGACCCTTGGCCATGTCACCAGAGCCTGGTTTTGCTCCATGATGAAGATGCATCTATACCAGGCAGCACCTACATCAGACCAAGCACCCAAAGCACGGGGCGGCCAAGCAGCCAGAGCCAAACCCAGGCCTCAGACTCAAACCCAGGGCTCAGTCCCGCAGAACTCAGTCCACTCTCCCTTCAAGCGACCTCCCCAGGGTCAGTGGAACAGAGCTGGGCACTCCCCAGTCCCCAAATACTTTTTCATGGAGTCGTTCAGCTGCCCAGGGTCACCCCAAAGGCTGTGACCCTCCACAATCCTGAGCACAGGTCAAGTTCCCCGTCAATCACCCAAAGCCGCCGCTGCCCACCTCCTCATCACTCCTCCTACCTTTGCCGCTCATCCAAAGGGCTCTCCACCTCTTCCCGTCCTCCCCCCTACTCCTTAAACAATATTAAACACTTAATGGCAATTAATACGCTTTAATGCAGGTTTTGGGGCCAACTGGCTGCTTAGAGGGTGCTTAAACCATCAACCCCTCTCAATCCCGTTGCCCTTGTCATACAAAGTTAGCAGAGCCCCTAATCCGGACTCCCCCCCGTGCTCCCTATACTCCGAAGGGTATAAAACCTCCCCTGGCACGCGGGCACCGCCAGCCCTCGACTCCAGGCAGGGGCAGCGCACCACCTCCCGTCCCCTCGGGATTTACCGTTCTTCTTCTTCATTCATATTTTTGAAGACAGACTGGGGCTTCTTCTTTTTTGTTTTTATCGGGGTTGAAGCAAAATTAATTTGAAAGAACCCAAATATTTGATTCCAAAAGACCACCCTTTAGAAGCAAAGCGGCTGCCTTAACGTTGGCAGCATGAACGGGACGGAAGGTATCAATTTTTATGTGCCTATGTCCAACAAGACCGGGGTGGTGCGAAGCCCCTTCGAGTACCCCCAGTACTACTTAGCCGAGCCCTGGCAATTCCGCCTTGTGTGCTGTTACATCTTCTTCCTCATCTCCACGGGTTTGCCCATCAACCTCCTCACTCTCTTGGTCACCTTCAAACACAAGAAGCTCCGGCAGCCGCTCAACTACATCTTGGTCAACTTGGCCGTGGCCGATCTCTTCATGGCTTGTTTTGGCTTCACCGTCACCTTCTACACCGCCTGGAACGGCTACTTCGTCTTCGGACCCGTCGGCTGCGCCATAGAGGGCTTCTTCGCCACTTTAGGAGGTAAGGGCTGTGGAGTGGGAGGTTGACTCCCCACACAAGGTGCTGCTTCCATGAGGTTTAAAGACAAGAATTAAAAAAGAGGGATGTATGCAAGTTTGGTCTCGATGCCAGCAAGCGTCCAGCTCACAAGGCAGGAAGGGATCCAGGATCAAGTCTGGGGTCACCTGGCCACACTGCTCAGCCTGTGTTCATACCTCTTCAGCCTCTTCTCCCAAGGGACAGGGGACAGGACAAGAGGGAATGGCCTCAAGCTCCACCAGGGGAGATTTAGGCTAGAGATTAGGAGGAAGTTTTTCACACAAAGGGTCATTGGGCATTGGAATAGGCTGCCCAGGGAGGTGGTTGATTCACCTTCCCTGGAGGTGTTTAAGGGACAGGTAGATGAGGTCCTGAGGGACATGGTTTAGTATTTGATAGGAATGGTTGGACTCGATGATCCGATGGGTCTCTTCCAACCTGGTGATTCTATGATCCTATGATTCTCTACAACGAAGGTTGTATGGCAAGCAGAGACCTGATGGGGATCACAAGTTCTTGAATCAACACCAACATCTTTGCCAAAAGCCTTTTCTTGGGGAAAAGAAGAAACATTTGGAAGGGAAGACGTTCCTTGAGAAAGGGACAGCTCTGAGGGACATGGTTTAGTGTTTGATAGGAATGGTTGGACTCGATGATCCGATGGGTCCCTTCCAACCTGGTTGTTCTATGATTGTATGATTCTAGGAGAGAGACCCCACAGGAGGGATAAGGGCATGGAGAGGAGGGGTTCAAGAAAACAATAGGGGTCACAGCTTATCCAGAGGCAGCTCTTAACCAGAACGGAGGGAAATGAGGATTCAGGGTCGCACAGAGCTAGGGAAACCAGGACTAGGCTTTCATAGAATTACAGAATCACCCGGTTGGAAGAGACTCCGTGGATCATCAAGTCCAATCATTCCTATCAAACCCTAAACCATCCAGCAATTGCTCTTGTCCCAGTTGCACCCAGTTTGGAAGCCCTTGAGAGCTTTTTTATTTCATTTCTCAGCGACATGAGAGCCTCTAACGCTTCACCCTGCCAAAAGCCCCGTGAAAAGCAGGGAAAATTCATTTTGCACCCCCTGCCCACGCAGCCAGCCAGGCCCACACAACACCTCGTGATGGATCTGACAGCCACTAATCCTCACTGCAGACATCCACAACCACCGCAAGGACTTCACTGGGTTGGTTTTTTCCCCTAAATGGGGCCATTTCCCACAACAATGCTTAAAAAAAGGAGAGAAAGATGGATATAGGACCAGGCAAAAGCAAAGCTAAACATCCTGATCCAAGCCGAGGACTGAAGAAGGGATTGGTCTTGGGGTCAGAATCATAGAATAACAGAGTCATAGAATCATAGAACAACCAGGTTGGAAGGGACCCATTGGATCTTCTAGTCCAACCATTCCTATCAAATCATAGATTGGTTTGAGTTGGAAGGAACCTTAAAGACCTGGCAAGGACACCTCCCGTGGACCAGGCTGCCCGAGTTGCCATCCAACCTGGCCTTGAACACCGAAGATAAGGGTCTGTACCATTTCTGATCATCGAGCAAGCTCTAGGCTTTCAGGTAGCATTATTTGGTCCTCTAGTTTTTGCATCCGAGAAGGGACGAGGAGACTCCTGTTCCCAGGGAAGGAAGTTTGATGGGAAGCAGGCAGTGTGCGAGCAGCAGGTCTCCAGCGAATCCTGGCTCAGGGTGTAGTTATCAGCAGATTATCACAGCTGGGGGCATTAGCAGGCTTACAGCACCGACTAAGCGCTCCCAATCCCCTGAAGTTTAATTATCCCTTATAAATACATGTGCACACATGCCCACCCACACAGCCTCGCCCATACATACACCTCCTCCTCAGCCAGCTCACGAAACACACATTTAAAGGCATCGACAGGTTTGGAGGCACCTGGCATCTTTGCCGGAATCTGTGGTTCATAGAATCATAGAATCATAGAATCACCAGGTTGGAAGAGACCCACCGGATCATTGAGTCCAACCATTCCTATCAAACACTAACCCATGTCCCTCAGCACCTCGTCCACGAGTCCCTTAAACACCTCCAGGGAAAGTGACTCAACCACCTCCCTGGGAAGCCTCTGCCAGTGCCCAGTTCCTCACATCCAGGAAGAATTCACCCTCTTGGTTTATAAAAGATTAAAGAAAGCGATGATCCCTTCCCCCATCACCAGCATCTCGCTGCGGCACGGACATTCTCCTCAGCTTCCTAACATTTTGCACGTTACAGACAGGAGATTCCCAGTTATTCAGTAAGATGCTGGTTGCCCCTTGCTGATCGGGTAGACGAGGTCCTGAGGGACATGGTTTAGTGTTTGATGGGAATGGTTGGACTTGATGATCCGACGGGTCTCTTCCAACCTGGTGATCCTATGATTCTATCCCCAATCCCTTGAACCCTCCTGCTCCTTGCTGCAACCACAAGACCATGAAGGGACAATCAAGGCCAGAGGAGCCTTCACCACCACCATACACCCTCGTTTTCTCTTCCTCCCGCAGGCCAAGTCGCCCTGTGGTCCCTGGTTGTCTTGGCCATCGAGCGCTACATCGTCGTCTGCAAACCCATGGGAAACTTCCGCTTCTCTGCCACCCATGCCATGATGGGCATCGGTTTTACCTGGATAATGTCTTTTTCCTGTGCCGCTCCACCCCTCTTTGGCTGGTCCAGGTGAGTCGAAGGATGTACAGACATCCCAGTGGGGCTTGAGGTGCACTCGTGGCTCAGATGCGAAAATCCCTGGTAAGAGAAGCACTGGGGCAAGTCAGAACAGAAATGGGACCTCAGCTGGCAGCCTCATGATGGCTTAACATTCCCTAACCAAAGGCAACCATGGGCTCTGCGCCTCCTGACGCAACAGCCTTTTGTGCTCCTGCAGAGAAAGAGGGGATTTGATAGACACAAGTCAACTCAGCCAGGCTGTGAAGAGCCCAGTTCTCTCTGCAGACCACAAAGAGCATTTAGGTAATCAGACCAGCAGGCAAGGCTGCTCTGGGGACACAAACCTGGCCTTGCTCATGTACTGCCCACCCTGCATTGTTCCTGGAAGCTCTACAGCACCTTGCCCAGCAGCTCCGTCCCATCCCCTGCCCATCTGTCCCACTCCCAGCACGGCAGCACATTTCAGACACCCCCAGACAAACACCCCCCAGCAAAACAGAGGCAGCGCTGGCTGCTCACACCACAAGCTGCTCACTAGGCTCCAGTGAGTGTGACCACCAGGCAGCCGAAGGCCATGTCGGGCTCTTTCACACACCTACATCCCTGGCCAGGACCTGAACAGCAGCCAAAAGCCACCTGGAGCATAAGGGAGGAGTTGAGGAGATGGAGGCAGTTTCTTCAAGGCTGCAGCCCCTGACACCTCACTGTAGAGCTGCCATGGGGAGTCACAACCCCTTCCAGCCCTTTGGGAAGAGGTGGCTTTGGGGCAGCAAAGTGCTTTACCACCCACCTGTGATGAGGCACAGCCAGATGGTCCCTCTCTAACCTTGAACTGGGATCCCTGCCCATATAGAATCATAGAATCATAGAACAACCAGGTTGGAAGAGACCCACTGGATCATCGAGTCCAACCATATAGAATCATATAGATCCATAGAATCACCAGATTGGAAAAGACCTATTGGATCATTAAGCCCAACCATTATAGCCAGTACTTGGCTCCCAAGCAGACCCGAGTTACACCCCTTTGAGCCAGGGCGCCTCCACCCCATGCAGAAGTGGAGACGAAGCCCTTAAAATCTTGAACCCACCAAGCTGGGAGCTCTCACCCCTGCTCAGCATCCCTCTGTCTGCAGAAGGAGAGCAGGCAGCTCCCAGCAGGCAAGTGCTCAGCTATGTAGGAAGGAAATAAATATCCTGTTCTTTGTGGGATGGAGTGAGTGTCACAACAAACCAGTTCTGTGCACCCAAGCGGAAGGTGTCAGCAGGGCTCATTGCCAGCCCTGAAAGAGTAGTGAGGTCAGGAGCTGAGGGTGCAGAGGAGAAGCTAAGGAAGAGGTCACTCCAAACACACCTCACAGAGCATCCTCTATCCTTGGGGAATTTGGTCCCTAGGTTGAGCCCCTCCCATTGTCCCCATGGAGGATTCTGGTGAGGCTCCTAACCTTTCTCCCTGGCAGATACATACCAGAGGGGATGCAGTGTTCCTGCGGCCCCGACTACTACACGCACAACCCAGACTACCACAACGAGTCCTACGTCCTCTACATGTTCATCATCCACTTCATGATCCCAGTCGTGATCATTTTCTTCTCCTACGGGCGCCTCATTTGCAAAGTCCGAGAGGTAATGTTGGGACGAGGTGTGTGGGGATGGTGGGGACAGGATGGGCAGCTCGGGCTGGGATGAGGGAGATGAAGAAAGCTTCAGGTGTCCCCTCACCACCCTCCCTGCCCACAGGCAGCTGCCCAGCAGCAGGAGTCTGCCACGACCCAGAAGGCTGAGAAGGAGGTGACGCGGATGGTGATCCTCATGGTGCTGGGGTTCATGCTGGCCTGGACACCCTACGCCGTGGTGGCATTCTGGATCTTCACCAACAAGGGAGCGGACTTCTCTGCCACACTCATGGCAGTGCCTGCCTTCTTCTCCAAGAGCTCCTCCCTTTACAACCCCATCATCTACGTCCTCATGAACAAACAGGTGAGATGCTCCACGTCCCACTGGCTGAACCCTTGGCTCACCTGCACGCACCTTGCTCCTCCACATAAGGATAGGATGGGAATGGTTGGACTCGGTGATCCAATGGGTCTTTTCCAACCTGGTGATTCTCTGATTCTATAACTGATTGCACCTTAGCCTGGGAGGAGCAGCAAGCTCAGGGGATCTCAGTGCGGCAGCACATCCCTGCTGCTCCCCAGGACCATTGTTCTGTTTTTCTCCCTCCTTCAGTTCCGTAACTGCATGATCACCACAATCTGCTGCGGCAAGAACCCGTTTGGGGATGAAGAAGTCTCCTCTGCTGTATCCCAGAGCAAGACCGAGGTCTCCTCCGTCTCCTCCAGCCAAGTATCACCTGCATAGAGCACGGACAGTTTGAACTGGAGCTCGGGGAAATCGAGACAGACACCCCACGTACCTACAGACTCATTCCACGCAGTCACTCCCCTGTGCACCAACCCCCTTCCCTGCTCCAGCACTTCACTCTGCACCTTCTGCTGTAGCTGCCCCACCACACGCAGCCCCCAGAATGCTCGCTGGGGCTCGCCCCCCACTGCACCCACCGTGCAAACAAAGCCCACTGAGCTATTCCATAAGCTAGTCCCAGCTCCCAGGAACCAACCAGCTTTTGGGGATCATTCATGTGTCAGCAACCCCTCCCTCCTTGGTTTATATCATGTTAAAAACACCAGCAACCAGTGAGAAGCCCCAAAGCGCAGCGTTTTCCTCCCTGCTAGCATCCCCTCCTTTCCCTGGTGCTCAAGGAAATGTCGTGGAAGGATTTGGCCCTTATTTGCAAAAAGTAAGCAAAGCAACAAAGCACCAAAAAAAACCCCAGAAGAAGGAACCCAGGGCTGGAGTGGTGCCAGCTGCTCTTGAGCCTGGGACTCACCAGAGCCGCGCAACCTGCTGCCGGCTCAGCTGATGGAAATCAATACCTGTAGTCTTTATAAATCAATATAACAAATGGAGCCGCGAGCAGGCTCCGCTTCAAGCCCAGCTCCGTGTATCCCCAAGACATACATTTTATTTTTTTTTTTTTTTTTTGTCTTGGAACCTGTAAATATTTGCTCACATACTTTGAAGTCTCTATCTTTCTCAGCTCTCTCCCTCCTCCTCTTCCTTCTCCCAGCTCCAAGGCAGAGAAATTGTCTTTCACCTCCACTCCTTCCACCCAGACACGCGCGGCCAATGCTAGAGGGTGGGACCGGGACCCGAGCGCTTTCCTGTACATATTTTATACATAAATCATCTCGTGACAGCACAAGGACTTCGACGACCAGGAAGTAGGGATTAAAAAAATAAGAAATAAAGAGAAGCAGCACAGAGAAAAACACAGACGCTCAGTCCTTGTCCTTCCTCTTGGGCTCTCAAAAGCCATGGGAAAGGGGATCTGTGGGTTAGGTCTCCTCAGTGATCAGCCTAGATCACTGAGGAGAGAGCACTGACCATCCCTAGTAAGGTGACAACTCCATTATTTGGGTCACCAAGGGGGTTTAGAAGCAAAACCAGACACACCCAGGGCAGTCGGTGCCACGGCTCGTTCCACAGCCCTTTTTATTTTGGCCTTTCATATTTAAGCATCGCTCCACGTAGCCTTAAATAAAGCTTCAGCAGAGAGCATTTTGCAGAGTTCAAGTTCCCCTCCCAACGGGACCATTCAAGTCAGCGTCGTTAAGGAATTGGCAGAGTCAGGGAAAAATTGTTCCCTGTGTCAGTGAATTTGTTACTGAGCTGGCTGGAGAGCAATCCCGTGCGCACTCACTGCCGGGGCTCTGCCCTCTTCACCACCAGCACACTTGGGCACCTTCCCCGGAGGCATTTTCCCTCCAGAGCAACTAGAAGTAGTGGGAAGACCCCAAAGTTTGCCCCTGGGTTTGGAGTCATAGAATCATAGAATCACCAGGTTGGAAAAGACCCATCAGATCATCCAGTCCAATCATTCCCATCAATCACTAAAACCATGTCCCTCAGCACCTCGTCCACCCATCCCTTAAACACCTCCAGGGAAGGTGAAGCAACCCCCTTCCTGGGCAGCCTCTGCCACTGCCCAGTGACCCTTTCTGGGAAATATTTTTTCCTAATGTCCAGCCTGAACCTCCCCTGGTGGAGCTTGAGGCCATTCCCTCTCGTCCTGTCCCTTGGGAGAAGGAGCCCAGCTCCCTCCTCTCCACAACCTCCTTTCAGGGAGTTGTAGGGGAGTGATCTCACCAGGACCAAATCCAGAGGGAGAATAACCTCCCTGGCCCTGCTGGTCACACAGTTTCTGATCCAAGCCAAGATGCCATTGGCCTTCTTGGCCACTGCTGCCTCATGTTCAGTTGCTGTCAACCAACAGCCCCAGGTCCTTCTCTTCCAGGCACTTTCCAGCCAGACTTCTCCTAATCTGGAGCTGCTCAGGGTTGTTGTGCCCCAAATGCAGGACCCAGTGTTTGGCCTTGTTATACCTCCTGCCATTGGTCTCAGCCCTTGGATCCGGCCTGTTCAGATCCCTTTGGAGCCTCCCGATCCTCCAACAGATGCAGCTTCTGCCCAGATTAGCGTCATCTGCAAAGTTGCTAAAGGTGCACTCGATGCCTTCATCCAGGTCATTGATAAAGACATTGAACAGGGAATAGAAACCATCTTTGGCTCCAAACCTCCAGCCCAGCCGTATCTGTGGGAGGGGTAGAAGGATGCTGCCCCTGCTCTCTGGGCATCCTCCTGCCTCCGCACCCACCAAACCCACATCTGCTTTCGTCCAAATCCAGTGCTCCCAGCCAGGGCCACGATGCTGGAGTCACCGCAGGAGCAGCTCTTGGCACCATTCCTGCTCCACCGGCTACCCTGAATAATTCATGCCCGGCTCTCCCCAGGTCTCAGGAGCCTCCTTTCCTTCGCCTACAAAGCAACAAACCCATTTCCTTTTGTTCTTTGAAGCAAGGGAGAAGCAGAGGAGCAGCGGAGGCACGGAGGCTGTTTTTTTTATAGCGAGTGATTGAGCTTGCCGCCCGCGAAGGAGGCCTCCTCGGCTTTGCTTATCTCACCCCCTAGACTTTTGAGCGTGATATATTGACGGGAACACAACCTTTGAGAACTGCACACCCCACGCGGTGCCCGGCTGCGTATCCGCCTCCCCCACCACACACACACTTTAAATGCTGCAGTTACAGGTGAGGGATGTCAGGCGGTGATGCTGGAAGAATTCACAATGATGTAGGAGACCTCGGAGAGGGAGAACAGCAGCTTGTGACCCCTAACAGGGAGCTCTGGGGAGCACCTCAGGCTGGGCTGAGGCTTTACAGCTGGATTTTTCATGGGTGTAAGAGGGATGGAGCAGGGCTGTGGTTCACTGGGCAGGGGCAGACGCTGGCAGTGATGCCTTCTGGCTTCCCCCACCTGCACTCAGCACCTGCCTCACCAGATGTGTCACCCTATGTGACACCACAGCAGCCGAGCCGGTGCCGTTTGCCAAGCCAGCAGAGCTCCTGCAGCCCCAGGGATGATTTGCAGAGGAAATTACCTCCAGCAGAATCGTTTTACCTCCTTGGTGCATCCACCTTGCTGCAAGGAGCAGGCTCGAGGTGGTTGTTGCCCAGACAGGATCCTGAGTGTGGCTGGTCAGTGATGCTCTGAGGTGCGGAGAGCTTGGAGTCATCCACATGCAAAGGAGAAGCTGCTTTATTCCCGGTCAAGGCTGCAGGTGGAAATAAAAAGCAACCAAGTAAGAGGAGGAGAGGAAGCATCCTCAAATTGCACAAGGGGAAATTCAGCCTGGATATAAGGAATGTTGATTCACCTTCCCTGGAGGTGTTTAAGGCACAGGTAGATGAGGTGCTGAGGGACATGGTTTAGTGTTTGATAGGAATGGTTGAACTCGATGATCCGGTGGGTCTCTTCCAACCTGTTGATTCTATGATTAACTTCTTTATTGACAGAGCAGTGAAGCCCTAGTAGAGGCTGCCCAGGGTAGTGGGGGAGTCTCCATCCTTGGAGGGGTTAAAAAGCCATGTGGCTGTGGCACTTGGGGACATGGTTTATAGCAGGGACAGTAGGATTGTCTGACAGTTAGGCTTGGATGAGCTGAGAGATCTTTTCCAACCTTCATGACTATCAGAAAGATCATAGAATCATAGAACAACCAGATTGGAAGGGACCCGTCGGATCATCGAGTCCAACCATTCCTATCAAACACTAAACCATGTCCCTCAAGACCTCATCCACCCGTCCCTTAAACCCCTCCAGGGAAGGTGAATCAACCACCTCCCTGGGCAGCCTATTCCAATGCCCAATGATCCTTTCCATGAAAACCTTCCTCCTAATCTCTAGCCTAAATCTCCCCTGGTGGAGCTTGAGGCCATTCCCTCTCATCCTGTCCCCTGTCCCTTGGGAGAAGAGCCCAGCTCCCTCCTCTCCACAACCTCCTTTCAGGTAGTGGTAGAGAGTAATGAGGTCTCCTCTCAGCCTCCTCTTCTCCAGGCCAAACACCCCCAGCTCTCTCAGTCGCTCCTCATAGGGCCTGTTCTCCAGGCTCTTCACCGTTCCCTCTGGCTGCCGCATCCATCCAGGTCCTCTCCAAACAAAGTGGCAGTAACCCCATGATGTTCCCCTTCTCCTTGAAGAAGTCCTAGCAAGAAATTAAAGCATCCACGTTGCAGCAGGGCCAGGCAGGGATTGAGGAGGAGAGCAGCCGCCAGGCTCTCTGCAACCAAAAAAAACTAAAAGCCCATCCAGCCCTCATCTATTCAACCTTTCAGCAGCAGAAAGCATCTCAGTGAATGGGTTTTCTTTCTTTTTTTTTTTTGTCCCCCTCCTCATTCAAAACACTGCTTTTCGGAGGTATGAAGCCGTAATTTTCTCGCAACTGCCTGCCAGGCCCTGCTCCCCTCGTTTTTCAAATCCAGGGGCTTTTAAAGATGTTCTCTATCGATCCAACACTTATTTATATGCGAACAATAGGAGAAGATGGTTAGTTCAGTTATTAAATTTAGAGAGCTGACAAAAGCAATCAGAAGATACATCACTTAATAGGAGATTAAGAGGGAAGCAGCAGGAGCCCAGATTTCTGACCCCGTGTTTCAGACGGGTTTATAAGTGTATATCTATGTATTTTACTGCTTAGACGGCAACATAATAAAACGATACAATCGTGAGCTTACCCACAGGGTTTTTATCACTAATTGATTTTGCAACAGCTCATCTAATCTCGGTTCCAAAGGTTTTTGCGTGGGCTGCATGGAAGGGGACGTCCCATCCAGCGGTATCTCCTGGCAGAGGACAACCAAGGGCTGCAGGGCTGTGGCTAAACTGTGGTCACAATGGACACAGTGAAGACCTTGAGCTTGATCCATCTGTCCTCGGTGAGATAGAGCTTGGGAACCACACTTGCTGTGAGCAAGTTTGCAGATGACACTAAGCTGGGTGGAAGCTGAATCTGCTGGAGGGTCAGGAGGCGCCAAAGGGATCTGAACAGGCTGGATCCATGGGCTGAGACCAACAGCAGGAGGTTTAACAAGGCCAATGTGGGTTTGGTGGGTGCGGAGGCAGGAGGATGCCCAGAGAGCAGGGGCAGCATCCTTCTACCCCTCCCACAGATACGGCTGGGCTGGAGGTTTGGAGCCAAAGACGGTTTCTATTCCCTGTTCAATGTCTTTATCAATGACCTGGATGAAGGCATCGAGTGCACCTTTAGCAACTTTGCAGATGACGCTAATCTGGGCAGAAGCTGCATCTGTTGGAGGATCGGGAGGCTCCAAAGGGATCTGAACAGGCCGGATCCATGGGCTGAGACCAATGGCAGGAGGTATAACAAGGCCAAACACTGGGTCCTGCATTTGGGGCACAACAACCCTGAGCAGCTCCAGATTAGGAGAAGTCTGGCTGGAAAGTACCTGGAGGAGAAGGACCTGGGGGGGTTGGTTGACAGTTGGGTCTCTTCCAACGTAGTTGTTCTATGAGGTTATGCCCAACCTCTTCTTTGGCTCAGCCTGGGGTGTTCGCATGCCAAGGGCTCGGACCTAAGCAACAGCGCAGTGTTCAGCCTGTCCTCATCTCAGAAAACATTGGCACACATCACTCATCCTCTCCACTGGGACCATGGCCTGGTGTCACTGCTGCTGGCACAAAGAAATCGATACTTCTCATGACATGGAAAGGCAGACAAATGGGAACCTGATTTCCGGATTCTTTAACTCATTTTCACACGGTTAAGCTTTAATCCATCTTCATTACGTTTCCTTTTCACTAAAGCTCCTCATACTCCAAGGACAAGACATCCAGCGACAATTATTTGTTCTTTAAAGTTTGATGAATCTCAGATGCAGATCAGACCTGGGCATAATAAGCACTCGGTCAAATTGGAACAGGCTGCCCAGGGAGGTGGTTGATTCGCCTTCCCTGGAGGTGTTTGGGGCACAGGTAGATGAGGTGCTGAGGGGCATGGATTAGTGTTTGATAAGAATGGTTGGACTCGATGATCCGATGGGTCTCTTCCAACCTGGTGATTCTATGATTCTATGAAATATCCTGGGGCAGGAGCTACTCCTCAGGAGCCCAGGGATAACCCATTGGAGAAATCACCCCAAAGGAATTATCACTATCCCCAAGGAACTGGCCCATCCCCAAGCCCAACCCAAGGTCCCACCTTTGAAAAATCATCCAGGAGTTATTGCCTTCCACTGTTCCAGAAGTACACCAGTGTTTTCCAGCACTGTTTGTTCACAATCAACAATGATCATGCCAGCATCACTCATAGAGCAGGTTCTATCACCTCCAGCAGCATCGCTGACCTGAGGTTGCTCAGCATCCCTGGCTGCTACCACGTGAATTCCCATAGATTTGAGGGAAGCAGCCAGCTTTTGCCAGGAAACAGCTGGGAATTCAGACCCAAAAAGGGGCATTTGAGTGTCTAACTCTTCTCCCGGCTGCAGCTGGGATGGCTCCTCCTTCCCCAAGCGTTGCCATCATCTGTTTTAGGAAAACTGCAGTAATTGGTTCAATTCATTTTAAATCAGTTATCGTTTGTGTGAGCAGCAGTCAGGGGAAAAGCAGCTTGTAGTTAATAACATCCTTAATTTGGAGACATCCGCAGGGATGAGGCGAGAGAGCTCCGCAAGGGGCCATTCTTTGGCCCCGCGGTGGCTGAGGCTGCAGGGCACAAACCGAGCTCCTGCCCTGAAAAGCAGGATAAGGTGAGGCTGCAAGGTTTGAGATGAGATCCCATATCATACGGCGCTCATCCTGCCCCAGGGCTGACCCCCCTGCAGGCTGGGCCATTGCTTTCTGCGCTTTCTCCTGGGACGTATTTATCACATCCGAGTGCAGAAGCAGCAGCCGGGATGCCGGAGGGTCTGGCTCTATCTATTTGTCTCTGCCAAAGAGAAAAAGCATCTCTTCGTCCAGCCATGCCAGCAGCTCTAGAAACCAAGAGAGAAGATTAAAAACTCCCCCTCTTCCCTCTGTACCATCACACTCATGGGGTGGGGGGTCCAAATCTTGGCCCAACCCCTCTTTGGAGGGCAAGGACCCTGGTACCATGGGACAAAGCGGCTCCTCAGGGGGGAAAGAAAATCACAGAATCACAGAACAACCAGGTTGGAAGGGACCCATCGGATCTTCTAGTCCAACCATTCCTATCAAACACTAAACCAAGTCCCTCAAGACCTCATCCACCCGTCCCTTAAACACCTCCAGGGAAGGTGAATCAACCCCCTCCCTGGGCAGCCTATTCCAATGCCCAATGACCCTTTCTGTGAAAGAAAAAATCTTGGGAAAGGCTAAGATTTCCCCCTCATCAGTGCCAGGAGTGCAGTGCACAGCCTCAACAGCCTCTCCTTTGCCTGCCTGAGCCCAGGGAGACCCAAGCAGGTGTATGCGCCCCACAAGAGGATGCAGGAGCCCCCACAATTCTGCTATTTCCCAGCACAGACATCCCCAGCCCGTGCAAAATCTCCCTGAACGCCTCAGTGCTGCCTGTGTCACGTTAGCAGCCATAAAAAGATTCAAACTGCAATTCCTTACTTTTATGAACAAATGGCCCTGGATGGATGATTCAGGCAGCAGTCAATTCCCAGCGAGAAAGTGTCAGCAAAAAGCCAGCCTCTCTCACATAGCTGGATAACTGCAAATAAAAGTAGGGAATTATTAGCACTTAATACTTGGTGGTTCTTCCACTCCCGAGTGCTCTTCGCTGGTAGGTGCCAAGTGCTTCACATCAAATAACAGGCAGGGGGGGTGGTTCTTGCTTAGGGCAGGTGGGTGTGGGGGTGGCTATGGACACCGAGACCATCCCCAGGCTGCTGCCCGCGCTCTCTCCTCCAGCCTATCCCCTCCAGAGTCCCTTTTCCCCATCCTTCCCACCCCATCCACCCCCTCTTCATCCCCATTCCCATTCACAGACACCAACGTGGGAGCACTGGATCCCCCAAACCTTCCACAGCACCCGAGAGGGTCCAGGGCGTCTTGCTCCTGAACTGCTCGTGGTAATGATCGACCATGGAGACAGGCACCAGCCTCCCTCAGCCTCTCTCTTTCTCCTCCATCAAAACCACCTCTATTTTTCTTGTTCATCAGACTGACAAATGGGCAGAAAACAGACTTCTGGCTATTTCCTGCTCGAGCTGCCCACTCCTCCTCTCCCCTCGGCGATGACTGAGAGCTGAGGAAGCAGGAATAGCATATAAATTTCCTCCCTCCTTTAATAAATACCTCTATTACCTAGCGCTCTCTCCCCGTTCTCTCTGGTTAGCTGCTGCAGGCTCCTCTTCGCTGACTTTGGTGGCTTGCTGCCCGCCAGGCAGTCGTGATAAACTGGAATTCTCATCTCTACAGGGAATAAACAGCGGGATGGAGTCAGGCAGGCAGCAAAGGGCTGGGGGCTGCTCAGGAGGGGAGAAAACCCCTCTCTGGAGTCTGATTGCACTTTCGCATCAGCACATGGGGAGATAAATGGATTAATTTATTAGGGAAGGTGGAGTTGGGGCTTGTCTGTGTGCACAGCAGCAGCTCATGCCCTCTCTTCAGGCACTGGGGTCTGATCCTGAGAGGGAGGAGGGTTTTAAGGTGCATCCAGGCTTGTCCCAAGCATCACCACACACCTAGGGTTGGTCTTGGGATTTAGTGCTGGAAAGGAATAAGGATAAATCATGCTTAAATACCTCACCAAGATGGTGCAGAGGGAGCAGGAGGGTTTGATGGCAGAGGGAAAGCTGTCACAAAAGTGATTTACACTGTGGTCAGCAGCAAAATCAGTCTCCTGAGGCAGCTGCTCTGAAGCAGAAGCGATACAGGTGGCTCCTGCCAGAAAACCACTGATTGCAGACAAAGTCATGATGTCTCAGGAAAGGTGAAACGCCTGCCAGCCCTGCAGAAGGTTCCTGCCTAGGGAAGAATCATAGAACAACCAGGTTGGAAGAGACTCATCGGACTGAGTCCAACCATTCCTATCAAACTCTAAACCATATCCCTCAGGACCTCATCCACCCATCCCTTAAACACCTCCAGGGAAAGTGAATCAACCACCTCCCTGGGCAGCCTCTGCCACTGCCCAATGACCCTCTGTGTGAAAAAACTCCTAAAGTCCAGCCTAAATCTCCCCTGGAGGAGCTTGAGGCCATTCCCTCTCGTCCTGTCCCCTGTCACTTGGCAGAAGAGCCCAGCTCCCTCCTCTCTACAACCTCCTTCCAGGTAGTGTTAGAGAGTAATGAGGTTTCCTCTCAGCCTCCTCTTCTCCAGGCTAAACAACCCCAGCTCTCTTAGCCACTCCTCACAGGGCCTGTTCTCCAACCCCTTCACCAGCTTCGTTGGTCTTCTCTGGACTTGCTCCAGAGCCTCAACATCCTTCTTGTGCTGAGGGGCCCAAAACTGAACACAGGATTCAAGGAGCGGCCTCACCAGTGCTGAGTCCAGAGGGAGAAGAACCTCCCTGGCCCTGCTGGTCACACCATTTCTGATCCAAGCCAGGATGCCATTGGCCTTCTTGGCAACCTGGGCACACTGCTGGCTCATGTTCAGTCACTGTCGACCAACACCCCCAGATCCCTCTCCTCCTGGTAGTTTTCCAGCCAGACTTCTCCCAGTCTGTAGCTCTGCATAGGATTGTTGTGCCCCAAGTGCAGGACCCAGCATTTGGCCTTGTTAAACCTCATGCCACTGGACTCTGCTCAGCCATCCAGCCTGTTTAGGTCACAGGCCCCAAGGAAAAAGGCATCGTTGAGGTAGGGGCTGCAAATGGAGACCCTGGACCCACATAGAGGGGACACCGAGAGCCCCACCAGCACAGGTCAGGTAGCAGGTGATGATGCTTTCATGGCCCTGTAGTCAAGCAGCCTCCTCCTGGAAACTCAGGCTGCTCCGAGCTCCCAAATCCATGTATCCCACCCTCCTGCTGTGGACACAGAGCAGGAAAGGAGAGATGTCCTTGACTCAGGAGTCCAGAGAAGAGCAACGAAGCTGGTGAAGGGGCTGGAGAACAGGTCCTGTGAGGAACGGCTGAGAGAGCTGGAGAGGAGGAGGTTGAGAGGAGATCTCATTGCTCTCTACAACTGCCTGAGAGGAGGTTGTGGAGAGGAGGGAGCTGGGCTCTTCTCTCAGGTGACAGGGGACAGGACAAGAGGGAATGGCCTCAGGCTGCACTAGGGGGGGTTTGGGCTGAACATTGGGAAAAAGATTTCACAGAGTGGGTCATTGGGCACTGGAATAGGCTGCCCAGGGAGGTGGTTGATTCACCTTCCCTGGAGGTGTTTAAGGGACGGGTGGATGAGGTCCTGAGGGACATGGTTTAGTGTTTGATAGGAATGGTTGGACTCAATGATCCGATGGGTCTCTTCCAACCTGGTTGTTCTATGATTCTATGAGTCCAACTATTCCTATCAGAGCTGCTGCAGCCCCACCATCCCCCACCCACTGAGCAGGCAGCATTGCAGTCCCCTTTCCTCCAGCCCATGAGCAGCTCTCACTCTCACTGCTGGATTGACAGCAGTGCTTTACAAAGCCTGAAAAAAACCCCTTCACCTTAAAAAGGAGTATTACAGGGTGGCAGGCACCCAATTTCCCCTCATAGCCAGTACTTGGTGAGTCTCATTCGTTTCCTGGAGTCTATTTAACTTCTGCGTTTAACAAGCTCCTAAACAAGCGGTAGCAGCAAGTGGCAGTGCCCAGCTCCCAACCTGCAAGTGGCATTTCAGGGGCCAGGCCGCCAGCAGCACGAGCAATGGGAAATTTCTCAAATGTCTCTTTGATTTATGGCTCTCGTTAATTCTCCAGGAGGGGCATGAGCTGCCCTGAGTGCACGAAACCTCAGAGGGATAAATAATTTACCAGGTGGTTAAATATTCTTTAAGGTCTAAAGAACATCGGTGGGAGCACAAGATTTCAGGGGATAAAATAAAACTACAAATTGAGCGTAAAAAGGGAGGGGATGACCCGAAGTGGGCACTGCCTTTGCCTTAGTGCTGGAGAAGTAGTGAGATACAGCAGCAAAGTCGATGCCAGGGGAGGGAAAGGACTAGAACATCCCATCGCTGGTGAATTTGTTAGGAATGGTTGGACTCGATGATCCGGTGGGTCTCTTCCAACCTGGTGATTCTATGATCTCCATCCAGTGGGCTCAGCCACAGCACAGAGCAGGCTTGGCCCAAGGTTATAGGGGAATAGCTCACCCAGATGTGCAGCTTGGGGTGCCCTACCTGTGCCAAAAAAACATATTAAATGGGAATCAGGGAGGGAAACAAACACCCAGAACACACAGGCAAGGGAGGCTGCCTTGCCTGGCAGGGCTCAGGGAAAGCCACATCTTACTTTGGATGATGCTGATGCTCAGAGCTGCTCCACCACACACCTGGTACCCTCAGAGGCCACACAGGAAGGACACAACATTTTAATATCACGTGCTTGATGCCATGGGATATCAAGGGGACGCTTTCCCCCTTCTTGCTCTTTCTCCCCTCCATGAAATCCTACCAAGGCACAGAAATCAGGGAGGAAATTCCACCCTGTGCTGAGGAAAACCACAGCGCAAGAGCCACCACTGAGCCAAGCAGAGGGATGGAAAGGAGAACAGGAGAACCCAAAGTGCTCCAGCTGCAGGGTCCCCAGCAGCATTTCATAGAATCATAGAACCACCAGGTTGGAAAAGACCCACTGGATCAGCAAGTCCCACTATTCCCATCAATCAATAAACCATGTCCCTCAGTGCCTCGTCCACCCGTCCCTTAAACCCTTCAGGGAAGGGGACTCAACCCCTTCCCTGGGCAGCCTCTGCCACTGCCCAATCACCTTTTCTGTGAAAATCTTTTTCCTAATGTCCAGCCTGAACCTCCCGTGGTGGAGCTTGAGGTCATTCCCTCTTGTCCTGTCCCCTGTCCCTTGGGAGAAGAGTCCAGCTCCCTCCTCTCCACAACCTCCTCTCCGGTAGTTGAAGAGATCAAAGAGGTCTCCCCTCAGCCTCCTCAGGGTGTTTTGGGATTCCCAAGAGCAGCAGGGTAGCCTCAAGCCTCACTGGCAGCCCACGGTACATGGTAAGACCCCACAGCACCCACAATCTCCCCACAGCACCGGCTGCCAGGGAGCCTGGGAGAGGTAGATGGCAGCAAAGCCTATTTCTTGCTGAGGCTGGGATGTGACAGCCTGGTCCCTGCTCAGACACCATCCAGCCCCACCAGCCATCACACAGAGATGGGATTTCCAGACCGTCCAGTCCTTTGCTTTATCCATCATCCGATTTTTCCACCTCAGTTTCTTATTGCCAGGTTTCTCTCCTTAAGCACAATTCAGAATTGAAGGATGGATCTTAATTTCTCCCTGGCTAGGATGTATCAAGCAAATTAGCCAGTCAGGTGTATTTAAAATGCCTCTGTGCCTGGCGCTTGGCTCCTTGCCTGCCTCTCCTCCCTTCCCACATCCCTGGGTCCCCCTGAAGCAGCAGCCAAGCTGCCACCATGAACTCAAGCTGCGGGGACAGGATGGTCCCCATCCTTTCAGGGAGGATGTAAACTGTGTTTTATTGTGGTTGACCTGCCTCGCTCGCCCCTTGTAGGGTGATGACTGTCACCTCTCCCTCACTCCATCTCCAAACCCCCTTCTCCTTCCCAATTTTCAGCTCCCTGGTGTAGCTCCACGCATGATTGAACAAAATGAGTGATGCCCTAGTGAACAGGTAACCCCTAAATCCCTCCCTGGAGGAGCCCTGTGGGATCCCTGCCTCCGTGGGTCCCACGGTGATGGGGAAGATGAATGGATCGAGAGCTGGAAAGGGGAGCCCACGCTCAGTCCCTGTCCCAGATGGTTTATCATCACTGCCCCTGATAAATGGATAATGAATAATTCACTGTTGGCTTTTGCTTTATGAAGTATTCATTGCGTTCGAGGTTTCCAAAGTAATTAACTATCCTATGAGCCCCGTGTAATGCAAGCCGGCCACAATCCATCTTCAACACTTCATTAGCAGGTTCCCACACCGCTGCCATAAATTAAAGTGGAACAAACAGACAAACAAAACTTTCCCCTCCCTGGGATCTCCCAGCCCCCAGGAGACTGAGCCATTGCATCCCCAGAGGGGACAATTCCACAACTGGAACACAAGGCTGGGATCCAGGATTGGACCAGTACAGGGACACCTTCCACTGGATCAGGGGCTCCAAGCCCCATCCAACCTGCCCTTGAACCCCTCCAGGGATGGGGCAGCCACCACAGCTCTGGGCAACCTGGGCCAGGTCCTCCCACCCTCAACGCGAAACATTTCTTCCTAATGTCTAATCTAAATCTTCCCCCTTCTGATTCCTTGTAAGAATTTGCTCCCCAGCTTTACTGAAGCCCCATCCAGCACTGGAAGCTGCTCTAAGGTCTCCTCGGAGCCTTCTCTTCTCCAGGCTGAACAACCCCAACTCTCTCAGCCTGTGCTTGTACAGGAGGTGCTCCAGTCCTTAAATCATCTCCTTGGCCTCCTCTGGACCTGTCCCAACAGTTCCATATCTTTTTTTATGCCGGGAATTCCAAAGCTGGACACAGGACTCCAGGTAAGGTCTCACAAGAGTGGAAAGGAGTGGGAGAATCACCTCCAACCCAGCCCAGGATCACAGAATCATAGAATCACCAGGTTGGAAAAGACCCACAGGATCATCAAGTCCAACCATTCCTATCAAATACTGGAGGATACCTCTGCCAGCTTCCCAGCTCATCCATGCTCATGGATCCAGCTCTCCAGGCTGTCAACCCCACTCCAGACCCATCCCACCCCACACCCCAAAGGCACAACTTGAGCTGGTACCTGCTGCAGAGCTAGATCCAAACATCAAGCTCCGCTCTGGGCAGCCCCAGAGAGACACAAGTCACTGGTGGAGCCGCTGCCACCACCAGCCTGAGCCCAGAGGTGAGCACACTGCAATGTGACACAGCCAGCGGTAAACACCGACAGGAGTGGGACTCGTCACCTTGATGGATGCGTAAAAATTCCCTCCAGCCTCTGCTGCTGAGTCAGCCTTTCTGGCTTCAACGATTTACAGCAATAAACAGTGAGATAAGAGCAGACGGGCGTGGGACAACTAACCCAGGCGAGATGAGCAATGGCTCTGCCAACAGCCCTGCTTGCAGGGATGGCACTGAGCACAGCACATAATTAAACCCAACTTCTGGAACCAACCTCAGTTTGCATCCAAATGCTCAACCACAGCTCCTGGCTGCAGGAAAAGCTCAGCTGAAGGGGCAAGAGCCAGACCTCATTACTAGGTTCTCCTGCACGGGTTGCCACAGAGCTCAGAAGAGTATCCAACCAGCCCCAAAGCCCCCACAACACTTCACCAGCAACTCTTCTTCAAAAGCTTTCCCACAGTCCAACCAGCCCTTTCTCAAGGGTAGAGCCCTGGGTGTGCCCTGCCTCCTGCTGATTCCGAAATCATCCCAGCTGGGGCTCAACCCCCAGGGCTCACAGCCCCTTCTCTTGCCCACCGACTCCTCCAGCTGGGCTTTCTCCACTCCCTGCATTCCTTGTGACCTATTGGCTTCCTATTGGCTCTTTCCCAGTGGCTGAGAGAGCCGGGGGTGTTTAGCCTGGAGAAGAGGAGGCTGAGGGGAGACCTCATTACTCTCGACAACTACCTGAAAGGAGGTTGTGGAGAGGAGGGAGCTGGGCTCTTCTCCCAAATGACAGGGGACAGGACGAGAGGGAATGGCCTCAAGATCCACCAGGGGAGGATCAGGCTGGACATCAGGAAAAAATTTTCACAGAAAGGGTGATTGGGCAGTGGGAGAGGCTGCCCAGGGAGGGGGCTGAGTCCCCTTCCCTGGAGGGGTTTGAGGGTCGGGTGGACAAGGTGCTGAGGGACATGGGTTAGTGATTGATGGTTGGACTGGATGATCTGATAGGTCTTTTCCAATCTGGTGATTCTATGTTTCTATGTGACCTCCCAACCATGGATACAAAGCACGTGCCAGTGTCCTCTCCATAAGGACTGGGTTACAGCACGATACCCTTTGCCAAGAGCATCGGTGAAAAAAACCTGATATCCCTGAGCTGGCAAAGTGATAGGGTTTGATCTAAAAGTAATCAAACGGCTCGCAGGAGGGCATCCGCTGAGTCAGCAGAAACAGGGCCCCTCTCCATCGCTGAGGAGACGGGTTGTCCCCAGGGAGCCACTTCCACAGCGGCTGGAACAAATATTGCCTTAATGGGCAGAGCACGTGCGCTATATCTGGAACCTTGTATTGTAGCCCTAGGCTGGGCCATAATATACCTTCCAAGTTCGGGTACACATGTCCTGTTTTGCTATAAGCCTTGTTAAAGAAAAAAAAATACTTAATAAAACTACTATATTGCAAAGAAAAAGCAGCACGTGCTCGACGGAGATGTCTGCCCAGGCAGTGCAGCCTTGAGTGGAAGGCCTGAGCTCCACATCACGGTGGGGACACAGGATCATAGAATCAGAATGGTTTGGAAGGGATCTTAAAGGCCATCCAGTTCCACTCCCTCTGGAGAAGCAGGCACAGCTCCCATGGGATCAGGTTGCTCCAAACCCCATCCAACCTGGTCTTGAATACCTCCAAGAGTGGAGAAACCACTGCTTCCCGGGGCACATCCCATGGAGGAGGATGCTGTGGGTGAAAGAGGGAGAGGAATTTAGAATCATAGAATCATAGAATCATAGAATCATAGAACAACCAGGTTGGAAGGGACCCATCGCATCATCGAGTCAAACCATTCCTATCAAACACTAAACCAAGTCCCTCAGCACCTCATCCACCCGTCCCTTAAACACCTCCAGGGAAGGTGAATCAACCACCTCCCTGGGCAGCCTATTCCAATGCCCAATGACCCTTTCTGTGAAAAACCTCCTCCTAATCTCCAGCCCAAATCTCCCCTGGTGGAGCTTGAGGCCATTCCCTCTTGTCCTGTCCCCTGTCCCTTGGGAGAAGAGCCCAGCTCCCTCCTCTCCACAACCTCCTTTCAGGGAGTTGGAGAGAGCAATGAGGTCTCCTCTCAGCCTCCTCTTCTCCAGGATAAACACCCCCAGCTCTCTAAGCCGCTCCTCATCAGGCCTGTTCTCCAGCCCCTTCACCACCTTTGTTGCTCTTCTCTGGACTCGCTCCAGAGCCTCAACATCCTTCTTGTGCTGAGGGGCCGACAACTGAACACAGGATTCAAGGAGCGGCCTCACCAGTGCTGAGTCCAGAGGGAGAATCATCTCCCTGGCCCTGCTGGTCACAGCATTTCTGATCCAAGCCAGGATGCCATTGGCATCGGCCGACTTGAAGCAGGGGTGGCTCTGGGAAGGAAGACAGGGACCTGCCAGTCTCACTTGAGCAGGTACAGGCTGGGGACTGACAGACACAGATGGCGACTGGTGTACCCGAATAAGCTGCGATGGAGCACCCTGCACTCTCAGCCTGAATCCCCAGTCTGGGTGACACCCCCCTACTCCCACCCCACAGCCAAAGTTGGGGCTGTGATGGTCTTTTCAGGGGGTTCTTTCACTCCCGAGTCTCTTTTCCTCCTCCCTGGGCTGCGGCGCTGGGGCTGTCGCCTCCCTCACTGCGGTGCAGATGGCCCAGCATATGGGCAACCTCCCCTCGCGCTCACACCTTGTAAGCAGCTTCTGCCAGGTTTAAAGAGGAAAAGCTTAATTAAGCAGTTGCATGTGTACAATTACATCTTTAATTATCTCTGCATTTCACTTCTTTGTTGTTCCGCATTTGCAAGAAGTTTAGTAACAGAGGCAACCGTCCCCCGAAGCAGGAGCTTTTCATTCCCTTGTTTTCTCTTCTGGGTTTTTTGGATGATTTTCTGGTCCAAACTGACCTGCAAGAGCCTCCAAGACAGGCAATAACCTTCAAGCTCCAAATCCTTCTTGCTCGAGAGCCAGGACTGAGATTCATTGTCATATAATCATAGAATAGTTTGGGTTGGAAGGGACCTTGAAGATCATCTAGTTCCAACCCTGCTATGGGCAGGGACACCTCCCACTGGATCAGGGGTTCCAAGCCCCATCCAACCTGGTCTTGAACACCTCCAGGGACGGGGCAGACACCCTGTTCCAGGGCATCGCCACTCTCATAGGAAGAAATTCCTCCTTATATCCAGCCTGAATCTGCCCCTCTCCAGTTTATCCTCACTGCCCCTCATCCTATCAGTACAAGCCTTTGAGAACAGTCCTTCCTCAGCTTTCCTGTAGCCCCTTCAGGTGCTGGAAGGTCACTCTAAGGTCTCCTCAGAGCCTTCTCTTCTCCAGGCTGAACAACCCCAGCTTTCCCAGCCTGTCCTCATATGAAACCCACATGAGCACCTTTGGAAACCTGCAGCAGGTTTCCAAAGGTGCTACATACACCAAGTGCAAATCTAGCCGGAAAAAAACCTGCTTTAGCTGCTTTTCATTATTTTCACATTCCCATTTCAGCATCAGCAACACCAACAGCCCAGCCCCAACACAGGGCTCACGCCAAACACCCTCCAGTATAAACATCCCTGTGAAAGCGTCATCAGGGATGATGCTTAACTGCACCCACGCCCAGGGATTTGCATCCAAGGGACAGCCCTACCTAATTAATTCCTGTAATTACTTCATTCCTCCCTGTTTCCCAGCCTGCACCACCTCTCCATCCCTCAGCATGCAGCCAGCCAGGCACCAACCTCAGGGACGTGCCAATGTCCTCCTGCTGCATCCTCAGTCCCAAGGTTTAGAGCCTCCTGCAGAGATCAGGGACAAGAGGTAGAAAGCAACCGGTTTAATTTGTGGTGGTGCTTTTGTTTTATGCGAGGAGCACTAAACAGTCATAAACATCAAAGTCAGGCACTGGAGCTGGGGATATTTTTATTGTTTGTAAGTCCTTGAAATTTTGCCATGTTTATGAAGCTCTTATTAAAAACAACCCCAAACTCTCGCTCCTCTAATTGAGCGTATTTTAAAAAACACATGCCCGCTTTTAATGCAGGGATGTATTTATACCACCATCAGTTAATTTTTATTTACCTTGTAGTGAAACTCATCTTCATCCCTAATTCCCAAGCCCGTATTTGCTTTGAAGCCGGAATTGGACCTAACAATCAGCTGTATATTTAACGTGCCATTAAATTCTCGGTTCTGCTTTCATAGCTTTCAAGCCAGTCAGTTTAAAATACTGCAGTGATCCCCTTTTTCCTGCTGTACCGGCAGGCCAGGCAGCAGAAATGAATCTTCATGTGGCTGAAAGATGTCAAGCGCTGGGAACGAGCCCAGAGAGAGCACCAGGAATGACTTGGGGGGGGATGGAGGGGGTGGGGGCTGCAGAGTGAGAGCTGCAGGAAAGGACGGAGAATGTCAGGGCTGAGAGGTTCGAAGAAGATAGAGGGGAGACACGACCACAGTTTGCAAAAGAACAAGGGTGCTGCAAGAGAGAAAGTTAGTGCCTGTCCCCTGGGTGCACGGAAATGAATAACGGGTGTCGGAGATGGAGAGATTTAGGCTGGACGGGAGGAGAATCATAGAATCATAGAATCATAGAATCATAGAACAACCAGGTTGGAAGGGACCCATCGGCTCTTCTAGTCCAACCATTCCTATCAAACACTAAACTAAGTCCCTCAGGACTAAACCAAGTACCTCAAGACCTCATCCACCCGTCCCTTAAACACCTCCAGGGAAGGTGAATCAACCTCCTCCCTGGGCAGCCTATTCCAATGCCCAATGACCCTTTCTGTGAAAAACCTCCTCCTAATCTCTAACCTAAATCTCCCCTGGTGGAACTTGAGGCCATTCCCTCTCGTCCTGTCCCCTGTCACTTGGGAGAAGAGCCCAGCTCCCTCCTCTCTACAGCCTCCTTTCAGGGAGTTGGAGAGAGAAATGAGGTCTCCTCTCAGCCTCCTCTTCTCCAGGCTAAACAGCCCCAGCTCTCTTAGCCGTTCCTCATCAGGTCTGTTCTCCAGCCCCTTCACCAGCCTTGTCGCTCTTCTCTGGACTCGCTCCAGAGCCTCAACATCCTTGTTGTGGTGAGGGGTCCAGAACTGAACACAGGATTCAAGGAGCGGCCTCACCAGTGCTGAGTCCAGAGGGAGAATCACCTCCCTGGACCTGCTGGTCACACCATTTCTGATACAAGAAGCTCTGCAGAGAGTGAAGCACCAATGATAGAGGTGGATGGGGAAGCTTCAGATATTTGAGAAGAGGCAGGATAAGAGGGCAGGAGTGTTGAGCAAAACTCAACCTCATCCAACCCCTCTGACCCCTGTGCTGTCTCCCAGCCCAGACCTGGGGCTGCATCCGAGGCTGGAGCTGCAAACAGGGTCGTGGAATTGGCCAGACAGCAGGAAGGACCAGGAGAAACTGGGCACAAGTCGATTTTCCCTATTGCCAAGCGTCCATGAACCTGCTTTGAGGGGCAGCAGGGACCAACCCTATTCCCTGTCTTTGCTGGGGCACCAGCTTGTCCCTCCTGTCCACCCACCTCACATCTCCAAATGGTCCTCGGGGCAGCTCTGCTCCCAGCCCTGCCTCACAGGGACCACAGCGACGGAGACCCAGATCCCAGGCACCCGTGTGAGCGGCGCCTTGATGTTGGAGAAGAGAAGATTAGGAGACAAGTGGATCACAGCCTGTAATTAAACACCCAGGGAGGGGGGCTGTGATGTTGGAGAAGCCTTTCATCCAGCAGTCAAAGCGCAGCTTCCCGAGGGATGCAGGGAAAACACCAGCACTTGGAGGTTTTTGTTGATGTCTCATCCTAACCTGGCTGCAGTTCTGGGCTGCCAGCAGGGAGAGCTTCTGCAAGGGCACAGCAGCAGCAGCATCGGGATAACACAGCAAAGCATTTGGTTGGCAGCCGACTGAACATGAGCCAGAAGTGTGCCCAGGTGGCCAAGAAGGCCAATGGCATCCTGGCTTGGAGCAGAAATGGTGTGACCAGCAGGGCCAGGGAGGTTATTCTCCCTCTGGACTTGAATCCTGGTGAGGCCGCTCCTTGAATCCTGTGTTCAGTTGTGGGCCCCTCAACACAAGAAGGATGTTGAGGCTCTGGAGCAAGTCCAGAGAAAAGCCACGAAGCTGGTGAAGGGGCTGGAGAACAGGCCTGATGAGGAAGGGCTGAGAGAGCTGGGGGTGTTTATCCTGGAGAAGAGGAGGCTGAGGGGAGACCTCATTTCTCTCTACAACTCCCTGAAAGGAGGTTGTAGAGAGGAGGGAGCTGGGCTCTTCTCCCAAGGGACAGGGGACAGGACAAGAGGGAATGGCCTCAAGCTCCACCAGGGGAGATTTAGGATGGAGATTAGGAGGAAGTTTTTCACACACGGGGTGATTGGGCATTGGAATAGGCTGCCCAGGGAGGTGGTTGATTCCCCTTCCCTGGAGGTGTTTAAGGCACAGGTAGATGAAGTGCTGAGGGACATGGTTTAGTGTTTGATAGGAATGGTTGGACTTGATGATCTGATGGGTCCCTTCCAACCTGGTTGTTCTATGATTCTATGATCTGCTGCTTCTGCCCAGCCTTCAGCATCACCATGTACGGGTGGCTCAGGACACCAGAGGCTCTCACAACTGGAGCACAGGGTGGAGAAATACGTCTACACCCCTAAAGCACATCCCCAAGGATGCTGAGGAGCTGAATTCAGGGAAATCAGAGTCTGTGTGACCCTGCTGTCTTTGCCTTTGCTCCAACCCTTGCTGCCCAGGCTCTGCTGTGCTTTCTGGCTGAGCACGCCGCAGAAATTAAGCCAGGCAGGGCCGACAGCAAAAAGTAAACGCAATATTTTAAAGCCCTTCCCAGCATAACAATATCTCGGGTACTATTAATAACACTTGTAAGGAGTTGTTCTTGAATAGATATGATTTCTATCTTGACGGCGTCTCTTTAAATCATTTTTATCCCCACGAAGTTTGCAAGAAGCATATTTTCTCTGCGCTGTTCATCTTGCCAAGTGTCCACCAGCCCTGTTTATTGCTCGTTCCCTCTTTAACCGTTACCGATGGGACTGGTCTCCACCCTCCACTTTGGCACTGGTTCCCAGCTCATGATGTTTCTCTTCCCTCCCTGTCCGCCCCACAATTCCCTTTTGACGTGTATTCTATTTGAGGCAGCAAAATGAAATCAAATGTTCAAACGTCTGTGGCTAAGAAGCCATCAGGAGGTAGGACGGGGTGTGTGCCTGGTCACCCAACATCCTTCGTATCTTTTCTCCTCTCATTTCTTCACCTAGAATCCAAGTAAATTAAAAACATAGGAAAGCATCAATTTTTATTTTCTGCAGGAAAGGGGCCACAGCCCCGTTGCTGCAGCAAGGAGCTCCTGCCAAGACCATCACATCACGCTGTCCCTGCCACGTCCCTTGGCTGCTCTGCACCTTCAACATCAATTTTAGAGCCTCCAGAGCCCAGGAAGGGACCCTCAAGGTTGTGACAATCTGTAGGGTTCAAGAGTTTGGGCAACTTCTTACTTGGGCATTGGAACAGGCTGCCCAGGGAGGTGGTTGATTCTCCTTCCCTGGAGATGTTTAAGGCATGGGTAGATGAGGTCCTGAGGGACATGGTTTAGTGTTTGATGGGAATGGTTGGACTCGATGATCCGATGGGTCTCTTCCAACCTGGTTGTTCTATGATTCTATGATTCTAATTTCTATGCAAAGTCAGCTTCATAGCTCTTAAATCATCCCCCAAGGGGTGCACCCCATGGGGATATGGCCCTGAAAGTCTGAAAGGGGGTTGGTAGGAATGGTTGGACTCAATGATCCAGTGGGTCTTTTCCAGCTTGGTGATTCTATGATCACTGACTGTCCTCAACAGCATCCTCAGAGTAACAGATGGACAAAGGCACTCGAAAAACCTTGGGCAGAGAGGGCAGCAGGAGGGGCAGCAGCAAGGAGTATTCATAGAATCATAGAATAACCTGCTGTCACATCCATCACTTACTTGGAAATAAAGACTTTTGTAGAGGAGAACATCAGAGAAAGGAGTAGATTCTCCATTGCAACATAGAAAACGCCAATTCTGCTTTCAGGTAGCCCACGTTACTCCATCGGTGGGGCTGAACTCACAGAATCATAGAATCACAGAACAACCAGGCTGGAAGGGACCCATCGGATCTTCTAGTCCAACCATTCCTATCAAACACTAAACCAAGTCCCTCAAGACCTCATCTACCTGTGCCTTAAACACCTCCAGGGAAGGTGACTCAACCACCTCCCTGGGCAGCCTATTCCAATGCCCAATCACCCTCTGTGTGAAAAACTTCCTCCTAACCTCCAGCCTAAATCTCCCCTGGTGGAGCTTGAGGCCATTCCCTCTTGTCCTGTCCCGGCACAGGGAGCTTAAGGATGGGTGACTGCCCTGGGACCCTTGAGGTTTTAAATACCTAAGAGAAGAGCATCCCCATGGGGGACCATGGCCTGGAGGCGTCAACACAGCCCCTTTTTCTACCCCAGACTCACCACTCTGGGCAGCATCGGATGCTGAGGCAGAGGAGGCGTCAGAGCAGAAGGTGGAGCAGCCCCAAGCGAATGCGATGGGTTGCAGCTCCTAATTTAATTGGAGCGAGGAGGGAGGGAGGGAAGAAGGAGCACCACACAGAACAAAAAGCAGATGAGAGCCGGGAGTAATAAAATATTCTGAAACTAGATTAAGAAATTACAAGTAGGGAAGGCAGAGCGCTGGCTGGGCACACGGTCCTGCCGCAGCTGGGACTGGAGCACACACCTCCCCATGGTATTGTGGGTTTTTATGGGATGAGGCAGCTTGCCATCCTGCTGTGAAAATGAATCTGCTTTTGGTGTATGATTAAAGCCAAGCACTCCCGCTCCCCTTGTTTCTGAAGGCTTTCGAGGCCTTTTTAAAAGGAACACCTGTTACCAGGACCTCGTTAATGACTCATTTGGGGAGTACTCGAGGCTCTTCCATGCTTAATAGGTTTTGCATGAGGAGAGGAGGGGACCCAGAAGAGACCAGGGTGCCTGGAAGAAGTGGGGCTCGTCAATCCCTACAAGGATTTGCTGCTAGATGCAACTGTCTTCTCCCCCAGATCTGCTCTGCCTTGCAGGGACAGGGACCGTGTCACGCAGTGAGGCTTTAGCTGGAGCACCAGGGAGGTGTTCTCAGCCCTCTGGCAGTGCAGGGCCTGGCTGCCCCACCAAAGAGCTTGGGAAAATCTGGAACTTTCCAGGTGCCAACCCAGCCCAAGTGGGTGGAACAGCCTGTTGACAGCTCGTGACCTTTGCAGTGCTCAGGTGGACTTGGGGCACAACAACCGTGGGCAGCTACAGACTAGGAGAAGTCTGGCTGGAAAGTGCCTGGAGGAGAAGGACCTGGGGGTGTTGGTTGACAGCGACTGAAACAGGCCAGCAGTGGCCCAGGTGGCCAAGAAGGCCAATGGCATCTTGGCTTGGATCAGAAATGGTGTGACCAGCAGGGCCAGGGAGGTTCTTCTCCCTCTGTACTCAGCACTGGTGAGGCCGCTCCTTGAATCCTGTGTTCAGTTGTGGGCCCCTCAGCACAAGAAGGATGTTGAGGCTCTGGAGTGAGTCCAGAGAAGAGCCACGAAGCTGGGGAAGGGGCTGGAGAACAGGCCTGATGAGGAAGGGCTGAGAGAGCTGGGGGTGTTTATCCTGGAGAAGAGGACGCTGAGGGGAGACCTCATTTCTCTCTCCAACTCCCTGAAAGGAGGTTGTGGAGAGGAGGGAGCTGGGCTCTTCTCCCAAGGGACAGGTGATAGGGCAAAAGGGAATGGACTTAAGCTGTGTCAGGGGAGATTTAGACCGGAGATTCAGAAAAATTTCTTCACTGAAAGCATTCTCAAGCACTGGCAGAGGCTGTGCAGGGAGGTGGTTGATTCTCCATCCCTGAAGGGGTTTAAAAGACAGGTAGATTAAGTACTTAGCGATATGATTTGTGGTGGACAGGTACGCTTGGACTTGATGATCTCTCTTTGTCTTTTACAAACCTCATGATTTTATGATTCTATGATTATAAAAAGGCTAGAGATTAGGAGGAGTTTTTTCACAGAAAGGGTCATTGGGCATTGGAATAGGCTGCCCAGGGAGGTGGTTGATTCACCTTCCCTGGAGGTGTTTAAGGGACAGGTGGATGAGGTCCTGAGGGACATGGTTTAGTGTTTGATAGGAATGGTTGGACTCGATGATCCGATGGGTCTCTTCCAACCTGGTTGTTTTATGATTCTATAAAGAGCTGCTTGTGGCTGGAAGACCACAAAATCCTTGCCTCAGCCATGCAAGGAGCTGAGCAAACCAGTCTACTGCAGCCACATCCTTTAGGAAGGACGAGAAAGCACTCAAGAGTGAAGAGAGGGAAACAACCTTCCTGGAAAATGCATCCTGGAGGTGTAGAGGGCCAAGCTCTGCCCACAGGCTCCAGAGCAGCAGGCGGAGGAGCGGACGCTTCTGCACATGAAATGGGAACTGCTCCTTTTGTAGGAAGCTTTTCCTTCCCAAGGTGTGGGCAGAAGGCACCTCCCTGTTGTCAGCAGTGCCGCTGGTGCCTGGCAGTGGGTAATTAAAGCCTTTTATTCAGTGCCTGGAGGCAGGGAGGCATCAAGGGCTCTTATCAGAGAAGAAACCCAGCTGGCTGGCTTTGTGCAGAGGGGAGGGAAGAGATGCCAAGGCTGCTTGTACCGGTTTAAAGAAAGTTTTGGCTTCATTTTCCTCTCCTGACTCTTACAATCCACCTTGTGAGCAACTAATCCACGTTAATACAGTGCTCTGCAGCGTTCAGCTGGGGAGAGGCCAACTCCTCCTGCAGCAGTCAGGGCCAGCCCCGAGGTCCATCACCCAACATTGGTATTCACCCTCTTCTTGCTCCAGATTCCTGGTCGGGGGTCAAAGGCCCCGTATCTTGATGTGTCATAGAATCACAGAATCATAGAACAACCAGGTTGGAAGAGACCCATCAGATCATCGAGTCCAATCATTCCTATCAAACACTAAACCATGTCCCTCAGCACTTCATCTACCTATGCCTTAAACACCTCCAGGGAAGGGGAATCAACCCCCTCCCTGAGCAGCCTATTCCAATGCCCAATGACCCTTTTTGGGAAAAACTTCCTCCTAATCTCCAGCCTAAATCTCCCCTGGTGGAGCTTGAGGCCATTCCCTCTTGTCCTGACCCCTGTCCCTTGGGAGAAGAGCCCAGCTCCCTCCTCTCCACAACCTCCTCTCAGGGAGTTGGAGAGAACAATGAGGTCTCCCCTCAGCCTCCTCTTCTCCAGGATAAACACCCCCAGCTCTCTCAGCCCTTCCTCATCAGACCTGTTCTCCAGCCCCTTCACCAGCTTCGTTGCTCTTCTCTGGACTCACTCCAGAGCCTCAACATCCTTCTTGTGCTGAGGGGCCCACAACTGAACACAGGATTCAAGGAGCGGCCTCACCAGTGCTGAGTCCAGAGGGAGAAGAACCTCCCTGGCCCTGCTGGTCACACCGTTTCTGATCCAAGCCAGGATGCCATTGGCCTTCTTGGCCACCTGGGCACACTGCTGGCTCAGGTTCAGTCGGCTGTCGACCAACACCCCCAGGTCCCTCTCCTCCTGTCAGTTTTCCAGCCAGAAAGGGAAATTCTCCCTTTTCTCAAAGGGAATTTCTCCCACTCACCCCAACCACGCACCCTGAATGAGATGGTGATCCAGGAGTTCCTCTGATCGGCTCTGGAATGATATTTGGAGACGCTTGGACACCACGTGCACCATTGATGCCGGAGGATCTGTGTCTGGGGATGGGAGGATCCCAAAAGCATTGGCAGAAGTCCTGGTTGCAGCCCTGTAAAACACACCAAACACTGAGGCCGCACACAACTCAGTGCGTCAGGTGAGCAGATGGACGTACATCCACTCATCCTTTGGGGAGTACAGAGACATGGACAGAGCTCCAAGGAGGACTGAATTCCCCAGCTCTCAGGTATAAGGAGGAATCATAATGTCATTTATCATCTTTAAAGATACACGGAGTCGGCGAGAGAATGAATTCTTCTTAATAACCTGGTTCCCAGGATATTTTTACTGTGCATCATAAATTATAATACCTTTTTATTTTTGCTTTATGGCCTGTCCCTTGCCAATTCTGGTGATCTACATCCTCATTTCTCCCCTAGTGCTTTAGGAACAATCCCTACCTGTCTGTGTCCTCATCCCAACAGCTTCCCAGTCTCTTCCATTTCAGCATCTCTTTTTCCCCTTGTCCACCCATGCAGGAGGACGGAGACCACTGCCAGCTCCTGGTTGCACTGCACCAACCCAGCAGCTCACTTAGGAACTAACTGGATTGCTGCAACAGCCTCAAACATTGCCTGCTCAACCTTTTTATAGCGCAACTCCGTGTGTTTTGAAGACTGGGACAGCTCTGAGCTTGCTTTGCTTGGCCCAGCACAGTCTTAGAATCATAGAATCACCAGGTTGGAAGAGACCCCCCCCAGATCATAGAGTCCAACCATTCCTATCAAATACTAAACCATGTCCCTCAGCACCTCATCTACCCGTCCCTTAAACACCTCCAGGGAAGGTGACTCAACCACCTCCCTGGGCAGCCTATTCCAATGCCCAATGACCCTCTGTGCGAAAAACTTCTTCCTAATCTCTAGCCTAAATCTCCCCTGGCGGAGCTTGAGGCCATTCCCTCTTGTCCTGCCCCCTGTCACTTGGGAGAAGAGGTCAGCTCCCTCCTCTCCACAACCTCCTTTCAGGTACTGGTCAGCACGGGAATTTCAGCTCTATTTGCATCCGAAATTCAAAAAGGGTGATGCAAGTGATTTAGTGTAAAACCGAGCAGCTCCTGCCTGAGCCAGCACAAGTCATCCCAACCCCTCCATGTGAACCTCAGAGGAGTTGCAGCCCATTCAGGACTTTCACACCACCACTGGTTGTTGGATGGGGCTCTGAGCAATTTGATCTTGTTCAAGATGTCCTTGTTCCTACAGAGGGGTTGGACTGGGTGAGATTTCATAGAATCATAGAATGGAATCATAGAATAGAATCATCAGGTTGGAAGAGACCCACTGGATCATCGAGTCCAACCATTCCCACCAATCTCTAAACCATGTCTCTCAGCACCTCATCCACCTGTCCCTTCAACACCTCCAGGGAAGGTGAATCAACCACCTCCCTGGGCAGCCTCTGTCAGTGCCTAATGACCCTTTCTGTGAAGAATTTTTTCCTTGTGTCGAGCCTGAACCTCCCCTGGCAGAACTTGAGGCCATTTGAGGTCCCTTCCGAGCCAAAGCATCCTGCGAAAGGTTCTCAGAGGGTATTCCCCAGCTCCTTTTTTTGTAAATCCCTCTCCCATTAAAGAAAGAGCTGGTTGCAAACCACTCCGTGTGGGTAAACGCCTGCAAGATGGGGGGTACAGTAAAACAAAGAGACATTTTGGGTGGCTTCAGCATCCTTTGAGCAATTGCAGCTCAACGCCACAACCACGGCGGAAAATCAGTCATAAAGCAGAAGACAGAGGGAGGAGAGGTGAGTGTTTATCCCTGAGAAATATGGAGATTTGCTACGATGAGGCTGGCTAAGAACATTACATTTGGCATGCTAAGCCAGAGAGTTTCAGCAGGTTTATTCAGGGCTCAGGCGTTAGGCTCCCTATCAGGAGAGAGGCTTTAAGCGTGTCGGGGATTTACAGGCAACAAGAGAATCAAACAGCCGGCTCCTTGGGAATAGCCCGGCAAGGCTGACGTCTTCGACAGGACTGTATTTTCTTTGCGCTATAAGATGTTTAGGGGCAGTGACTGCCTTTCTGAGGCCGATGCGGGATTTCTCGGACTGATGCAAAACCCCCAGTCACTGTCATTCACATTTTCCAGCCTTTTTCATTGAAATTTGTAGCCTGAGCCAAGCACCCAGCAATGGAAAGTCTGCCTTAGAACCACAGAAGCAGAGAATGGTTTGGGTTGGAAGGGACCTCAAAGCCCATCCAGCTCCATTCTTTCACCACGGGCAGGGACACCTCCCACAGGATCAGGGTGATAAAAGCTCCATCCAACCTGCCCTTGAACCCCTCCAGGGATGGGGCAGCCACCACTGCTCTGGGCAACCTGCACCAGGGTCTCCTCACCCTCACAGGAGAACATTTCTTCCCAAGATCTCATCTCAATCTCCCATCTTGCATCTAAAACACATTCCCCCTCATCCTATCCCCGCACTCTCTGATCAAGAGCCCCTCCCCAACTTTCTTGGAGCTCCTTTCAGTGCTCACTTTCCCTGGAGCCTTCTCTTCTCCAGGCTGAACAACCCCAACTCTCAGCCTGTCCTCATACAAAAGGTGCTCCAGCCCTCGGATCACCTAGACTCACCTCAACAGCTCCATCTCCTTCCTGTGCTGAGGACTCCAGAGCTGGATGCAGGGTTCCAGGTGGGTCTCACCAGAGCAGAGCAGAGGGGCAGAATCCCCTCCCTCACCTGCTGGTCCCACAGCTTTGGATGCAGCCCAGGACTCCATTGGCTTTCTGAGCTTTGAGCACACGTTGCTGGCTCCTGTTGAGCTTCTCATTCATCAGCATCTCCAAGTCCTTCTCCTCAAGGCTGCTCACAATCCGTTCTCTGCCCAGCCTGGATTCGTGCTTGGAATTGCCCCAAACTAGGGGCAGAACTTTGCACTTGCAGAAGGATGCACCCTCCATTCCCTTAAAAACAGCACATCGGATGGGTAGAGAGGAAAAAGAACCATGAAATTCTTGGAGGTGGCAGCTGGCAGCAAGTCAGTGGCAGGATCGGAGCCGCACTTGGCTCCCATCCCTCCCCACTGCATCTGGGCCTTCTCCGAGAAAAATTAGAGCATGGGAGCAGGTTAATAGCCAGGAAAATTATTGCTAACAATGCGACCGGGGGCTTGTTCCTTCCCTTTTTATTGGAGAGTGAGTGATTACTTGTAGGTAGTTAAAAGGCAGGAGCTGTGTGTTATTGCAGGGGATGCTCAGGAGTTACGGGAGGCTAATTAACGAGCAGCTCTTGCTCACTGCTGGGGGAACATTCCCGAGGGTTGTGCTGCGAGTCGGAGAGCGATGCCGGCTTGAGGGAGCGTGTCGAGGTAGCAGAGCGCGGGGAGATGGAGGAGGCTGGAATGAACCTCTTACTCAGTGAGCAATGCTCCCAGCTGAGGCTCCACATGGGGATGAGATGCTCGGGGCTGCAGACCAACTCAGGCCAAATTCCCAGTGCAGCCTTGGGAAAGGGAGGACCTAAGAGGCTCTTTGGCATCTGCTGGTGGGTTTTGGTGCCTCAAACGAGTCGTCGCTGCCTCACTCAGCCCTGGTGCATTGGTAGCAGCAAGTGCTGGGCTCAGGGGCTGCCTCTGAACATAGAATCATAGCATCACCAGGTTGGAAAAGACACCCAGGATCATCGAGTCCAACCATTCCCATCAATCACTAAACCATGTCCCTCAGTACCTCATCCACTCCTCCCTTAAACCCCTCCAGGGAAGGTGACTCAACCCCCTCCCCAGGCAGCCTGTTCCAGTGCCCAATGACTCTTTCTGTGAAAACAGATTCATAGAAACAGCCAGTTCTGAGGGGTCCCAAATTGTGACAGGGCTGTAGAGGAAGGAGCCAGAAGAAATGGCTCTGTGCACACCCTAGGATGTTTTTTAAGTAGATGAAGACAAGTCTGTGGTGCCTGAGGACACCAGGACACACAGGCAGCAGCGCTGCCACAAGCAACCGACCCTGTGAGATGAGCTTGCTGAGAGAGGGGCAGGTGGGAACAGGGCAGCAGTGACAAATGAGTTTAATTCCTGGGCAGACACCAATGGGAGGGGGTGATTAATGGGAGGAGGACCTCGTCTCAGCCCCAGGAGCTCACAGACCTGTTTTGGAAAAGGATGGAGCAGCAGGGACCAATGCTTGGAGGCAACAGGCTGTGACCTGAGTTTGAGACCAACCTCACACCTAGAGGACAGAAGATACCAGCCTGCCAGGATTCATGGGCAGGACTGAGACCTTTCACTCATTTCTCCTGCTCTCCTCTCTCCTTCTCCCCCCATCAAACACAAGCTGGGCCACTAGAAGACCAACAGAAAATATGAGAAGCAAAATATTTCATGTGGGGAGCTGGTCAGAGGGCCATAAACAGCCTGATTAACACTGCAATCATCGGCCACTATTTCAAGCTAACGATAAACAGCCCCTGCTGCTGCTGCTGCTGGGTTTGGGTGGCCTCACAGTGCAGCAATGACCAGGTTTGAACAAGAAGGTCGACGTGTGCAGCAAGGAAACCTCTATGCAAGCAACACTGCATGGCCAAGAGGTTGTTTGGGAAGTCATAGAATCATAGAACAACCAGGTTGGAAGGGACCCATCGGATCTTCTAGTCCAACCATTCCTATCAAACACTAAACCAAGTCCCTCAAGACCTCATCCACCCGTCCCTTAAACCCCTCCAGGGAAAGTGACTCAACCACCTCCCTGGGCAGCCTATTCCAGCGCCCAATGACCCTCTCTGTGAAAGTCTTGTCCCCACAGCCCATGGCAGAGCACTCAGCCCTTGGATGGTCCCTCTGTCTGGGGCAAAGTATCCTCTAGGCTGGAGAGGAAAGGACAATGTGTTTGAAGCAAGTTTTTAAAGGAATAAACTTGGTTCTTGCTAATTCAGCTGAAAGGCAATGGCAGCTGGAGCTGATGGGAGCGTGGATTGTGGGGAGAAACTTACACCAAGACTGGATTTGAGCCCATAGGAGGAATTTAGAAGCTGCTGCCCAGGATGTGGCTCTGCAGCACAGGGGTGGGACAGCAGCAAAGCCATCAGACCAACAGGCAGACTAACTCATTATTGCAGCAAGTCAGACCCTTCACAGCGCCAGCCAGCTCTGCCTACAACCTACAGCTGGTTCATGCCCCTCAGCACCCGCCTGCTCCCCTGTCTGCTGCAGGGGAACTGAAACCAGCCCTGGAGGATGCAGCAGGACAAGCTGCACCAGGGCACCCATCACCTTCCCCCAGCACCCAGCAGCTCACCTGGGTCAGTGCTCCGCTTCTCACCTGCCTTTGCCCCATCCAGCTCTATCCCTGCCTGCAAAACCAGTAAAGAAGCAGCTAAACTGGGAGCTGGGCAGCTTCTCCTGATGCATCCACACTGACGGATTTGCATTCCCAGAGATAGAGTGATGCTATCTGTGCTGGCTCAGCCTGAGGACCACGAGCAGCCTGGATGGGTACCCACGGGCCCATCCCTCATCCCTGTCCCTTTGTTTGGCATTGCTGGTGCTCCCCAGTCCCCCCAGTGCTTTACTCACTTTCAGCCTTGGTCTGAATCCAGCTGGCTCCTCCAACTGGTTGGGGAGATGCTCATCGGCTGGTAGCTCACAACAAGTGCCAGGAGTAGCCCCTTGTGCATTGGGCACAGCAGTTGTTAGCACTGATTAAAAAAAAAAAAAAGGAGAAACCCAATAATTATCAGCCTGTGACAGCCAGTGCTGCTGCCCAGAGCTGGGGCTGCCAGAGGTGGGGAGCAGGCAGGGAAGAGAGGTTGGGTATCTGCTTCACTCCTAGGATCTCACAGGATCAATACAGACGAGATACAGACAAGATACAGACGAGCCAGAAAACACACGTGTGCAACTGCCGCACTGATCGTGCCCACACTGTGCACACACCACATGCAACAAGCTCTGTAATGGAATTGTGTGTCTTCATATTTCATAGAATCATGGATAGGTTTGGGTTGGAAGAGACTTCAAAGCCATCCAGTTCCCTTCTATGGGCATGGAAACTTCACACTGGATCAAGGGCTCCAAGCTCCATCCAACCTGGCCTTGAACCCCTCCAGGGATGGAGAAGCCACCACTGCTCTGGGCAACCTGGGCCAGGGCCTCCCTACCCTCACAGCAAAACATTTCTTCCTAAGATCTCATCTCAATCTCCCCTCTTGCAGCTGAAAACCATTCCTCCTCATCCCACCTCTGCTCTCCCTGACCAAGAGCCCTTCCCCAGCTCTTCTGGAGCACCTTTCAACACTGGAAGCTGCTCTTAGGTCTCCCTGGAGCTTTCTCTTCTCTAGGCTGAACAACCCCAACTCTCTCAACCTGTCCTTATATGGGAGGTTCTCCAGCCCTTGGATCATCTCCATGGCCTCCTCTGGTCATTCTCCAACAGCTCCATGTCTTTCTTATGCTGAGGACTCCAGAGCTGGACTCAGCTTTCAGGGGGGTCTCACCAGAGCAGAGCAGAGGGGCAGAATCCCCTCCCTCCGGGCTGGTCTCACTGCTCTGGATGCAGGATATATGGATGTAAATCCCCAAGGACACAGCACCACGTAGGCTACACCCAAGGAGCAGGTTGTGCCATGCCTGGTGTGGGCTGGTGGTGCCAAGCACTTGCACACATGGGCAGGTACACGCTAAGCACACGCATGCTACCCTGCATGCACCTGGCTGCAAAGATTCTCCACCCTACAATCTGTGCCACTCTGGACAGAGCTGGACACACGTGGTGCTGTCACACGCACACACTGAACCCCCCAGAAAGCACACAGACACGTCTGCAGCCCCAGCCGCTGCTCTGGCTGGTGGTTCTTGGCAGCCCTGTGTCTCCACGGGGTTTCTGAGCAGCCTTCTCTCCCACCGTGCCCGGCCTCCTCATTAATATCTACCGGTTGAATTATTTATTACAAACAGATGTTAGAGTTTAAAGAGTGTTAAGAGGATATCCTTGGCTAATCAATTTATTTTTAACTAGTTTATGTATTTATTACAGACAGAGTTTGGACTTCAGCTGCCGTTTTAATTTATCCCCCGCTCATCACAGCACTTCATGTGCTGCTTGGATGCTCATGCTGTGTCCTCGGGGACCACGAGGGAGCCACAAATCTGGTCTTTGCTGTTCAGGGAGTGGGTTTCGTTATTCCCTCTTGTTTCCAAACACTATAGAACATTCAGACATCGAATTGAAAGTCAACTGTGTCCTGGGCTGAATCCAAACCAGTGGGACCAGCAGGCGAGGGAGGGGATTCTGCCCCTCTGCTGTGCTCTGGTGAGACTCACCTGGAGTCCTGTGTCCACTTCTGGAGCCCTCAGCATATGAAGGATGTGGATCTGTTGGAGCAAGTCCAGAGGAGGCCATGGAGATGATCCAAGAGCTGGAGCTCCTCCTGTACAAGAACAGGCCAACAGAGTTGGGATTGTTCAGCCTTGAGAAGGATCCGGGGAGACCTTAGATGCTTCTGATTCATGACACTGAATCCTGACCCTGGGAACACCTTGAAGTTGGTTCTGAGAAGAGACCAAGCAAAAGCCAAGACAAATTAAGTGGATGCATTTTGTGCACCAGGGGATTACTGCAGAAGGAGAAATGTCGGGTAAATCAACCATACAGCAGCCTGTCCCAGTATTGTGAATGCCAGGCTAGACTTGCTCCTCAAATTGGCTCATCCATAATTGTTCAGAGCAGTGGTGGCTGCCCCATCCCTGAAGGGGTTCAAGGCCAGGTTGGATGGAGCTTGGAGCCCCTGATCCAGTGGGAGGTTTCCCTGCCCAGGGCGGGGGGTGGAACTGAATGGGCTTTGAGGTCTCTTCTGACCCAAACCAGTCCAAGGTTCTGTAATTCACAGCAATTTTGAGAAGCCACAGTGGAAGAGCACAGTCACCATGGCAGGGCTGCTCCAGCCTGTGGAAACACCAGGAACATACTGGGGTGGGAGGCAAGGAGGCTGGCTGGGAAGGGACAAAGGATTTCATGGGGCTTTCTGCTGAGCTGCATCAAGAACCACGTGTCCAATTCCTACAGGACAAGATGAAGGTTGCAGGGGAGACATCAGAGCATCCAGCCTCATTTATACATCAGTCCTACAAATGCACAGTCCTAATCCCATCCTTTTCCTCAAAACAGAGCAGAAACTTGCTCTTTGCTGCTGGAAAAGTCCTTTCCTGTGGGGCCAATGCTGTCCCTCTGCCCTTCTGGCTCAGCAGCATCAAGCAGGCAGCACTGAATACACAACTCCCTAAGTCTGGAGCACGAGGTGGAAAGAATCCATTACAGACTGGGAGAAGTCTGGCTGGAAAGCTGCCAGGAGGAGAAGGACCTGGGGGTGTTGGTCGACAGCCGACAGAACATGAGCCAGCAGTGTGCCCAGGTGGCCAAGAAGGCCAGTGGCATCCTGGCTTGGATCAGAAACAGTGTGACCAGCAGGTCCAGGAAGGTTATTCTCCCTCTGTACTTGAATCCTGGTGAGGCCACTCCTTGAATCCTGTGTTCAGTTCTGGGCCCCTCAGCACAAGAAGGATGTTGAGGCTCTGGAGTGAGTCCAGAGAAGAGCAACGAAGCTGGTGAAGGGGCTGGAGAACAGGCCCTATGAGGAGCGGCTGAGGGAGTTGGGGGTGTTTAGCCTGGAGAAGAGGAGGTTGAGAGGAGACCTCATTACTCTCTACAACTCCCTGAAAGGAGGTTGTAGAGAGGAGGGAGCTGGCCTCCTCTCCCAAGTGACAGGGGACAGGACAAGAGGGAATGACCTCAAGCTCCACCAGGGGAGATTTAGGCTGGAGATTAGGAGGAAGTTTTTCACACAGAGGGTCATTGGAATAGGCTGCCCAGGGAGGTGGTTGATTCACCTTCCCTGGAGGTGTTCAAGGGACGGGTGGACGAGGTGCTGAGGGACATGGGTTAGTGATTGATGGGAATGGTTGGACTCGGTGATCGGATGGGTTTTTTCCAACCTGGTTGTTCTATGATTCTATGATTCATTCACCTTTTGGGAGGATCTAAAGAGAAAAAAAAACCCATCCAGTGAGCAAAGGTTGGGCAAGGTCCTGCTCCTGCGTTTGCCATCAAAGGCAGAAGCCAAACCCTTCCCGGGAGCAGCAGAACAGCATCCCAAGACCTAAACCAACCTCACGTGCTGCTGGCCATCCCTCTGCACGGAGCAAGTCAGATATCTTCATTCCTTGCACACGGTGCTGGCTCTTCATCCGAGCTGTCAGTAAAGCCAGAGGCAAACAAGGACCTGGAGATTTACTGCTCTTCAGCGCTAAGGGCCACGCTGGGTGCTTAAGCCTTGGAGTTATGGGAATCAGTGAAGTGCTGTAATACCTGGCTAGACACAGATGAGCAGCTGCCGTGGCGAATAGTTCTGCCTCAGAAAGCAGAGAGCCAGAGGAGATGCAGACTCCCCCAGCATCTAGAGGCAAAGCCCAAACCACAGACCAAATGGAGGAGACAGAGATCACAGGAGCAGCTTAGAATTATAGAATTATATAAGCATTAAGGTTGGAAAAGGCCTTGAAGCTCATCCAGTCCAACCACCAACACAACCCCACTGTGCCTACTAAATCATATCCCCAAGTGCCACAGCCATATGGTTTTTGAACCCTTCCAGGGATGGAGACTCCGCCACTGCCCTGGGCAGCCTCTGCCAGGGCTTCATCATTGTCAGTAAAGAAACTGTTCCCAATATCCAGTCTAAAACTCTCCTGGTGCAGCTTGAGGCCATTTCCCATCCCTTGTCACTTGAGAGAAGAGCCCAGCATTCACCTCTCCACAACCTCCTTTCCTGCAGCTGCAGAGAGGGTTGAGGCCTCCCCTCAGCCTCCTCTTCTCCAGGATAAACAGCCCCAGGTCCCTCAGCTGTTCCTAGATCTTCCCCGAGCCGTCCTCTTCTCCAGATGTGCTCCAGCCCTTCAATGTCCTTCTTGGAGCGAGGGGCCCAAAACCAAACTCCGAATCCAAGGTGCGATCTCACCAGCACTGAAAAAAGGGGTGCAATCCCTTCCCTTCTCCTGTTGGCCATACTATTTTAACCACCAAGAAAACAGAAAAAACCACTCATGAATCAGGCAAGACCTGCAAAGCCTTTGAGGGACTTTATAGAGGGGGTTGAGGAGCTGCTCAATAGTATTAGCTCTTGGACATACGTGGGACGGGTGGGAGCTGAGCCTCGCACAGCACATCAGGGTCCCCTCAACAGCTCAATCAGCAACAAGGAGCACCCCGTGAAGACATCACCCCCTCCTCCCCAATCCTCCTGCTCGCAGCAGGCTGGCACCAGCAATCAGAGGGCTCCAGCAGCTCTGAGGTTCAGGTAGTCAATCAAAACATCAGCTTGAAAGTGTTAAAGGCCCGTGTCTGTCTTTATTACAATCCCAGCACTACACCTTGTCACCGCGTGGGCCCTAATGCTGCAATATTTCGCGCATGATTTCACCAGCGGATGCTGGAAGCATTAGAGAGCTGATGCTCCTTTTGCGGCTCTGGGTGTTTTGCTCACTTGTTTGCAGTGAAGTCTGTTTTCCTACTCACCTGTATTTAGCCTCCTTTTGTTTTACGCAGCAGTTGCCCTCTCCAGGGCTGGTAGCACCTCTACCAGCAAACTCAGCAAAAAAGGGCATCAAAGATCAAACAAAACAGGCTTGGACACACGGCAGGGAGGCTCAGCGCCGTGCTGCAGGGGGCTTGAGATAACGTACACAGACTTAATAAGAGGATTCAGCCTTGTGGCAGGACTGCTGGGCCAAACGCCAGGTCCTGCACTTAGGGGACAACAACCCTGGGCAGCTCCAGGCTAGGAGAAGTCTGGCTGGAAAGTGCCTGGAGGAGAAGGACCTGGGGGTGTTGGTTGACAGCGACTGAACATGAGCCAGCAGTGGCCCAGGTGGCCAAGAAAGCCAATGGCATCTTGGCTTGGATCAGAAACAGTGTGACCAGCAGGGCCAGGGAGGTTATTCTCCCTCTGTACTCGGCACTGGTGAGGCTGCTCTTTGAATCCTGTGTTCAGTTCTGGGCCCCTCAGCACAAGAAGGATGTTGAGGCTCTGGAGAGAGTCCAGAGAAGAGCAACGAAGCTGGTGAAGGGGCTGGAGAAGAGGCCTGATGAGGAATGTCTGAGAGAGCTGGGGGTGTTTATCCTGGAGAAGAGGAGGCTGAGGGGAGACCTCATTGCTCTCTGTAACTCCCTGAAAGGAGGTTGTGGAGAGGAGGGAGCTGGGCTCTTCTCCCAAGGGACAAGGGACAGGACAAGAGGGAATGGCCTCAAGCTCCATCAGGGGAGGGTCAGGCTGGACATTAGGAAAAAGTTTTTCCCAGAAAGGGTCATTGGGCAGTGGCAGAGGCTGCCCAGGGAGGCGGTTGATTCACCTTCCCTGGAGGGGTTTAAGGGATGGGTGGACAAGGTGCTGAGGGACATGGTTTAGTGTTTGATAGGAATGGTTGGACTCGACGATCCAATGGGTCTCTTCCAACCTGGTGATTCTGTAATTCTATTATTAAATCAAGATAGCAGCCAACTGAGAGCTCCACAACCATCAGGCTTTTCTGCCTGACCCTGATGCAGAAAGATCTTGCAGGCAGGTCTTGCACCCAGGGGTGGAGCACAGCAGGGAGGGAACACTCAGCACAGATGCTAAGGTCCTATGAGTTATCACAGGCTACTCATCCTAGGATGAGCACCCACATAGAACCATAGAATTATAGAATCACCAGGTTGGAAGAGACCCACCACATCATCGAGTCCAAACATTCCTATCAAAACGATTGAGCAAAACAAAAATATCTCACCCTTTATTCACTTTCCCTAAATGCCACCACTGTCCCCTGATGGGCTGGCCCTCCAAACTGTCCCCCACTCCGGCCATCGGATGCAAAACAGAATATTGGAGGAGATTAATGACCTTAGAAAAATGTAATTACACAACAGGGCTCTGCTCTTAATAACTGCGTATTTTACTTGTCAATGTGCCTTAATTGAAAATGAGTAGGCGATACAAGTTGCAGTGGAGTTGGCTGGCAAGCCTTTAACGCTATATTAATTGTAGTAATTAGCAGTCACTTTATGTTGGAGTCATCTATAAATAGGGGGTCCATTAGTTTAGCAGAAAGTGTGATTTAAAATGCAAATAAAATCCAAACTATATGCATAAATCACTTCTTTCCCCCTGCCCCCCAAATTTACAGTCGTGAAAGGGCCATGATGCTGTTCTGGACGAGCTCGGGTGAGCTTTCCCTTTGGAAGGGAAGTGATTTGGTTGTTTACCTTCGCAGAAGCAGCAGGGATGATCTCAGGAGCACAAGGAGATCCTAGCAGAGGGGTTTGTCAATCAAAGTGACCTTGTTTGGTGCTCCCAGGGCTGTGGACCTTTGCCAGCCTGCTGGATGATGGGCACTTACCATCCCACACCTCCAGTTGCGACACCTCCCGCTGGATCAGGGGCTCCAAGCCCCAGCCAACCTGGCCTTGAACCCCTCCAGGGATGAGGCAGCCACCTCTTCCCCTGACAACATGTTCCAAGTCTTCACCACTCACGAGGTGAAGAAATTCTTCCTCATGTCTAGTCGAAATCCACTCCTCTCCAGTTTATCCTCATTGCCCGTCGTCCTATCACTCCAAACCTTCTGGGCCCCTCACCACAAGAAGGATGTTGAGGCTCTGGAGCGAGTCCAGAGAAGAGTAACGAGGCTGGGGAAGGGGCTGGAGAAGAAGAGGAGCATCTGAGAGAGCTGGGGGTGTTTAGCCTGGAGAAGAGGAGGCTGAGAGGAGACCTCATTGCTCTCTACAACTACCTGAAGTGAGGTTGTAGAGAGGAGGGAGCTGGGCTCTTCTCCCAAGGGACAGGGGACAGGACGAGAGGGAATGATCTCAAGCTCCACCAGGGGAGATTTAGGCTAGAGATGAGGAGGAAGTTTTTCACACAGAGGGTCATTGGGCATTGGAATAATCTGCCCAGGGAGGTGGTTGATTCACCTTCCCCGGAGGTGTTTAAGGGACAGGTAGATGAGGTGCTGAGGGACTTGGTTTAGTGTTTGATAGGAATGGTTGGACTCGATGGTCCGATGGGTCTCTTCCAACCTGATGATTCTATGATTCTATGATTCTTGTAGGTTCCTTCAGGTGCTGGAAGAGAACTTCTCCAGGCTGAACAATCTCAGCTCTCTCAGCTTGTCCTTGTATGGAAGATGCTCCAGCACTCTGATCATCATTGTAGCCTCCTCTAGATCCATTCTGACAGCTCCACATCAACAATTACAACATCTCTAAAGACACAAGACAAGGGAATGCAAGTACCATCCAGAGTGAACGTCACACCAGGGGTGAGGCCCCATCACACCCAAGCACATCCCAGTGCTCCCAACTTGTTAATGACACGCTCCACTCATTTGATCGCTACCAAAGGAAGAAGAAGTAAGAGAGGAAGAAGGATTATGATTAAGATTATTTATGGCCTCAAGCTCCACCAGGGGAAATTTAGGCTAGAGATTAGGAGGAGGTTTTTCATGGAAAGGGTCACTGGGCATTGGAATAGGCTGCCCAGGGAGGGGATTGATTCACCTTCCTTGGAGGTGTTTAAGGCACAGGTAGATGAGGTCCTTAGGGACGTGGTTTAGTGTTTGATAGGAATGGTTGGACTCGATGATCCGATGGGTCTCTTCCAACCTGGTTGTTCTATGATTCTATGATTATTCTTTTATTAACACCGAATCACATTAAATTACAGCCTGCGCTACCAGGGACAACGTAACATGCTCAAAAAAAATGGCTCCAAAATTCCAAAAAGCAGAGCTATGAAAAATTAAAAAACAAATACGAAAAACAAAGAAATCTTTTTCACTGCTGACCAGTTCTTGGTTTAAAAGAAAGGATCCGTTTCCTCCCGCTGGTACAGCTCCTGCCTGCTGCCGGGGTACTGATCTATTCCTCCACAGCTATTCCTGAGCAGGAAAGAAAACTATCCTGGGGACTAAAAAAAAGGAGTAGGGAGGGAAGGGGAGGGAAAAAAAGCAAAGGTAAAGGAGCTGAGGTCTGTCTGCTGCAGGAGCATCTCCCATTCAGGTTCTGTAAAAAGCCCCAGCACAGTCTAATTGAAGATACATTTTTATTACTTTTCACAGAAGATTTCACCCATTCAATAATTTATCTTCCTCAAAAGTGACTGCGTCGCTCGGATAAGAGAGGGGAAAGGAGCCGTCAGCTCTATGTCCTCTCTGCAGATACTACAAGGCTGAGAGAGGAGATGAGTTGGAACCTCGAAGCCGCCCAGCTCTGCTCACCCTCCCTGCACCCTGAACCTAAACCTGCAAGAGGGGCTGAGCTCCTGCCACCAGCAACAGCTCCTAAATCGCAGGACCGAACAAATGAGCTGAAAGAATCCCCCCAGCTCTCCTTCCATGGTCCCCACCACCTCCGCTCTTGTCCCTCTCTTCCAATGCCCTGAGAAGCTCCAACCAAGCAGGAGGAGGTGAGTGAACCTCAGGGCACCCTCACCGCTCTGTGAGCAGCAGAGCCCATCTGGGAAGGGAAATCCTGCCGTGTGCAAAGGGGAAGAGGAATAAAGCTTCTCCATCCACATAATGAAAGGCTTCTGGAGATGTAACAGACAGCAAAAGCCCCTCGGTCCCAGCCTTTGCAACGATCTCCTGCTAATTATGGCTTTAGCTCTGAGTGCATTCCCCTCCTGCTGGCACTGGGGAAGGAGCCACGAGCACCAGGTCCATGCTCGTAAGGAAAGGGGAGGTTTTCATCTGCCACAATGACTCACCGGTGATGCCAGGTCAGGACATGGTCCCCCTTTTCCCACAGGAGGAGATGCACAAAGCCACAGAGCAGCTACAGCACAAAGTGACGGCAGGAGGAGGCTTCTCAGCTTCAGCTTGGTGAGGGGAAAGCTCCATGTGCCCAAACTACAGAAGTTATGGTATCTCCAAGTCCACCAAACCAGGAAGAGCAGAGGACAAAGACAAGAGTGGAAAGAAAGTGGAAGAGCTCATGCAGTTGCTTTTGAGCCCACGTTCCCAAGGCACAGCAGATCGAGAGTCCTTCACTCCAGCAAATTCCCATTCTGCTGCTTGACAGAGGTGCAGGAGTTCTTGCTGCTTAGCAAAAGCTGAGGAAGCAGAAACCTTGGACTCAATGGTTGGACTCGATGATCCGAAAGGTCCCTTCCAACCTGGTTGTTCTATGATTCTATGAAACCAGAGCAAGGAACTGGGCTCCAGTTCTGGTCCAGTGTATCCAGCAGCACAATCAAGCTCCCCAGTGCCACTGCTGTGAATTCCCATTGCCTTCCCAGGGAAGGACCCGGCACTGATGGTGTATCAGGCACGGGGAAACCTCAGCACCTCCAACTCACTGGCTTCATGGTTCAAGATCTACCTGGAGCCACAAAACACCTTATCTCAGCCTTCCCCATGTGCTGAGGAGGCTCTGTGCTCTCCTTCAAACCACAGGTGATCCCTTTTATGGGTGTGTGGGGATTCCACCTACTTCTAGCTTAAGGGAGACCAGAAGCAAAGTCCTCAAGCCTGTGGAGACCAGAATTTCTTATCAGGATTCTTGTGAAAAAAAAAAAAACAAAACATCCAGAGTACATCTTGCTGTTTACTCACAGAGCAACTGGACACATGGCTGTGATTTGCCTTCAAACTCTTTCCTCGGGCCATGCATCAGCTGTGGCCACAGGATCTCTTCAAAGCATTCATGGGAAAGGCCAGAGTTGAGAGGAATTTGTAGATCCATCACAGTTGCCAGCTCGAATCATCATATGCTGAAGAGGCAGAAGGAAACAATCGATCAACAGGATAGTTTTTCCCCAGAAAAACCTTCCCAAGACGTGGAAGGAGCCACTCAAAGTTCATCGGACACAGATACTCAAAGGAGGCGACAAGTCTTCTGCTGCAAACGGCCTTCTCTGGAAGAGCCGAATAGAGAACCTGTGATTTACGCTGCTCAACGCAGCCTCAGGTGTGAGTCCATCCAGAAAAGAGCTTTCCTCAACCCTTCTCCGAGGCCTGAAGGAAGGGAGCGATGTGAGTGGAGTGAGCTGAGCTCTGAATGCTGCCTCTCAGTGACATGCTTATCATAAGAGGGACAGAAAAAAAAAATAAAAAGACAAAATAACATAAAAATAAATTCAGAAGCAACTATGGCATGGAAGGCAAAACAGGATTGATCTTTTGCTTGACTTACTTCGAAAATTGCTTCTCTGCTGCCCGCTTATGCACATTAATTGAACGTCTGGCCTGGCTACGCGTCTGTTTAAGTCCTCAATCAATCCCCTTTCGGTTGACTGCTAGATCAATAGGGTGGTAATTTAATAAAGGACATTTTCAGTTGGCTTTTAAAAGCCACTGATGGGATTTAATTTTTTCATATTTTTTAAGAAGAAAAGGGGCAGTGGGAAAGGAGAACCGGGAGTCAAACCACGATCTGGCGCTTTGCCTTCCAACAGCATCCCTTGCAGACAAGGCTTGTGGTGAGCTTCTCAGCTCTAGTCGTTCATCCACAGCCACTTGCGATCAACACAACAGCATCATAGAATCTAGAATCATAGAACAACCAGGTTGGAAGGGACCCATCGGATCATCGAGTCCAACCATTCCTATCAAACACTAAACCATGTCCCTCAGCACCTCATCTACCTGTGCCTTAAACACCTCCAGGGAAGGTGACTCAACCACCTCCCTGGGCAGCCTATTCCAATGCCCAATCACCCTCTGCATGAAAAACTTCCTCCTAATCTCCAGTCTAAATCTCCCCTGGTGGAGCTTGAGGCCATTCCCTCTTGTCCTGTCACCTGTCACTTGGGAGAAGAGGTTGTGTGGTGCTGCCTCCATTAGGGGCTGTGTGGATCAGTGTGGTGCTGCCTCCATTAGGGGCTTCTAGGAAGCAAGTTCCCCCAGGAACAACAGCAATGAGCTAGAGAGCACCCAAGAGCCCATCTCATCTCGTCCCTCACCAGAGCAACATGCGTCCATCTGACAGCACTGCTAGGACATGCCAGAGCGTCCTCGACTGGCTCCGAATTCCATTTCTTTTGCACTGGAAGGAACAGTCCTCTGGCATCTTCAGAGGTCCTAGGGCAGGACAAGCTTCAAGCCAGCACTGCGAAGTACTGAAGGTGACGCACTCATCCCCCATGGCAGCTGAAGATGCTGCTGGTTCAAGTTGACTCATGATGCCTCAAGTTGTCTGTCCCATGCAGCACGTTTCATAGACTCATAGAACAACCAGGTTGGAAGAGACCCATCGGATCATTGAGTCCAACCGTTCCTATCAAACACTAAAGCATGTCCCTCAGGACCTCATCTACCTGTGCCTTAAACACCTCCAGGGAAGGTGAATCAACCACCTCCCTGGGTAGCCTATTCCAATGCCCTTGTCCAAGGGAAGAAGCATGTAGACCTTTAATCACTAGGTTGAAAAATCAGAGGCAGAAGCGTTTTACCGAAAGCTCCTTTGGCTTCGTGAAGTGTAGACATCAGAGCTTCACCAGGCAGGCGTTAACATCTCTCTGCCTCTTCCAGCCCTCTTGCTTTTGTGCTGCTTGCTTTCAGGCCAGAACTGGTCCCAGTGTGCTGGGCTGGCTTTTGATGCACGTAAGCCTCCTGCTCTGATTAAAGCCGTTCTTCCTTTCCAGCGCCTGCACGGTTCAGCGATGAGAGCAACTCCCCCGCTATGCAATGTGCCCTCACACCAGCACGACCAGATTCCCTCTCCCCAGACTCCGTCTCCAGGCTGTCCACATTTAATTTCCTCTAATCGCTTTCTTCACAGCCATCCTCCTGAAACCCTTTATCTTCCTCCAGACTGCAATTCCCTCCCTTTGCTGCTTCTCCATTTCCTTTCTGTGATGCTTTGCCCACAGCTGTCTGCCTTACAGAGCTCTAACCAGCTCTGCCCTGGGAGAAAAGATTGTGTTCCTGTCCTTCTGCTTCAGTGCCCCTGGCCACACAACCCAGGAATGCATTTCCCTGCTAACAACAAGTGTCCATCCTAGAGGCCACACCAGAGCCAGCTCTGCTCACCTTGTTTCTCTCCAGCATCACTCAATCATTTTTTGTCATTGCTATTTGATTTTTAGATCATAGAATCATAGAACAACCAGGTTGGAAGAGACACATCAGATCATCGAGTTCAACCATTCCTATCAAACACTAAACCATGTCCCTCAGGACCTCGTCCACCCGTCCCTTAAACACCTCCAGGGAAGATGAATCAACCACCTCCCTGGGCAGACTATTCCAATGCCCAATGACTCTCTGTGTGAAAAACTTTCTCCTAATCTCCAGTCTAAATCTCCCCTGGCGGAGCTTGAGGCCATTCCCTCTTGTCCTGTCCCCTGTCCCTTGGAAGAAGAGCCCAGCTCCCTCCCCTCCACAACCTCCTTTCAGGTAGTGGTAGAGAGCAATGAGGTCTCCTCTCAGCCTCCTCTTCTCTAGGCTAAACACCCCCAGCAATCTCAACCGCTCCTCATAGGGCCTGTTCTCCAGCCCCTTCACCAGCTTCGTTGCTCTTCTCTGGACTCACTCCAGAGCCCCAACATCCTTCTTGTGGTGAGGGGCCCACAACTGAACACAGGATTCAAGGAACGGCCTCACCAGTGCTGAGTCCAGAGGGAGAATCACCTCCTTGGCCCTGCTGGTCACACCATTTCTGCTCCAAGCCAGGATGCCTCACTACTCTCTACAACTCCCTGAGAGGAGGTTGTGGAGAGGAGGGAGCTGGGCTCTTCTGCCAAGGGACAGGGGACAAGACAAGAGGGAATGGCCTCAAGCTCCACCAGGGGAGATTTAGGATGGAGATTAGGAGGAAGTTCTTCACACAGAGGGTCATTGGGCATTGGAATAGTCTGCCCAGGGAGGTGGTTGATTCCCCTTCCCTGGAGGTGTTTAAGGCATAGGTAGATGAGATGCTGAGGGACATGGTTTAGTGTTTGATAGGAATGGTTGGACTCGATGATCCGATGAGTCCCTTCCAACCTAGTTGTTCTGTGATTCTATGATTCTGAAATAGATTAATTTGAAATACTTCAGCAGAGACAGGAACGCAGCTTGTCCTCCTGGGTGTCCAGCCTGCTTTCCAGGCAAGGAGATAGAGCCCTACATATGTCCAAGAGAGACAGATGCTCTTCTGAAAATATCTAAACACCCTCATTGTTCTCCACTCTGCCCCCAAAGATTTCGCGAACCTCATGGTGTTGCTGGTGGAGCTGAATAGGTCCCACATACACCAACCAACTCTCCAAATCCTCATTTGCCATTCATGTCAGGGAGGACGGGAAAAAAGGGAACGGCGATGGATAGGAGGTGTCAACAGCTTTTCTGCTCTATCGCAACCGCTACAAATCACAGCCAGATTTTTCATTTCCAGGCTGGTAATAGATGAGAAGGGACCCAAGCCAAGCTCCCGGTACCTCAGACTCTCCCCATCTTGCTGGAACAAAATAACTTCCCATAACCCCATCCAAGCTCATCAGCGGAGAATGAAGCCGTAAAAGTTGGAGCTGCAGGCCCAGCCTCGCGTTCCTCGTGTTTGTATTTCAGGAGCGTCTCAATCATGAGAAACTCCTTCTCAGGATGCTGAGACGTACATGATGAGCCTCACCCGGAGGGAGCTGAGCTGGGGCTCCTGGAAGCAGACAGCGCTTTCTGCACCGATGCCTAACACCATCAGCACCAGTGACAGGTCCTAATTGGTTTTAACACAGGATGAGGTCACATAACAAAAGGAAACACCTATTTATCTGCTCACAGGGATGTTTTATCCATATGCCACTCCCCACGTAGCAGAAATTTCAATCAGCATCATACTTCCTTTGGGTTAATTTACTTACAGGCGTCAGATTGACTTAATTCCTGGTCCCCCTAATTGGCCCTCCTGTTAATACCATCTTGCATGCTTCTGCTTCTCCAATGACCCTCTTGTTCTTGCTGTAGCTGCTGCCACCTCCTCCTCCTTTGCCTGTCAAGTATATCCCAGCACTGGAGGTGACCTGCAGAAGGTGAATCCTCTTGTATGCCTCACCCATCAGCAGTGACCTGTGACTGAAGCTGCAATTAAGACGAGCAAAGGTGTGATGAGATGTTCGGCAACCTGGTGCTTTGGGAGTCTGGCACTCGGGAGCAGAGTCAGGAATGCAGGCAGGGGGGTGCTCTGAGCGATAGAGGCTTTTTTTCCCTGTGTTTTTAAAAGACTAGATATACTGCTAAAATGGATGTAATCAAGAAGAAGGTGCACATCAATCTTGAACAAGAATTAAACCTCTGACCCTGAGAAATCATAGAATCATAGAACAACCAGGTTGGAAGAGACCCATCGCATCATCGAGTCCAACCATTCCTATCAAACACTAAACTGTGTCCCTCAACACCTCGTCTACGTGTCCCTTAAACACCTCTAGGGAAGGTGAACCAACCACCTCTCTGGGCAGCCTCTGCCAATGCCCAATGACCCTTCGTGTGAAAAACTTCCTCCTAATCTCTAGCCTAAATCTCCCCTGGTGGAGCTTGAGGCCATTCCTTCCTGTCCTGTCCCCTGTCACTTGGGAGAAGAGCCCAGCTCCCTCCTCTCTACAACCTCCTGTCAGGTAGTTGTAGAGAGCAATGAGGTTTCCCCTCAGCCTCCTCTTCTCTAGGCTAAACACCCACAGCTCTCTCAGATGCTCCTCTTCTTCTCCAGCCCCTTCACCAGCTTCGTTGCTCTTCTCTGGACTTGCTCCAGAGCCTCAACATCCTTCTTGTGGTGAGAGGCCCAGAACTGAACACAGGATTCAAGGAGTGGCCTTTCAGTTCATTCTACTGCACAATATTGTGAGAAAACCCCTCCCTGACTGGTAAATTACACAGTAAAACAAGTCCAATCAGCTGATAACAATAAAGAATTGTGCACAATTGTTCGTTTCCTTAACGAGAAAACAATCACTGCAAATGCTGCAGACCCTCACAGCTGCTTCCAGCCCCTTCCTGCTTCCAGGAATTTCATGACCCAAGTGGCTTTCAGGAGCCCAGTGTCAGCCTCATGATGCAGCACATCCTCCTCTTCCAGGGTACCAGCTCCAGTTTGGCAGATGCTCTGAGCACAAACCCACAGGTACATGAGGTTTTCCAGTCTCAGACTCCTGAAAAGACCTTTGGAGTGAGCAGCGCTGTCAACAAACGTATTTAAATTGAAAAAAAAAAAAAAAACCAACACCCTAAGCAAACTTGATGTGCTTTTAAATTGGAAAATAAATGAATTGCACAGAAGACAGAACAAAAAATTATTAAAATCTATGTAGTCTTCCATATTTTCCAAATAAAATTAGGAAGGTGGATGCTCAGCTGGTGTAAATCTCCTTTAAGTGGCATTTATGTTAATGACCATACCCAGATTTACACCACTGGAGAAATTAGTTTCCTCTCTGCCTGGGTCTCTGTGCACATCTGTCCTCTGAGAATCAATAAATAAAACTTGAAAATAATATTCATCCACCATTTATTCTGCTTAATTATTTAAACCTCGGATTCTGGAAATAATAAAGGAGTAATAAAGCAGAGATTTACCATCCACTACAATTGCTGGAAGCATCCCATATTATTTCCTCCTTTACTTTTTAATCTTTTTCCTCTTTTTTTTTTTGTGAGCCAAATTGAATCAATTTATTAAAGTTGTTGCAAAACTGATTTGCTCTGATCTAGTGGTGGTGATGAAGAGAAATGGGCTGCTCCGCTCTCCCGTATCCCCCAAGTCCTGCTCATTAAGAAGGATAAGGCTTTGCCATCTAGGGAGCAGTCGGCAACATGCCTGGATGGGGAAGACTGATTAAAAGCAAGATGTGACTCGGGAGGGGAAATGATACTTGTGATGACGAATCGCTAAGAGGATCTAGCCAAGAGATCCCGGCTCTGACAAGACAGGTTGCAGAAAATTCCCTGCAGAAAGCTTGAGTTTCCACAGTGGCTTTGGAAATTTGGAATGGACAAAGCCAACTTATTTTAAAGATCATAGAATCATAGAATTACTAGGTTGGAAAAAACTCCTGCCGGATCATTGAGTCCAACCATCCCTATCAAACACTAAACCATGTCCCTCAGCACCTCGTCCACCTCCAGGGAAGGTGACTCAACCCCCTCCCTGGGCAGCCTCTGCCATTTTTCACAGAAAGGGCCATTTGGCACTGGAACAGGCTGCCCACGGACGGGGTTGTGTCACCTTCCCTGCAGGTGTCTAAGGAGAAGTTCATGGGGGACATGGTTTAGTGACTGATGGGAATGGTTGGACTCAAAGATCATAGAATCATAGAACAACCAGGTTGGATGAGACCCATCGGATCATCAAGTCCAACCATTCCTATCAAACACTAAACCATGTCCCTCAGCACCTCATCTACCTGTCCCTCCAGGAAAGGTGAAATCAACCCCCTCCCTGGGCAGCCTATTCCAATGCCCAATGAACCTCTGTGTGAAAAACTTCCTACTAATCTCTAGCCTAAATCTCCCCTGGTGGAGCTTGAGGCCATTCCCTCTTGTCCTGTCCCCTGTCACTTGGGAGAAGAGTCCAGCTCCCTCCTCTCCACAACCTCCTTTCAGGTAGTTGTAGAGAGTAATGAGGTCTCCTCTCAGCCTCCTCTTCTCTAGGCTGAACACCCCCACCTCTCTCAGCCTCTCCTGGATGTCTTTTCCAGCCTGGTGATTCTATGATTCTCTGACTCCAACCCAAACCATTCCATGATGCTACGATCTATCCTACAACCTATCAGAACTCCAAGAGGGTTTTGCTGTTGCCAGTTCCAGGGTCTCACACCTCACTTACCCCAACAACCACCAGCTTGGTCGGCACATCACCAGCATCAGCCCAGAACCACATAGAGCAGGATTTAGTCCACGCGCCTCCTGCCACTTCCCAGCCAGCTTCACGCTGCTGGGTGCCTCCTCTCTCCCCTGTTTCTATTTCCAGCCGCCTGCTCATGTGTGTGCAAAGCCCCAGCTCCCGCCGGCAGCTGCTTTGCCAGATGGGCCAGCAGCTGTGTCACCGCCGCCACCACCACGCTTGGCACCGACCTGCCGGCAGCCCCCATCCCACCACACTCCCTCACCAAGACGACACTGATCCTCCACACCACAGCAGATACAGCCCCTGCAGACAGGATCGCTGCAGAGGCTGTGGGACCTCGTGACAGAAAGAGTGCCTGGATCGGCTGGTTTTGGATATTAGAATCACTAGTTTGGAAAAGACCTTTGAGATCATCAAGTCACAGAATCACAGAATCATCAGGTTGTAAAAGACCCACAGGATCATCAAGTCCAACCATTCATATCTGCCCCTTAACAATGTCCCTAAGCACCTCGTCTACCTGTCTTTTAAATACTTTCAGGGATGGTGACTCAGCCATCTCCCTGGACAGTCTGTTCAGTGCCCAATGACCCTTTCCGTGATTTTTTTTTTTCTAATTTCCAGTCTCAACCTCCCAACCACACCTGTCCACTACTAAATCATAGAATCATTTAGGTTGGAATGGACTTTAAAGATCATCCATTTCCACCTCCTGCCATAGGCAGGGACACCTCACACTGGACCAGGGCCACCAAAGCCCCATCCAACCTGGCCTTGAACACTTCCAGGGATGGGGTAACCTGGCTGAGGGCCTCCTCGCTCTCATAGTGAAGAAATTCCTCATGTCTAGTCTAAATCTGCCCCTCTCCAGTTTATCCCCATTGCCCCTCATCCTATCACTATGATCATATCCCTAAGCTTTTCCTGCTGGAAGGGGCTGAACTGCTTTTCCCATGGAGTCAGGAAGGTGCTGAGCACTGGGAGAGTCATCATAGAATCATAGAACAACCAGGTTGGAAGAGACCCACCGGATCATCGAGTCCAACCGTAGTCACCCCATTCCATTCTGTCCTCACTGCTTTGGGGCTCAACTCCAGCCTCCCTAGTCACCCCATTCCCTCCCCAGTCACCCCATTCCCTCCCCAGACACCTTGGGGCTCAGCTCCAGGAGCCCCACAACTACATTGGGGTTCAGCTCCAGGAGCCCCACAACACCTTTCCCTCCCCAGACACCTTGGGGCTCAGCTCCAGGAACCCCACAACTCCTCTCCCTCCCCATCATTTTGGCGCTCAGCTCCAGTAGTCCCAGTAACTCCCTTTCTGTCCCTCCCCACCACTTTGGGGCTCAACTCCAGCCTCCCCAGTCACGAGTTCAAGAGAGGCAGGAAAATGTGTCTTTTCCTCTTGGAAGGGGTCCTGAGAGTTGCTGTCTCTCCTGGCACCCTCCTTGGCTCGAGCATCCATGCAGGCAGGACCCTGGGCAGGCTGCCGGGAAGCGTGTGGTAGCTTTGCCCTCTTTTTCTGCTCTTGAAACTCTTCTTAAAACGAGCGAGTCCTGACACTTCGCTGCCTGCTTCTCAAAAGCCGGCAGAACCTGGTGGGTGCTCAGATCTGCAGCATATGGTGCAAGTCACTCCGAGTGCACCCAGCAAAAGCAGCCTCGGGGAAATGGGTCGGGGAACGGGGGAGGAGGGAAGCGGTGCCAGGGCAGCAGGAGCCATCCCGCTGGCAGCTGCCTCCGGGAAGCGATGCAGTAACCCAGCCAGGCAGGGAGTGCGAAGGGGGCTGCTTGATGGGTTCAGTACAGGGTCTGGGGCTGTGCATCCCTATAGAATCATAGAATCACCACGATGGAAAAGACCCATCAGATTGTCAACTCCAACCTTTCCCATCAATCACTAAACCATGTCCCTTAGCACCTCGTCCACCTGACCTTAAACCCCTCCAGGGAAGGTTTGTGGTCTCACCACAAGAAGGATGTTGAGGCTCTGGGGCGAGTCCAGAGAAGAGCCACGAAGCTGGGGAAGGGGCTGGAGAACAGGCCTGATGAGGAGCGTCTGAGAGAGCTGAGGGTGTTTACCCTGGAGAAGAGGAGGCTGAGAGGAGACCTCATTACTCTCTACAACTACCTGAAAGGAGGTTGTAGAGAGGAGGGAGTTGGGCTCTTCTCCCAAGGGACAGGACGAGAGGGAATGGCCTCAAGCTCCACCAGGGGAGATTTAGGCTGGAGATTAGGAGGAAGTTTTTCACAGAAAGGGTCACTGGATACTGGCAGAGGATGCCCAGGGAGGGGTTTGAGTCACCTTCCCTGGAGGTGTTTAAGGCACAGGTAGATGAGGTCCTGAGGAACATGGTTTAGTGATTGATAGGAATGGTTGGACTCGATGATCTGATGGGTCTCTTCCAACCTGGTTGTTCTATGATTCTAAGGTGACTCAACCCCCTCCCTGGGCAGCCTCTGCCAGGGCCAAATGACCCTTTCCATGGAAATTTTCTTCCTAATGTTCAGCCTGAACCTCCCCTGGTGGAGCTAAGTCCCTGGGGTTGGAACCCACCTTGGTGATGACCCTCCCAGTGCTCAGCACCTTCCTGACTCCATGGGAAAAGCAGTTAAGCCCCTTCCAGCAGGAAAATCACATGGAATAGAGCAGCTTCCAGTACTGAAAGGAGCTCGAGTTGCTGGAGGAGGAAGCTAAGACTGGGTTTTTGGGGCTCAGCACTTGCTGCGAGGCAGGTGGCAGGGCTTTCCGAGGCTGTAAATCCCACCCAGTAGTCATTTTTGCTGAAGGAAACAGCACAATCATAGAATCATAGAACAACCAGGTTGGAAGAGACCCATCAGATCATTGAGTCCAACCATTCCTATCAAACACTAAGCATCACATCTCTTATTTTTGCGAAGAGTTTCATCAACCATCAGCCAACCACATAGCTTAAAAGAGCAGTGACGCAGTCCCAGGTGACAGATATGAGCTAAAGGAAGTAATCGAAATCTATTCATAAGATCACAAACCCTGATTCCTCAAGTTTCCAGCAGAGAAGGTTAAAAAACTAAGCCACTGCCCAGCCAGGGGTGAGCTGGGGACTCCCAGACCATCACCTTCCGCACAAGGTACCCATGAGGTCACCTTCCCTCTCCCCAGAACCACAGAAATAGTTTAAAAACAAAACAGAACAAAAAAAAAAGATGGGAAATTATTCATCGTGGAGATTTGGAGAGTCAGCAATTAATTAATAAAAATAATATTGCTAATATCGAGCTTCCAAACAGCACTTTAAATTGCAAATTACTCTTGAAGCGTGTATTATTAATTATGTTATTTGCATCGACTACGGTGCTAATATATAATTATTTACCTTGATAAATAATTTGTGGAGAAACGCAAGGCTGCACTAGACTTGCGATAAGATCTTTTCAGCGACTGGACTGAGCCTGCTCACCAAGAAGCCCTATGAAGAGCGGCAGAGAGAGCTGGGGTTGTTTAGCCTGGAGAAGAGGAGGCTGAGAGGAGACCTCATTACTCTCTACAACTACCTGAAAGGAGGTTGTGGAGAGGAGGGAGCTGGGCTCTTCTCCCAAGGGACAGGACAAGAGGGAATGGTCTCAAGCTCCACCAGGGGAGATTTAGGCTAGAGATTAGGAGGAAGTTTTTCTCACAGAGGGTCATTGGGCATTGGAATAGGTTGCCCAGGGAGGTGGTTGATTCACCTTCCCTGGAGGTGTTTAAGGCAGATGAGGTGTTGAGGGACATGGTTTAGTGTTTGATAGGAATGGTTGGACTAGATGATCCGATGGGTCTCTTCCAACCTGGTTGTTCTACGATTCTATAAGCCTTGTTTGTGTTTATAACCACTCAGTCCCCTCCGAAAGGTCGGCTGCAGTCCCTGGAACATGGGAACTTCGGGAAACTTCCCAGAGTCCTGATAGAACCTCTAAGGGTTTGGTTGGTTTGTGCAATTTGGGTTGGGTAGCCCTGGCACTGGGAGGAAGGAAAAGGAATTGCCATACCAAGCTCTACAACCAAACCCTCACAGCAGCAGCTGCTCCAGCAGAGAAAGCTACCTGAATCCTTTCAGAATCATAGAATCACCAGGTTGGAAAAAATCCATCCGATCATCGAGTCCAACTATTCCTATCAAACACTAAACCATGTCCCTCAGCGCCTCAACCATTCGTCCCTTAAACCCCTCCAGGGAAGGGGACTCAACCCCCTCCCTGGGCAGCCTCTGATAGTGCACAATCACCCTTTCCATGAAAAATTTTTTTCCTAATATTAAGCCTAAACCTCCCCTGGTGGAGCTTGAGGCCATTCCCTCTTGTCCTGTCCCCTGTCCCTTGGGAGAAGAGCCCAGCTCCCTCCTCTCTACAACCTCCTTTCAGGTAGTTGGAGAGAGTAATGAGGTCTCCCCTCAGCCTCCTCTTCTCCAGGATAAACACCCCCAGCTCTCTCAGCCCTTCCTCATCAGGCCTGTAAAGGATGCTTTTGCAATCCTTTCTCTCTCTGCCAGCACTGCCCTGAGCAATGCGGCTGGTTTATGGCTCAGAGCATCTGATCTCCAGCTTCTGTGAACACAAACAACAATTTTCCATCCCACGCGCCTGTCACAAAAATGCCTTGTTTTCTGAGGTGCCAAGGCCGGAGGCGTTTAGAGGGCTGGGCGACGGTGGCGAGCTCACGGCCAGATGGATGTTTGGACTCTGTCCTTCCAAATCCCTTCAGAGGCCTCAAATCTGTCATCCTCAGCCCCTGCAAGATGATAAATGGCTGGAGGAAGGACACTATCCTGGCTCACTGCTGACTGGCTCGGGAGGATAGAGCGGAGGCACAGGTGGGTTCTGCAGTTGCTCAAGCTCTTGCAAGACCCCAGACACACTCGAGGCAAAAATAAGAGGTACTCAACTGTCTGAAACCAAGGCTATAGCTCAAATGAGGAGCTGGAGGCAAGAAAAAAGAAGAATGGGGCTACATGAGCCCTTGGGATGGAAGATTTATGAGCTGTATGAGCTTCCATCCCAGCACCCAGCAGCCTGTACTGGGGTCTCCAGCCAGGACGAGAGCTCTCCCTCGAAGGGGAGGACCTGGCAGCCCTCCCTAAGAGAATCATAGAATCATAGAACAACCAGGTTGGAAGAGACCTACCAGATCATCGAGTCTAACCATTCCCATCAATCACCAACCCATGTTCCTCACCACCTCATCTACCTGTGCCTTAAACACCTCCAGGGAAGGTGACTCAATCCCCTCCCTGAGTTGCCTCTGCCACTCACTGCCCAATCACTCTTTCTGTGAAAAACTTTTTCCTAATGTTCAGCCTGAACCTCCCCTGGTGGAGCTTGAGGTCATTCCCTCTTGTCCTGGCCCTTGGGAGAAGAGCCCAGCTCCCTCCTCTCCACAACCTCCTTTCAGGGAGTTGGAGAGAGCAATAAGGTCTCCCCTCAGCCTCCTCTTCTCCAGGATAAACACCTCCAGCTCTCTCAGCCGCTCCTCTTCTTCTCCAGCCCCTTCCCCAGCTCTGCTCTCTTCTCTGCACTTGCTCCAGAGCCTCAACATCCTTCTTGTGCTGAGGAGCCCACAACTGACCCCAGGACTCGAGGAGCGGTCTCCCCAGGTCTGAGTCCAGAGGGAGGAGAACCTCCCTGGCCCTGCTGGCCACGCTGTGTCTGATCCAAGCCAAGAGAGTTGCAGGCTCACATTTCGCTTTGGAAAATGAATCCTTTCAGCAGCTCCATCCCCTCCGCAGAGGTTAATTTATTAGCAGGGGAGGGAGGAGCCCCGTTGTTTTAATGAAACGTTTTGGCTGGGTGCACAGCAAATGTATTCACCTAATAGACCTATTATTCCTCCCGTACAGCAGCCCAACTTCCCCATTGTGTTTTATCCTTTACCGCATTAGAAATTTAGTCTTTTATTCTTGCCTTCAAAGCAGAGGCTGCCGGGCAAATGAACGTACGGGAAGGTTTCAATGGATATAAAGCGCAAGGCATCCCTGCCTGTGACAGGAGGATCTTCCAGGCAGCCCGGAGAGGCACACGGGCTGCGTTCCCCATCAACCTGTGCTCATTTTCCCTGCACTCTCTCCCCAAAATCCATCTCAGCAGCCTCCCCCCTAATATACCCAATCCCTGAGGCAGCTCCACGTGACAGCTGCAGTTAATACTTTCCTGCCACAAGACGTTCCAGCATATCTGTCCCTTTGGTGTGTAAATTACAATTATTTTCGGTGCACGGGGAAGGGAGATGAAGTTAGTTCTGTTTTCCAGCTTGGAGAGCCTTGGCTGAGAAATCCCGCTGTGCTTTCACAGCTGTTTCTCGTCTATTAGATTTATCTATTTTAAAGCAGTCCTCACCAGAAGCCATCGCTCACGGGGGGTTTTCCTCTTCCTCCTGTCCCAGCTTGCTGGATGGAGAGGCAGAATTCCTGTCCAGGAGGCTGGTGCAGAGGAAAACTGTGAACAGGGATCCTTGCCTCCACTCCCCCACCTGCAAAATGGGAAGACTGATCTACAACTACCTGAAAGGAGGCTGTAGAGAGGAGGGAACTGTGCTCTCCTCCCAAGTGACAAGGGGACAGGACAAGAGGGAATGGCCTCAAGCTCCACCAGGGGTGATTTAGGCTAGAGATTAGGAGGAAGTTTTTCACAGAAAGGGTCATTGGGCAGTGGCAGAGGCTGCCCAGGGAGGGGGTTGAGTCACCTTCCCTGGAGGGGTTTAAGGGATGGGTAGATGAGGTGCTGAGGGACATGGTTTAGTGTTTGATAGGAATGGCTGGACTCAATGATACGATGGGCCTCTTCCAACCTTTCAGATCATCGAGTCCAACCACTAAACCATGCCCATGAGGTGAACACAGATCAGGGTAGGGGACTAAGTGCTGCAAGACATGGTATCTCCAGAGCACTGGAGTCCTCAGCACAGGGAGGACATGGAGCTGTTGGAGCAGGACCAGAGGAGGCCACAGAGGTGATCTGAGGGCTGGAGAACCTCCCGTACAAGGAGAGGCTGAGAGTTGGGGTCGCTCAGCCTGGAGAAGAGAAGGATCCAGGGAGACCTTAGAGCAGCTTCCAGTGCTGAAAGTAGCTCCGGGAAAGCTGGAGAGGGGCTCTGGATCAGGGAGGTCAGGGATAGGACAAGGGGGAGCAGTTTTGAGCTAAAAGATGGGAGATTGCGATGAGATCTTGGGAAGAAATGTTTTGCTCTGAGGGTGGGGAGGCCCTGGAACAGGTTGCCCAGAGCAGCGGTGGCTGCCCCATCCCAGGAGGGGTTCGGGACCAGGTTGGATGGGGCTTGGAGCCTCTGATCCAGTGGGAGATGGCATGGTTGGAACTGGATGGGCTTTGAGGTCCCTTCCAACCCAAGCCATTCTGAGACTATATAATTCTAATACCAAGGCAGCTCCATTTCCCAGACCAGAAAGGGGATTTTGTGAAACCTGTAGAAATCAAGATAGACAGGAAAAAGGGAGAGTATTCAGCATGGTTGGACTCGATGATCCAATGGGTCTTTTCCAATCTGGTGATTCTATGAGTCTATGCTCTGCTCTTGTTTCGTAGCACCACTGCAGCCACCTCTGAGAAATATCAGGGTTAAATCAACATATGTTTGCAAAATTCTTCACAAATTGCACAGTGCCAGGAATCCTCGAATATTTGTTCTGGACCTCAGAAATACAGCTCTGATTGGAGGTCGTATCCCCTTCACCTCTTAATCCATAAGAAACCTCTGCTGGTCATCAATAGGTTTTTAACTCCCTCCATCTGGGAAAAAAGAAACCACCAAAAAAAAAATAAAACCCAGAAAAAACACCCACAAACAACCCCAGAACTAACAGATTAATCCTGTCAAAAAGAGAGGGGAAAAGCCACCTAACAGAATCACAGACTGAAAAGTTACAAACTAGCAATAGGTGACAAGTAATTATAGAGCAGGAAAATGTATAGGGAACTCATTTGAGTGAGCAGCGGCTGATTAACAGTCGCAACATTCATTTTCTTTATTTATGGTCTGGCATCGCGGAAAATTGATACGAAACACCCCATATACTACACGGCTGGTGACACATTCAGCAAATGAAGAGTCTGGGAAGAAATCAACCTGAATTATACCCACTGTTACTCAAACTCCCCTTTGCGCCTCTCCCATCCTTTAGAGAAAGGAGCGATGGTGACACGGAGCTGCTGGGGCATCTCGACGTCCCCCAGCTCAGCACTACGTGGGGAATAGCCAGGTCACAACTTCATGGCCATCACCTCCTGGAGACCCTGCAGCTCCTCAGCTAGAAATGTGTTGTTGGCAGCACCATTTTGTGTTCAGTTCTGGGCCCCTCAGCACAAGAAGGATGTTGAGGCTTTGGAGCGAGTCCAGAGAAGAGCAACAAAGCTGGTGAAGGGGCTGGAGAACAAGCCCTATGAGGAGTGGCTGAGAGAGCTGGGGGTGTTTATCCTGGAGAAGAGGAGGCTGAGAGGAGACCTCATTGCTCTCTACAACTCCCTGAAAGGAGGTTGTAGAGAGGAGGGAGCTGGGCTCTTCTCCCAAGGGACAGGGGACAGGACAAGAGGGAATGGCCTCAAGCTCCACCAAGGGAGATTTAGGCTAGAGATTAGGAGGAAGTTTTTCACACAGAGGGTCATTGGGCATTGGAATAGGCTGCCCAGGAAGGGGGTTGATTCGCCTTCCCTGGAGATGTTTAAGGCACAGGTGGATGAGGTGCTGAGGGACATGGTTTAGTGTTTGATAGGAATGGTTGGACTCGATGAGCCAGTGGGTCTCTTCCAATCTGGTTGTTCTATGATTTACTCCCCAAGCAGGTGATGCTCTAAAAGCTACCTGCGCTTGGCTCAGCAGCCACACTCCCTAACCTCCTCTGAACCCATCTCCCTGGCTCATTCTCCAGCGTGGAAGTTAATTAGGGTGGGATTTAGGCCTCCCACCTAAGCACTCTGGCATCTGACAGCAGTGAAAAGCATGAAAACTAACACTGGAGCAGTTTGCTCTTTGATGAATGATTACCAGCAGCTCACTAAGGGCAGGTTTTGCTCCAAAGGGAAGAACATAGAATCATAGAATCACCAGGTTGGAAGAGACCCACCGGATCATCGAGTCCAACCATTCCTATCAAAAGCATGAAGGTGCTGTAGCCCACAGTCGTGCTACCAGTTGCTGGAGCATCTAGGGGGCAGGACAAAATCCACACCCCATCAGTCTCTCCCTCTCCAAGCACTTAAATCCATGTCCTACAAGGAGAGCCCCCCTAGTCTCAAGATAAAAGGACCATGAAAGGCTCCCGATCCCCTGAATCAACTGTGGTTAGAAGGCTCTTATCACAGGCAGCTTCCCTCAGGGATGAAAGGCAGCAGCAGCTTTGATGGAAAACTCATGTCTGCAAACAAAAGCGACTGCAAGCAAACAGTACCTTGCAGAGTGCTCTCTGCGGGATGCACGGGGGACCAGGGCATCCCTGGGTGCTGGGGAGGGCAGACGATGCTGCAGGTGGGCTCAGGAGGCAGAACTTCAGCTCTGTCACCTGGAGACCCAACAAAACAGACCTCCAGAGCAATATTGTTTGTATCTTCTTCTTTTGTATCTTATGGTTGGACTCGATGATGCGGTGGGTCTCTTCCAACCTGGTGATTCTATGATTCTATGATTGTTGTGTCAGAAAATAGCTTCCTATAGAAACTTCTCAACAGTAGCAAAAGGTCCTTATGTCTGGACACAGAGAAGCTTTCCAGCATGCTCCAAACAGAACATCTCCTCCTTGTTTGCTTTCACAAGTGCTATCACGTTTCAAGGTCCTATATTTTGTGCTGGAGCATGATTGGTTTTCACACAAAAACTAGTTGAAAGCTTCAAACTAGTTAAAAACCAGGATAGAACAGGCCTTATGAGAAACGGCTGAAAGAACTGGGGGTGTTTAGCCTGGAGAAGAGGAGGCTGAGGGGAGACCTTATTGCTCTCTCCACCTACCTGAAAAGAGGTTGTGGAGAGGAGGGAGCTGGGCTCTTCTCCCAAGGGACAGGGGACATGATGAGAGGGAATGGCCTCAAGCTCCACCAGGGGAGGTTCAGGCTGAACATTAGGAAAAAATTTTTCACAGAAAGGGTCATTGGGCACTGGAACAGTCTGCCCAGGGAGGTGGTTGATACACCTTCCCTGGAGGGGTTTAAGGGATGGGTCAGGAGGTACCACCTCTGTGAGCAAAAATATGACGTCCTCAGCTTCCAGTTTCAGCAGGGTGAGTAAAGGCTTCTAAGTTTCCCTCTGAGTTAGGAAAAGCTCAGAGCACCCCTTTAAAGAATTATAGAATAGTTTGGGTTGGAAGAGACCTTAAAGATCATCCAGTCCCACCCCTGCCAGGGTAGGGAGGCAGGGACACCTCCCACTGGATCAGAGGCTCCAAGCCCCATCCAACCTGACCTTGAACCCCTCAGAGTGAAGAAATTCCTCCTCATGTCTAGTCTCAATCTGCCCCTCTCCAGTTTATCCCCATTGCCCCTCATCCTATCCCTACAAGCCTTTGCAAAGAGGGATGCTCAGTTATGAAACGCAGTTGATTTAAATGCAAATGACTGGAAAAAAACCCATACAACTTACTTTATTAAAATGCAAATTGCACTTCAAGGCTGCTGCCTCCTGCATGTCCTCCTGGCTGCTCGACAACTGCTCCAGTCGAAGCCCCAGGACTCCCAGGCGCTGATGGCACCCGGTGCCTCAGCATTTTGGTGGAGGAGCTGGCACAGTGAGTGCCGAGGGGATGGGATGCTGTAGCTGGGCTGGTTTGGGTGAGCACAGCACAGAGGAAAGCGTTACCTTGTCTCATGGGGCATTGGAATAGGCTGCCCAGGGAGGTGGTTGATTCACCTTCCCTGGAGGGGTTTAAGGCACAGGTAGATGAGGTGCTGAGGGACATGGTTTAGTGTTTGATAGGAATGGTTGGACTCGATGATCCAATGGGTCCCTTCCAACCTAGTTGTTCTATGATTCTATGATTCTTGCCACACGGCACGTTTCCCAGCCCAACGACTTCCCTCCAAACTCTGTGTTGTGAAAGGTGTCAGTCTGCCAGAGCCTCATTTTCTAACAAGACGTGGAGATGGAGTGTCCCAGAACTGCTATTTTGAAGGGAATAATTATTGTTTTCACATTTCCCCGAGATCTTTTCCGATAATTTGTTCTTATAGGAGCAGAAAAGAGGAGAGAAAAAAAAAAAAAAGGTGACCAGGATAGATGGCAGGGAATAGAGACACTCACATCACATAGAATCATAGAACAACCAGGTTGGAAGAGACCCATGGGATCATCGAGACCAACCATGGCAAGATCTGTGACCAGCACCACTCTTGGGACCAGGACTTTGGGTTTGATTCACTATTGCTGGATCACAGAGCCAACGAGGACAGATGTTACCACCGAAAGAAGCTCATAAATCCAATAGGTTCAGTCCTGCGCAGGTCAGTGAAGGAACAGGGAGAGAGGAAAGTGGTCACACACAACAAACACCTCAGCTGGAACCTACAGCAAGCACACAGTGAGGGTCTCCAGCCCCACAGACGCTGGGTTTCTCCAAAGACACACAAGAAGTGTTCCCCACAATGCTCCAAACTGCCCCCATGACTCTTCCAGAGGTTCACAGAGCCCATCACCCTGGGTCACCTTGCCCAGTGGTACAGCCAGATTCAAGTCCCAGTGTTGCATGTGGAGAGCAAAACCCACAAGTTCTCCTTGCAGGATCAGCAACAACTACTGAAGAGTGGTAGAGCCAGCGCATTCCATCCACTCATTGCACATGAGGCCATCACCTTGTTCTTCACCAGGACACTGTGGACTCACCTCCCCTGGAGGTGTTTAAGGCACAGGTAGACAAGATGCTGAGGGATGTGGTTTAGTGTTTGATAGGAATGGTTGGACTCAATGATCCGGTGGGTCTCTTCCAACCTGGTGATTCTATGAATTAGGATTTTGGGGGCATTTAGGAACCAAGGCAGAGATTCATGAGAGAGTTCCTCCCTTGCAGTGCTTCCATCCCATCCCCACCAAGCTGTGTGATACTGAACAACCTGCTTGCAACCCCACAACTCACCCCTTTGCCCAACATCCTGCAGGATGATTGTGTTTGATAGGAGTGGTTGGACTCGATGATCCGATGGGTCCCTTCCAACCTGGTTGTTCTACGATTCTATGTCGTGGCTGTTGCCTTCAGCCACCAGCTGGCTCAAGTTGCTGGAAGATTATTATATATAGCAGGGACTGGAAAAAGCCCAAAAGGGGTCATTCCTTCCAGTAAGCCCATTCCCCCAGGAAAGCATTTAATTGCTTTTTGAATGATCCCACAGCCTCTGCAAAGCCTTGCCTGACCACCCAACCATCCTGGTATTTATTCCTCCACGGGGCCTGATTTGGATTTTGTTTTCCTTTCACTTCCTATTACTGTTCCCCTAATCCTCTCCTCCAGCCCTTTCCTGTCCTTCATCCTGCATCTCTTGCCCTGTCCTTCCTCGCTCTGGCTTTCAGACATCCTCGTTCTGATATTTAGCAAGGGAAATGTCACCACAAGACACTGCAAGGCTTAGAGATGGACCTGAAATCAAATCCCTACATGTAAACAGCCCGGAGCGTCGATGGGGTGCAGCTAAGCAAACAGAGTCCACAAGATCACCACAGGACACAAGCAAAACTCTAATTACTGACCTGAGGAAGGGGCTGCCCTGGTTATGTCTTAACTCCCTGCTGCAAAACCGCAGCGGCAGGGACTGACCACACAGCCTGGGCTTGAGGAAGGTCAGGTCCCATCGTGGTCACCTCTTCCACCCTGCAGGCTTTGCAGGAACAGAGATGGGGGAGAGAAGGCAGGGACTGATTTCCCCATGACTGACAGGAACCTGAGAAGCTGGTTTGGGATCCTAAAGAAACCAAAGCCGAGAGAGCACCTGTAATAGGACAACTTTCTTACTTTCAGGTGCTTATGGAAATACCCGTTCGACTTCAGGTAGTTAAAAAATAGACATATAACAAAATCAAGGACAGTTGCCAGGAGGAGAAGGGCCTGGGGGTGCTGGTAGACAGCAATTAACCATGAGCCAGCAATGGCCCAGGTGGCCAAGAAGGCCAATGGCATCTTGGCTTGGATCAGAAACAGTGTGGCCAGCAGGGCCAGGGAGGCGATTCTCCCTCCGTATTCAGCACTGGTGAGACCAAACCTCAAATTCTGTTTTCAGTTCTGGGCCCCTCAGCACAAGAAGGATGTTGAGGCTCTGGAGCAAGTGCAGAGAAGAGCAACAAAGCTGGTGAGGGGGCTGGAGAACAGACTTTAAGAGTAATGGCTGAAAGAGCTGGGGGTGTTTATCCTGGAGAAGAGGAGGCTGAGAGGAGACCTCATTGTTCTCTTCAACTACCTGAAAGGAGGCTGTGGAGAGGAGGGAGCTGGGCTATTCTCCCAAGGGACAGGGGACAGGACAAGAGGGAATGGCCTCAAGCTCCACCAGGGGAAGTTCAGGCTGAATATTAGGAAAAATATTTTCACGGGAAGGGTCACTGGGCACTGGCAGAGGCTGCCCAGGGAAGTGGCTGAGTCCCCTTCCCTGGAGGGGTTTAAGGCACAGGTGGATGAGGTGCTGAGGAACATGGTTTAGTGATTGATGGGAATGGTTTGACTCAATGGTCCAGTGGGTCTCTTCCAACCTGGTGATTCTATGATTCTAAGAAGCCTCTACACCTCCTGACTGGAGCTGGTTTTGCTGAGCAGCCCCCAGGAGCTGTTCGATGGGTCGCACCCCCTGTCCCTCTACCCCTGCCATCCACACCATTTGGTATTTAGCATCCAGCATTAACAGCCTTAGTGTCGAGCCTATGCCAGCTTCGTGAAGCATTGCTTCATCTATCATTGTCTCCCAGGCTGTCTCACCTACCTCCCAGGCATCGTTCCTGCACCTCCCAACACCCTGCGCAAAGCCATCAGGTGGGCTCTGAGCCAGCGCAAAAGTTACAGCTCCTGAAGAATGAGCTGGACTTGCTGTTCCCTAAACAGGGCCCCGTCTGCTGCTAGCAGAGCCGATGAATTTATTTTCATTAAATTTAATCCAGGGATAGCCTTCTCCTCCCGCCCCCCCCCCCCCCACCCCCCACCCCTAGTTCGGTTGCTGAAGCAGCAGGGCTTGGGAAAGGAGCCACCTTCCAGTTGATTTCTTATTCAGAGAAGCCAGGTCTGTGTTCCTGTCCCATTTAATTAACATAGAGGGAGAATTGGGTTGCACTGGAAATCGCTGTGCTCTGCCTCACCACACATTGCAGAAAGCTGCTGAGAGTCTCCTGCTCCTGGTTTCAACGCAAGTGCAGCAGCAGCAGCTCAGAGCAGAGGCTGCCCAGGCTCTGACCCTCACCGAGGGACTCTCACCTCTCCTCCCACACAAAACCCACCCTGTGCAAGCTGAGCCATCAACCCCAGCTGGAACGGAGATGCTCCAAACCCCTGCCGCACGATTTCCTTTCAGGCTCCAGCTTCTCCCAGCCCAGGAGATGAATTACACCGACTCTCCCTACCTGTCACCCAGCCACTCCCCAGTGGCAGGATCCAAATCACAAATGAAATATGTCTCCATTCCCCCACTCTCCTGCACCTGGCTTGGAAACAATAGCTAAATAACCTCCCTCTCCTCCGCTGCATAAATCACCCAGACAGGCTGAAGTGACACACAGGCAAACAGCTGAGGTTTGAGGTAGGTTTTTTCCTGGCCAGGTATAAGAATAATTAAAATAAGAGGTAGAGAAACTCTGTGATGGACTTGACTCCCAGTGCCAGGCTAGGGGTTAGTTGAGAGAAGAGACATTTCATAGAATAGTTTGGGTTGGTAGGGGACTTAAAGATCATGACCCCTCTGCTATGGGCAGTGACACATCCCACTGGATCAGGGGCTCCAAGCCCCTTCCAACCTGGCCTTGAATCCCTCCAGGGATGGGGCAGCCGCAATCTCCCTGGGCAACCTGTTCCAGGGACTCACCTCTTCATCATGAAGAAATTCCTCTTTACATCTAGTCTAAATCTGCCCCTCTCCAATTCATACCCATTGCCCCTCATCCTATCACTACAACCCCCTGTGAACAGTCCCTCCTGCACTTTCAACAACCCACAGCACTGAGGTAAAGTGGGTTAGGAAGGAGGAAAAGTCCCAGGGCTAACCAGCATAGAACACTTGTGTAATCAGTGCTAAATTATGTAGCATAAGTTACAGGGGAAATATCCTTTCAGACTAAATCTCCCATTGTGAAGAATTGCTCCCTGCTCAGAAGCACACTAATTACTCCCTTAAACAAAGATGAGCTATAAGTAATTTGAGGAGTTTATCACTCACACTTTGCAATAACATCATTGAGCTAGTGGCGATAAATAAATCTCAGAGGAAAATGAAGGTGGCAAACTCGCCTTTCATAGAATCATAGAACAACCAGGTTGGAAGGGACCCATTGGATCATCGAGTCCAACCATTCCTATCAAACACTAAACCATGTCCCTCAGCACCTCACCTCCAGTGTTGCTATAGTCAGCAGTTTAGGAGGAGATCACGGCGATTCAGGGATACATCACCTGTGGAAAGCTCTCCACCGCATCAAGCTGCATAGAAGAGATACCAAGGTCCCATCCTGCCCATTGCTGAAGTTCAGCCACCTTCTCCTTGCTGAGTCTGATGCTTTCCAGGTCCAACAAAGCTCTCCAGAGCAGAACACCCCATGATTCTGGACAGAATCATAGAATCACCAGGTTGGAAGAGACCTATGAGATCATTGAGTCCAACCATTCCTATCAAACACTAAACCATGTCCCTCAGCACCTCGTCCACCCATCCCTTAAACCCCTCCAGGGAAAGTGAATCAACCACCTCCCCGGGCAGCCTCTGCCACTGTCCAATCAACCTTTCTGTGAAAAAATTTTTCCTAATGTTCAGCCTGAACCTCCCCTGGTGGAGCTTGAGGTCATTCCCTCTTGTCCTGTCCCCTGTCCCTTGGGAGAAGAGTCCAGCTCCCTCCTCTCCACAACCTCCTTTAAGGGAGTTGTAGAGAGCAATGAGGTCTCCTCTCAGCCTCCTCTTCTCCAGGATAAACACCCCCAGCTCTCTCAGACGCTCCTCATAGGGCCTGTTCTCCAGCCCCTTCCCCAGCTTCGTGGCTCTTCTCTGGATATATATGGATATATGGATATATATAATAATATTATTCTATGATTCCTCCTGTTCAGCTCAGCTCCAGGTCAGGCCATGGTACAGAATAAATGCCTGATCTCAATCGTCTTGCCCTGTGCTCCAAGCACATTTCAGAGCAGTTTCTGCATTAATTTTCAGAGTCTTTGAATCCAGCTTCCCCACACTGGAGACACAGGCTGGGGCCACGCTTTTAACAAGAATGCGATAAACTGCGTCTTTCCTCTAGCAGTTAATTCTCATTCAATGCATTCTTAATATTCAATTACTATTTATGTAACACACAGTAAAGGATTATCCTATTAAACCTAAATTAAGTGCTCCCTTCATTAATTAATACATCTTATTTCAAGTGCTGCCAACGTTTATCCCTAGAAACGTAATATTTAAAACCAAAATGCGCAAATGAAGGGAAAGGAGCTTGTTTGCTTGTTGCTTTTACAGTTGCTTAAAGATGCTAATGAGTTATGGAGCCTGTAAAGCATCCACCACCAGCTCTGCAGGAGGGGAACTTCCCCAGAAGAGCAAAAAAGCTAAGTATTTTGGAGATGGTGTGTTGTCTCCTTCAGTTAGGAGGGTCATAGAATCATAGAACAACCAGGTTGGAAGAGACCCATAGGATCTTCTAGTCCAACCATTCCTATCAAACACTAAACCACATCCCTCAGGACCTCATCCACCTGTGCCTTAAACACCTCCAGGGAAGGGGAATCAACCACCTCCCTGGGCAGCCTGTTCCAATGTCCAATGACTCTCTATGTGAAGACCTTCCTCCTAATCTCCAGCCTAAATCTCCCCTGGAGGAGCTTGAGGCCATTCCCTCTTGTCCTGTCCCTTGGGAGAAGAGCCCAGCTCCCTCCTCTCTACAACCTCCTTTCAGGTAGTTGGAGAGAGTAATGAGGTCTCCTCTTAGCCTCCTCTTCTCTAGGTTAAACACTCCCAGCTCTCTCAGCTGCTCCTCATAGGGCCTGTTCTCCAGCCCTTTCACCAGCTTCGTTGCTCTTCTCTGGACTCGCTCCAGAGCCTCAACATCCTTCTTGTGGTGAAGGGCCCACAACTGAACACAGGATTCAAGGAGCGGCCTCCCCAGTGCTGAATATGGAGGGAGAATCACCTCCCTGGACCTGCTGGTCACACCATTCTGGGTCAGACCCTTCCAACTCCTTATATATCCTGTGTTTCAGTTCCAACACAAGAAGCAAAACTCTCCTTCCCAGCCTCATGCTCCACGAGGCAAACGTGCATGCAACATCCAGCTCTGGTTTCTTTGGGGACCTAAAGTTGTCACCATCCCGTGGACACAGAGGCATCACACAGAGGCATCTCAGGGGAGATTTAAGCTGGAGATTAGGAGGAAGTTTTTCACACAGAGGGTCATTTGGCATTGGAATAGGCTGCCCAGGGAGGTGGTTGAGTCACCTTCCCTGGAGGTGTTCAAGGCACAGGTGGACAAGGTCCTGAGGTACATGGTTTAGTGTTTGATAGGAATGGTTGGACTCAATGATCTGATGGGTCCCTTCCAACCTGGTTGTTCTATGATTCTATGATCTCCGAGCTCCCAGCGCTTGGCAGGCTCAGACCTCCACACGCTGCTGTTTGTGGCCACACTCACATCCTCCACAGCACTGCAGGTACTGCCAGGGGACCACTTGCTGCTTATTACATCCCTAAGCATCTTGGAGAGTCACATCCCATCACCACTTGACCTCCGTGGAATTACCCCAGGGAGAAATTGGCCCACAAGAACCTACCGCACTGACAGCGAGCGCTAGGAAATTGCATGAAATCTAAATTAAGTCGAGAGTCTCTTTTCGAAACAAATTCCTCCGTGAAGAACCAAACCCAGACTTCATTACAACAACTCAATTATACACGAGGCTGAGCTCCAGCGCTCTCACAGAGACAACAAGTTCGCCGCGAGTATTTCATGCTCTGCTCCAGCGATAACTTCCCCTCAATGCAAATGGGAGGTTCAGCAAACAACGCACAGTTCCCCAACAACGCTTAGAAAACAAATTACAACAGTGTCTGCTCAGAGGCAGAACAGGAGCTTCTAGGCTGGAAGAAGGGCGATGGACTGACTACGGACTGAGGATGGGAAGGAAGATTCTCAGGGCTCTTCTAACCCAGAGGGTTCTGCAGCCTGGAGAAACCTCTCTTAACACACAGCTCCCATCCCAAGGGAGGGATAATCCAGACACCAGGGTTGCTCCTGGAGAGGAAGAAATCCTGATGGATGTGATGTGTTAGGAAGAAATCCTGATGGATGTGATGTGTTTTAACCCAGAGGTGCTTCGTGCGTAGCTCAGAATGAAAGAGCTACAGACTGGGAGAAGTCTGGCTGGAAAACTGCCAGGAGGAGAGGGACCTGGGGTGTTGGTCGACAGCAACTGAACATGAGCCAGCAGTGTGCCCAGGTGGCCAAGAAGGCCAATGGCATCCTGGCTCGGATCAGAAATGGTGTGACCAGCAGGGCCAAGAAGGTTATTCTCCCTCTGTACTCGGCACTGGTGAGGCCGCTCCTTGAATCCTGTGTTCAGTTCTGGGCCCTTCACCACAAGAAGGATGTTGAGGCTCTAGAGTGAGTCCAGAGAAGAGCAACGAAGCTGGTGAAGGGGCTGGAGAACAGGCCCTATGAGGAGCGGCTGAGAGAGCTGGGGGTGTTTATCCTGGAGAAGAGGAGGCTGAGAGGAGACCTCATTACTCTCTCCAACTACCTGAAAGGAGGTTGTAGAGAGGAGGGAGCTGGGCTCTTCTCCCAAGGGACAGGGGACAGGACAAGAGGGAATGGCCTCAAGCTCCACCAGGGGAGATTTAGGCTGAAGATTAGGAGGAATTTTTTCACAGAAAGTGTCATTGGGCATTGGAATAGGCTGCCCAGGGAGGTGGTTGATTCACCTTCCCTGGAGGGGTTTAAGGGACAGGTGGCTGAGGTCTTGAGGGACATGGTTTAGTGTTTGATAGGAATGGTTGGACTCGATGATCCGATGGGTCTCTTCCAACCTGGTTGTTCTATGATTCTATGAAAAGTCCTGGGTTTCTGTGAGCTCACACCAGGGCCGCTAAAGCGGAGTTTAATCCCAAATTCCCCAACTCTCAATAAAGGGAAGAGCAAATAGAAAGCATGAGAACTGTAAATAATTTTTTAAGGCCCCTGGGTGTCTCTCTACCAAAGGAACTCAGAAGGATTAATCTTTTTTTTTCAAGCCACCTACCTCCTAGCTGATGTCTTCTGAAATAAAACAGCATTTCTGGCAAACTGCAGCTTTGCAAGAGGAGAAGCCACATTTGCAGAGGTGTGTGGGCCAGGACAGCTGCCTTTGCCTGCTGCTCCCCACCAGGACCCTCCCCACCAGCACCAATCCCCATCTCCACATCTCTCCTGCCAAGGGATGAAAGCTCAGACCAGCAACTTTGCCCTCCCAGCAGAGACCGAGGGCCCTTCCAGCTCCAAAATGAAGCTTATTAAATACAAATATGTGGCTTTTTCCCTTTTTGGAAGCACCCAGGAACGTTCTTGTCTCCTTTCCTGCTGTCATTACCTCGGTTTCCATCAAAGCAGCAGCTTCCCCTGAGCTCACAGTTGAGGTCACCAGATTTCATGTTCTTTACAGAAACCCATCAAACCACCTCAGAAAAACAGGAAAAAAAAAAACCCTGCAGGAAATCTTCCTGCGTGTTATTTGCTGGGATGAAGGAATTTAAAAAAAAAAAAAAAAACCAAACTAAAAAAATAAGAATTTACAGGTAATTTCCTTGTCAAAAGTTCCTGTCTATAAATACAATCAAGATAAGACTGACATTGCAAATAGCTCCTTTTCTCTCCCGAATGAATTATTCAATTCACTGCTGATCCTCTCAAACTGTTCTATATTGCCTTCTGCTTTCCTTATTTATTTTACTTTATTTAGTTGGGGAGAGAAGTGCTGTCAATAATTGAAATGAATTCAGGCAATTGCAGGATTCAACAAATTCCTCCTTGCAAGCCCCTGCGGCTCAGCCCAGCTCCCCAAGCTCCTCGCCTGGCCCCTTCCTCACCTTTCTCTCCAAGCTACCAGGAACCACCTCTGGGTTGAAGCACATCGCATCCATCAGGCTTTCTCCTTGCTGGAAGGAGGACTGAGGTTGGTGTCTGGATTATCCCTCCCTTGGGATGGGAGCTGTGTGCTGAGAGAGGTTAATCCAGGCTGCAGAGAGCCTGGGGGTTTAGGGGACCCCTGAGTGTCTGCATCCGCAGCCCCAGCCCATGGAGGAAATCCAACCCAACGCCCAGGGAATGGGGAGCAACCTACTGGCTGCAGAGGAGCCCAAATCAGTCTGCAACTGAGTCCAAATCAGTCTGCAAATGAGCCCCAAACAAGCTGCAAATGAGCCCAAAACAAGCTGCAAATGAGCCCAATTCAAGCTGCAAACTAGCCCAATTCAAGCTGCAAACTAGCCCAAATCAAGCTGCAAACTAACCTACCCCAATCACAGAACAACCAGGTTGGAAGAGACTCATCGGATCATTGAGTCCAGTCATTCCTATCAAACACTAAACCATGTCCCTCAGGACCTCATCTACCTGTTCCTTAAACACCTCCAGGGAAGGTGAATCAACCACCTCCCTGGGCAGCCTATTCCAATGCCCAATGACCCTCTGTGTGAAAAACTTCCTCCTAATCTCCAGCCTAAATCTCCCCTGGCAGAGCTTGAGGCCATTCCCTCTTGTCCTGTCCCCTGTCCCTTGGGAGAAGAGCCCACCTCCCTCCTCTCTACAACCTCCTCTCAGGTAGTTGTAGAGAGTAATGAGGTCTCCCCTCAGCCTCCTCTTCTCCAGGATAAACACCCCCAGCTCTCTCAGACGTTCCTCATTAAGGCCTGTTCTCCAGCCCCTTCCCCAGCTTTGTTGCTCTTCTCTGGACTTGCTCCAGAGCCTCAACATCCTTCTTGTGCTGAGGGGCCCACAACTGAACACAGGATTCAAGGAGCGGCCTCACCAGTGCTGAGTCCAGAGGGAGAATCACCTCCCTGGCCCTGCTGGTCACACCATTTCTGATACAAGCTACACACTAGCCCAATTCAAGTTGCAAACTAGCCCACCCCCAAGCTACACACTAGCCCAATTCAAGCTGCCAAACTAGCTCACCATAAGCTACACACTAGCCCAAATCAAGCTACAAACTAGTCCACCCCAAGCTACACACTAGCCCAATTCAAGGTGCAAACTAGCCCACCCCCAAGCTGCAAGCTGGTGGTTTAGGAGACCAGAGACATCTCAGTCCAGCTGAATTTTCCTTGGTCATATCCCTTCATTGCTCATCCTTGGAGAGCTGACAGCCTTGCCTAGCGAGCAGGGCATTCACAGCTCCGCAGAGCGTTTCCTTCTCTTTTAGAGAGACAGAAATCCCAGAAACACATCAATAAAGAGCCCTGCTGCAGACAGCATTTGAAAGCAAGGAAATAATATTACTACTGAAAAAAAAAAAAAAAAAGAGAAAACAACAACCCCAAACACTCCACAACCACACCAAAAGCTAATAAAAATATTACTGGAGCAACAGAACTGTTTTGAAGCAGCCAAATAATATCCACGATGATGATTCAATTACACAGATTAGTGGCGGACGGGCTGCGGAGCCAAAAGTTTCTCGGTGAGGTTTGGAACCGAGGAGAGGCTGATAACTTCATAAACCTGAACGTAATAGGGCAGGAGGGGGAGAAGAAGGACAGAAAAGGGGGGAAATCAACCCAGAAGGCAGACAAATAAAATCTCATTCTAATCACGAAACAAATCATGTGGGTTTTTATTTTGTCCTCGGGAGCAGGTTTCAGCCAGGGCAACATTTCTTTATGTTATTGATTAGCAATTAGAGAGGTGTTTTAGCTGCTTCGCTGCTGTGTTCCTGTTATTCCCTCCAGAATTTCAATTCCCACCCAGTTGCGGGGCCAGGAAAGCTCCAGCACCCGACCCCACAGCTCTGTACACAAAAAATTTTTCACAGAAAGGGTCATTGGGTAGTGACAGAGGATGCCCAGGGAGGAGGTTGAGTCACCTTCCCTGGAGGGGTTTAGGGTGGACAAGGTGCTGAGGGACATGGTTTAGTGTTTGATAGGAATGGTTAGACTTGATGATCCAGTAGGTCTCTTCCAACCTGGTGATTCTATGATTCTATGATTCTTCTCTCCTGCCAAAAAGCCTCATGGAGGACTAGGGAAGAAGCCCAAACCCACAGTCCCTGCTAAACCATGTCCCCAAGTGCCACAGCCATGCGGTTTTTGAACCCCTCCAGGGATGGAGACTCCCCCCCTGCCCTGGGCAGCCTCTGCCAGGGCTTTCCCACTCTGTCAGTAAAGAATATTTTCCTAATATCCAATCTAAACCTCTCTTGCTGCAACTTGAGGTAGTTTCCTCTTGTCCCACCCCTTGTCACTTAGGAGAAGAGCTCAGCACCCACCAAGCTCCAACCTCCTTTCCAGGAGCTGCAGAGAGCGATGAGGTCTCCCCTCAGCCTCCTCATCACCAGGCTAAACAACCCCACGTGCCTCAGCCGCTCCCTCAACCCCTCAGCTCCAGACCCTTCCCCAGCTCCGTTCCCTTCTCCAGATGTGCTCCAATCCCTCAACGTCCTTCTCAGAGTGAGGAGCTAAAACTGAACCCAGGATTCGAGGTGCAACCTCACCAGCACCAAGTCTGGGGGGTTGATCCTTTCCCTGCTCCTACTGTCCACCCCATGGCCAATCCAAACCAGGATGCTGGTGGCCTTCTTGGCCACCTGGGCTACTGTTGGGTCGTGTTCAACCAGCAAAAGCTGCTCTTAAAAGAGCATCCAGAAAGGCTGCTCTTTAGCAGTTGCCTCCTTAAATGAGGAGAGCAGTGCTAGGAATTGCAGGTGGTGGCTCCCTAAGGGTGCTGGGCATGGGGCCAGGATGTGGAGACCGTTCAGCTCCACGAGCCCACACAGTTTAACGTGCCAGCGCCTCTATTTGCTGTCACTCACGCTGGGTGGCCTCATGAAATGCTGTGAAGGGCAGGCTCTGCGGAAAAGAGTGATGGAGACTCACATTAAAAGCCATAAAACCCCAGCACATCCCTGCCAAGAATCGACAGAGGAAAACTGCCGGCATCTCCAAGGAAGGAGAGGCCAGACTCCTTCTACAGCAGCAATTTTCGAACCTTTTTATTTGGTTCCTTGTAAAAAAAGGAGAGCTTAAAAGGAAAAAGAAATAACAAACTGATTTCTCTTCAGATAACTCGCAAGGGCTCCGAGTGCATTATAAATGTATGCCTTTATCCAACAGGCAATTTGATGAATTTCATAGAAGGCTTTTGTATTGCTGTTTGCTGAGCAACATCCTCTGCGGAAATTGTCGTTGGCTTAATGTTCTCTTTAGCACACGGCATAATTGCCCCCTGCAATTTGTTGCTTGCAAAGGTTACCAAAAAAGAAAGGAAGGTAGAGAGGAAACAACTCTGGCGGCTGGGGAGCAAGGGAAAAGGGAGAGAAAACCAGTGGCACTTGAAATGCAATATATTCCAGGTCAAAGCATACAATTGCAGGAAGGAGCAGGCCAGCCCCATTCCTAGCAGTGGAGGGGTTTCCCAGTGCAGGTGAAGCTAGGGATGATAGGGATGGAGCGAGCTCAGTTCCTGCATGGACAGGGTCCAACAAGCCTGAGGCAGCCGGCCCACCCATGGTGGATTGGGCTCAACTCTGCACGTACCTCCAGCCCGTGGGATGCACGGCAGAGCAGCCCATAGAGCCACGGACTTTCATTCTGCATGAAGCTCTAGTTTATAGAGCCATGGACGCTCACCCTGCATGAACCTCCAGCCCATATAGAGCCATGGACTCTCACTCTACATGAACCTCCAAGCCTATATAAACCATGAACTCTTGCTCTGCATCGACCTCCAGCCCACAGAGCCATGGACTCTCACTCTGAATGAACCTATAACCGACAGAGCCATGGACTCTCACTCTGAATGAACCTATAACCGACAGAGCCATGGACTCTCACTCTGAATGAACCCTTAACCGACAGAGCCATGGACTCTCACTCTGCATGAAACTCCAGCCCTAAAAGCCCTGGACTCCCACTCTACATGAACCTCCAAGCCTATATAAACCATGAACTCCTGCTCTGCATGAACCTCCAGCCCACAGAGCCATGGACTCTCAACCTGCATGAACATCCATCCCATAGAACCATGGACTCTCTACATGAACCTCCAAGCCTATATAAACCATGAACTCTTGCTCTGCATGAACCTCCAGCCCATAGAGCCATGGACTCTCACTCTGAATGAACCTATAACCCATAGAGCCATGGACACTTACTCTGCATGAACCTCCAAGCCTATATAAACCATGAACTCTTGCTCTGCATGAACCTCCAGCCCATAGAGCCATGGACTCTCACCCTGCATGAAGCTCCAGCCCATATAGAGCCATGGATGCTCACTCTGCATGAACCTCCAGCCCATAGAGCCATGAACTCTCACCCTGAATGAACCTATAGCCCATAGAGCCATAGACTCTCACTCTGCATGAACCTCCAGCCATGGATTCTCACTCTGCATGAGCCTCTAGCCCATAGAACCATGGACTCTCACCCTGCATGAACCTCCAACTCACAGGTCACACAGGCAGAGCAGCCGAAACACAAGGGTCTCCAGCCAAGGGTTGCCTTTCAACCAAGGGGCTGAAACGTCGACACCGGAGCCAGGGGCAGCAGGAGGACAAATGGCAAAACCAAGCAAGAAATCAGCAGAGGGAAGGAAGGAGGAAACCCCAGAGGAAAGGCTGGAGGAGGAGGTGGAGAGGGGGCGGCTGGCAGGAGGAGAGCATGCTGGAGTGGGAGGATGGCAGAGGGGAGCGCGGGAGACGCGGAGACGGCAGGCGGTGTTTATTAATTTCCTGCTTGGCTGCGTTTGGTGCCATAGCTCCGAGATCATGGAGCCGCTCCACACTCTATTAAATAATTCAATCTGCGAAGAATCCAAGTGTGTAAGCGAACACTCTTATGCGTCTTAAAATTTAATTGCAGAGCTAAACAAGATTAAGTGCAAGGAAGACATAAAGGATATGAAAATAGATGCTGCGGCTTTTGTTTCTCTCGCTACCCGAGCCCTGCACAGGAACCTTTCCCCATTTTTCACACTATGCCTCTAAAGAGCCTGAGCCTCTTTTCATCCGCTCCCCCTCTCCTCTTGTTCTATTTACAGCTGTGTTTGCAAGCAGCAGGCTCGCAAATCACTTAATATCCATTACAGCAGCTCCATTCACCCTGCTAGGCTCCTGCTCTGGCAGCCTTTCCATTATAAATCCCCATGTTCAAGGGTTTAGGGAATCAGCCACGAGCACTTGCTCCAGCATCCCCCTCTGCCCGGCTGGAGCCCACCACATCCCTCAACTCACACTGGCAGTTGCTTCCTCCCTCCCGCAAAAGCTCTCCTTTTACCCCCCTGCAATTCCCTTCTGCCCTGAACACTCAGCACCCATAAACCAGCAGCTCTGGGGAGTAAATCCCAGCTACTTACAAACCAGGGGGGACACAGAGCCTTCCCACTCTGCAACTCCCTGAAAGTGGGTTGTGGAGAGGGGGGAGTTGGGCTCTTCTCCCAGGCAACAGGGGACAGGACGAGAAGTGAATGGTCTCAAGCTCTGCCAGGGGAGATTTAGGCTAGAGATTAGGAGGAAGTTTTTCACGGAAAGGGTCATTGGGCATTGGAACAGGCTATCTAGGGAGGGTGTTGATTCACCTTCCCTGGAGGGGTTTAAGGGACAGGTGAATGAGGTCCTGAGGGACATGGGCTAGTGTTTGATAGGAATGGTTGGACTCGATGATCCAATGGGTCTCTTTCAACTTGATGATTCTATGATTCTATGACTGGGTTAAGAGAATGGAAGCATCTTCATGCCACCACGATGCTGGAGCAGCCTGTGCCCTCCTGTGCCACCACCCAGCAATTCTGCATTGGCACAGCTGATCTGTGAAACCTCAGACCAGGGGCAAGGGTCTCATTTTCTGTTTGGCTGCATTTGGTGCCTTCTCCTCCCAAGTAAGAGGTGACAGGATGAGAGGGAATGGCCTCAAGTTCTGCGAGGGAAGGCTTAGGCTGAATATTAAGAAAAAAATTTTCATGGAAAGGGTGATTGGGCAGTGGCAGAGGCTGCCCAGGGAGGGGGTTGAGTCACCTTCCCTGGAGGGGTTTAAGAGATGGGTGGATGAGGTGCTGAGGGACATGGGTTAGTGTTTGATAGGAATGGTTGGACTCAATGATCCAGTGGGTCTTTTCCAACCTGGTCATTCTATGATTCTGTAGCTCCGAGATCATGGAGCTGCTCCACACACTATTAAATAATCCAAATGGAAAGAGGTGGCAAGCCTGTCTCTCGGGATGGGGAGCAAAGGAGAACTCATTGCTCAAAAAGGCTCAAAACCCAAGACCCTCAAACCAAGCAGAAATGTTCATTAGTTCATTTCTGAGCCAGTCTCACATCCAAGGTGCCGGTGACTAAGAAAAGCCTTCGAGGTTCAAAGCCCAGATGTGAATATTAGAGATTTGCTCACAACATCTGCGAGCACGTTGAACAACTGCTCCTGCCCCAAAAACAACCTGTCATGCTCTGAGCTTGCCCAGCAGTCCTGGCAGCTGGCCCAGAGATGCTCCTACCTGCTTTCAGAGTTCTCATTGCCGAGTTCTCAGTCACTGGTCCATGAAGACTCCATGAGAAGGGGTTTTGGGGTGCAGACACAACCCCAGTGGGAATATGGAGCTATGTACCTCCTTGCTTCCATGGGTCTGTGGTTCCCAGCTCTGTTTGCTCACAGCTACAATGGCATCGGACGGATGACAGAGTTGAGCATCGTCTCGTGGGCAGAGAGGGAAGTGGGAAGAAGGAAATATCATAAAATCATAGAATCATAGAACAACCAGGTTGGAAGGGACCCATCAGATCATCCAGTCCAACCATGTCCCTCAGCACCTCATCTACCTGTGCCTTAAACACCTCCAGGGAAGGTGAATCAACCACCTCCCTGGGCAGCCTATTCCAATGCCCAATGACCCTTTCTGTGAAAAAATTCCTCCTAATCTCTAGCCTAAATCTCCCCTGGTGGAGCTTGAGGCCATTCCCTCTTGTCCTGTCCCCTGTCCCTTGGGAGAAGAGCCCAGCTCCCTCCTCTCCACAACCTCCTTTCAGGTAGTTGTAGAGAGCAATGAGGTCTCCTCTCAGCCTCCTCTTCTCTAGGTTAAACACCCCCAGCTCTCTCAGCCGCTCCTCATAGGGCCTGTTCTCCAGCCCCTTCCCCAGCTTCGTGGCCCTTCTGTGGATATATATGGATATATATGGGATAATAATGGGGGAGTAATGGCAGAGTGGAGAGCTGCCCTTGCACTCCTGTGGTTTAAAAGGAAGAGCCTTGTTCCTGCTCCCCACACCAGCGTAGGAAAGCGCCTTTAAGCACTTTGACGGAGAAGAGAATAAAACCACAAGGCTGGAAGAACCAGTGTCACCACAGCAGAACCAAGGAAAATTTCACCCCGTGTAGCAGACAGGGAGTCAGAGACTCATTGAGGCCAAAATCAAACCACTGAAGGTCAGAGGAGAAAGAGGACAGCTTGTTGGGTCCTGAATCATAGGATTTCCCCAGTGTTTCACCCAGGAGCTTGCCACGATCCCCAAGCAGCAGCCAGAGCTCTCCTTGGGGAGGGTGGCTGCTCCAAAGACCCAGGGAGACAAGGCAGCAAGAGATTAGAGTGAGTTTAGAGGCAATTAGTATTTCATTAACTTAGAATCATAGAATAGTTTGGATTGGAAGGGACCTTAAAGATCATCCAGTCCCATCTTCTGTGAACACCCTTAACTCTCTCAGCCTGTCTTCAGGTGAGAGGTGCTCCAGCTACTCTTAATTAACTTCTCCACTCTTAATTAAGTAGTCATCGATAAAGAGCTCTGTGCAGAGGGGAAAGGAGCATTTGAAATATATTTTTTGTTGGAGTCAGGAGACATCACCAGGCATTTACCTGTCACACTGGGATCCAACACTTCCTTTGCCAGCAGGACCCTGCTCCAATCTGCTTCTCCAGCCTTCACCCCAGGCCGGGTCCTACACTTGGGGCACAACAACCCTATGCAGAGCTACAGACTGGGAGAAGTCTGGCTGGAAGCTGCCTGGAGGAGAAGGACATGGGGTGTTGGTCGACAGCCGACGGAACATGATCCAGCAGTGTGCCCAGGTGGCCAAGAAGGCAAATGGCATCTTGGCTTGGATCAGAAATGGTGTGACCAGCAGGTCCAGGGAGGTTATTCTCCCTCTCTACTCCGCACTGGTGAGGCCACTCCTTGAATCCTGTGTTCAGTTCTGGGCCCCTCACCACAAAAAGGATGTTGAGGCTCTGGAGCAAGTCCAGAGAAGAACAACGAAGCTGGTGAAGGGGCTGGAGAACAGGCCCTATGAGGAGCATCTGAGAGAGCTGGGGGTGTTTAGCCTAGAGAAGAGGAGGCTGAGAAGAGACCTCATTACTCTCTACAACTCCCTGAAAGGAGGTTGTTTAGAGGAGGGAGCTGGACTCTTCTCCCAAGTGACAGGGGACAGGACAAGAGGGAATGGCCTCAAGCTCCACCAGGGGAGATTTAGGCTAGAGATTAGGAGGAAGTTTTTCACACAGAGGGTCATTGGGCATTGGAATAGGCTGCCCAGGGAGGTGGTTGATTCCCCTTCCCTGGAGGTGTTTAAGGGACGGGTGGATGAGGTCTTGAGGGACTTGGTTTAGTGTTTGATAGGAATGGTTGGACTGGATGATCCGATGGGTCTCTTCCAACCTGGTGATTCTATGATTCTATGATTCTATTCTCCCAACCCTGGTTAGCTTGGCGTGGGTAACCAGCCAGGATCCGCATCCGAATGCCACTGGTGCTGCAGGAAACACCAAGTTCTAAGTGGGTGTTTATAATGTCAGCGGCATCACCCCATGGAGTTATAGCCGTGTGCAGTGGGAATCATCGCCCGTCATTTATTTTTGCGCCAGCACACGCGGGAGCCGTACAAAATGTCACCGCGAAAAAAAAAGGAGTCACACAAAATTGGCACATTTTCATCTTTGCTGAAAGATCAATCAAAATGCTGAGTCTTCGCAGGATAAGCAAGCTCAAACAGCTCCTGCCAGGCTGCCTTCACCCAAACAAAGCATCGCTGGAATTTCATCTTTGCTATTACATAAGCTCGCAGATGTATTAATATAATTCCTTGCAAAGGGCAAAGGAGTGAAACCCAAGGCTACTTTGTCTTCGTTTGTTTTGCTGCTGGGCTTCTTGTTGTTGATGGTTGCTGTTACACGGGCAGTTGGGGATTCAAACTGCCGCAAAACCACGCGAACTCACACCGCTTCAAGTCTCCTGCTCCCTAAAAGAGGGGGGCGTTTGCTAGAAGTGGGGGATGGCGGCAGAGACAGCAAATAAACAAGCTGCAAGCGAAGAAATATCTCATTACACAAACCCATCGCCGAGGTCAATGCGTTAACTTGATGACACCCAACAGGGCTGTCCCCGAGGATTGTCACCTCCCCAAAGAAGTCAGAGGCGGCGCGTTATTCCTCAGGCCCATCCACAGCCCCACAAACATCCTCACGCACACCCCTGCGGTGATGAATTGCTGTTATAACACTTACGGTGATTGACGGATGGCATAGCAACAAGTGAATTAAACAGGCGCTCGCTCCGACGTGAGTGGTGGTAAATGTCATAAAAGATCAACCATTATATTCCGCACATGGCTTCCCTACCGCTGAGTGAAACCAATTTAGGTGATTTAATGGAAATGAAGACTGCGGAGAGCACACGGAGGAGAAGGGGAGGTTGGGAGCAGTATTGAGCTCCACTCAGAGCATCGCCAGGAGGAGCAGCTCTGGCATCCATCAGTTTGTATCTATCAGTTTGAGGTCCAAGGTCACCCCCTCAAGAGCAGAGGATCCTCTTAGCTCCCCAAACAGGACAGCGACTCGTGCGCAGACACTTCTCATCTCATTTCATGCCAGCGCACCGTGTTTCCTCCCTTCCCTGGATCATGAGCGTCAGAGTGGAAGCAGATGAGGCCAATGGAGCAGATGCAAGATTCATCCGCTGGCTGCTTCCAGACTGCCATCCAAGACATTCCAACACAAGCAGCCTCCTGGGATGTACCTGCCTTGTACGATGTCAGGAGCGAGCTAAATATCTTACTGCCTTTCATAGAATCATAGAATCATAGAACAACCAGGTTGGAAGGGACCCATCGGATCATCGAGTCCAACCATTCCTATCAAACACAAGTCCCTCAAGACCTCATCCACCCGTCCCTTAAACACCTCCAGGGAAGGGGAATCAACCACCTGCCTGGGCAGCCTCTACCAGTGCCCAATGATCCTGTGTGTGAAAAACTTCCTCCTAATCTCTAGCCTAAGCTCCCTGGTGGATCTTGAGGCCATTCCCTCTTGTCCTGTCCCCTGTCCCTTGGGAGAAGAGTCCAGCTCCCTCCTCTCTGCAACCTCCTTTCAGGCAGTTGTAGAGAGCAATGAGGTCTCCCCTCAGCCTCCTCTTCTCCAGGATAAGCACCCCCAGCTCTCTCAGCCGTTCCTCATAAGGCCTGTTCTCCAGTCCCTTTCCTTCGACATTCCCAAAGAACCCAAGCTACGTGCCTTTCTCTGCTCCCTCACCCTTCCCGCACAACACTCTCCTCCAAAACAACCCTGCCCCCCCAAAAAAAAATCTATATTCCAAAGGCACTTGCCCTAAAAATAATGTTATTTTGCAGTAGTGCCACTTTAAATCTTGCGCAATTGAAAAACCAATTTGCACTTAGAAACATTCAATTTGTTTGCAGGTGTTTTCCCCTTAAGCCGCACCGGGTAATTGGGGTTGGCGGAGCGCGCAGGGGAGCCCCAGACAGGTGCCACGAACCTCGGCATCGGCTGATCCAGCCACGGTTTGCGAGACATGACAGGACAGTCAGGAGGCTGAAGCAGAGCTTCTGCAGCAGGGAAATTAATTTGTCGTGTCAAGCGAATGGGGTCAGGCCCGGGCTGGGCTGAACAACGCGCCAGCACACAAGGGCTCCGGCACAGGGACGTGCAAACCTTCCCTGGTGCACAAGGGAGACCTTGGTCTTGTGGACATGGGGAGGAAGAAGAGGGACACGGAGGGATGGAAGGAGGAGGATGCGGAGGGATGGAAGGAGAAGGACGTGGAAGGATGGAAGGAGAAGGACGTGGAGGAAGGGAAAGAGAAGGATGCAGAAGGAGGGAAGGAGAAGGATGCTGAGGAAGGGAAGGAGAAGGACACAGAAAGAGGGAAGGAGAAGGATGTGGAGGAAGGGAAAGAGAAGGATGCAGAGGAAGGGAAAGAGAAGGATGCAGAGGAAGGGAAGGAGGAGGATGCAGAGGAAGGGAAGGAGAAGGACACTGAAGAAGGGAAGAAGAGGTACGTGGAGGGAGGGAAGGAGAAAGACACAGAAAAAGGGAAAGAGAACGAAGAACAGGGATTCAGAGGGAGGGAAGGAGAAAGATGCAGAGGGAAAGAAGGAGAAGGATGCAGAGGAAGGGAAGGAGAAGGACGTGGAGGAAGGGAAGGAGAAGGACACGAAGGGAGAGAAGGAGAAGGACGTGGAGGAAGGGAAGGAGAAGGATGTGGAGGAAGGGAAGGAGAAGGAAGAAGAGAGATACAGAGGGAGGGAAGTAGAAGGATGCAGAGGGAGAGAAGAAGGAAGATGCAGAGGAAGGGAAGGAGAAGGACGCAGAGAAAGCAAGGTTTCCTCAAAGGCTTGTAGTGATAGGACAAGGAGAAACAGGTAAAAACTGAAGAAGGGCAGATTTAGGCAAGACATAAGGAAGAATTTCATCACCATGAGGGTGGGGAGGCCCTGGAAGAGGTTGCCCAGGGAGGTTGTGGCTGCCCCATCCCTGGAGGGGTTCAAGGGCAGGTTGGAGGGGGTTGGAGCCCCTGATCCAGTGGGAGGGGTAGAATGGCAGGGGTAGAACTGGATGATCTTTAAGGTCCCTTTCCAGCACAAACTATTCTATGAAGGGAAGGAGAAGGACACAGGGGAAGTTCAGCTCTTTGCCCGTCTGAGAGACGGCAGGTGAGCAAGTTCAAAAAGGGGAAAGGGGCTAAGAAATCCTGCTGCAGGAGAGCTGCCCAGAGCAAGAGAGGGACAGGGTTGACAGCAGGACTGTGAAGTACACTCTAATGAGTAATCAATGGATATTTTAATTAGCTGTTCATTAGTCACTAGAATTCATGCCTAACGCCATGAGTTTGACCTGGAGGGAATGAGAACTCCAGGAACCTCAGCTCTTTGCAACAAGAGCTCGAGTCGGTTATTCCCAAAGCTTGGGGAAAAGAAAACTCAGTGCAAATGACAACTCCTTTTGTCCAAGAGTTTTTTCATTTGTGTTTTACTCTGAGCCAACAGCAATAACACAAATCCCCTCTAGTTCTGCCTGTCTTCCAAGGGCAGCTCATGCAGCATTGCACAAAACAAGGCAGCTCCATCCTGCATAGATTCAGCAAGAACCCAGACAAGAGTCTGAAACTGGAGCTCAACCTGCTCTGTCACATTGCTCACTCTCCGGTCAAAGACAAGACAACCTGCAGCACCACAAGGCCTCTGTACTCAGCACTGGTGAGGCCGCTCCTTGAATCCTGTGTTCAGTTCTGTGCCCCTCAGCACAAGAAGGATGTTGAGGCTCTGGAGAGAGTCCAGAGAAGAGCAACAAAGCTGGTGAAGGGGCTGGAGTACAGGCCTGATGAGGAACGGCTGAGAGAGCTGGGGGTGTTTATCCTGGAGAAGAGGAGGCTGAGGGGAGACCTCATTGCTCTCTCCAACTGCCTGAAAGGAGGTTGTGGAGAGGAGGGAGCTGGGCTCTTCTCCCAAGGTACAGGGGACAGGACAAGAGGGAATGGCCTCAAGCTCCACCAGGGGAGATTTAGGCTAGAGATTAGGAGGAAGTTTTTCACATAGAGGGTCATTGGGCATTGGAACAGGCTGCCCAGGAAGGTGGTTGATTCACCTTCCCTGGAGGTGTTTAAGGCACAGGTAGATGAGGTGCTGAGGGACAGGGTTTAGTGTTTGATAGGAATGGTTGGACTTGATCCGATGGGTCTCTTCGAACCTGGTTGTTCTATGATTCTATGATTCTATGAAGGCCATGGAGGTCTGGAACACAAGTCTATTGAGGAGCAGCTGTGGGAGCAGAGGTTGTTTAACCTGGAGAAGAGGAAGCTGAAGGGAGACCTCATCGCTCGCTGCAGCTCCCAGAATGGAGGCTGGAGCCTGGCAACTGTTGGATTGGATGAGCTTAGAGGTCTTTTCCAACCACAGCAATTCTGTTCCATCTGTGTTTGCTGTGGGATGGAGCTCAGCCAGTGGACACTGGTGTCATGCAGCAGACTTGCCCTTACCAACAGCTATTTGCTGGCAGCACTAGGTGGCACGTCTGGATCCGAGACATTGCATTGCCAGGGAATCTGGGAGATGCTCTGCTGCATAATGAGGGTCACAGAGAATCCACAGCTGCTCATGAGAACAGACAGGATGGAGAGGCTAAGACACCATCTACACACAAGATTTCCTAGCAAGAAGGAAGAGTGACTAACCCCAAACTCATAGAATCATAGAATCATAAAACAAACAGGTTGGAAGAGACCCATCGGATCATAGAGTCAAACCATTTCTATCAAACACTGAACCATTTACCTCAGCACCTCGCCCACTCGTCCTTTAAACCCCTCCAGGGAAGGTGAATCAACCTCCTCCCTGGGCAGCCTATTCCAGTGCCCAATGACCATTTCCATGAAAAACTTCCTCCTAATCTCTAGCCTAAATCTCCCCTGGCGGAGCTTGAGGCCATTCCCTCTTGTCCTGTCCCCTGTCCCTTGGGAGAAGAGCCCAGCTCCCTCCTCTCTACAGCCTCCTTTCATGGAGTTGTAGAGAGTAATGAGGTCTCCTCTCAGCCTCCTCTTCTCCAGGCTAAACCCCCCCCAGCTCTCTCAGCCATTCCTCATCAGGCCTGTTCTCCAGCCCCTTCCCCAGCTTTGTTGCTCTTCTCTGGACTCGCTCCAGAGCCTCAACATCCTTCTTGTGCTGAGGGGCCCAGAAGTGAACACAGGATTCGAGGTTTGGTCTCACCAGTGCTGAGTCCAGAGGGAGAATAACCTCCCTGGTCCTCCTGGTCACACCGTTTCTGATCCAAACCACAATGCCATTGGCCTTCTTGGCCACCTGGCCACACTGCTCAACTCCTAAATTAACATAGTCGTCATCCCTGACACCCGGCGCCCCAGTCCCTCACCTTCCACTCAGCTGTTTTAAGGTGTGCGGCTATTGATCCCCCGGCTGCCCGTGTGATTGGAGTCTAAAATCTAATGCCTGAGAAGTCCAGTGGAGCCCAAACCTCTCAAATCATGTTGACATGTTTAGGAGGTTCTGGGCGCTTCATCCTCCCTGGTCCGATATGTAATTATGTACGTGTCACCATGATGTAGGTGTTTGGCAGGGCAATAAAACCCCAGGGGCCCTGACAGCCGGCCGCTGCCATTCCACACTGCCCACGAGAGCGTTTGCTGCCAATTTCTTTCTGTAGTTAGACTGCAGGAAATAGAGCTCAATAAAGCAGCGTGTGGATTGCAGCGGAAAGTTTGTCTTGAGAAACAGGTGGAGAAGGTGTCAGAGGGCTGCTGTCTCACCCCTGGCCTGCACAGTTTTCGGTGTTATTCACTTTCTCTCCTCCCTTGCTGCAAAGCAAGGGGAGGGATAGCAGGTAAGAGATGGACAGGGAAGCCTAGAGATGCAGGATCTCCAGGAGAAGGCTTGGCTGTCCCATCCCTGGAGGTGCTCGAGGCCAGGTTGGATGGAGCTTGGAGCCCCTGATCCAGTGGGAAATGTCCCTGCCCGTGGAACTGGCTGGACTTTGAGGTTCCACCTATACCATTCTCAGCACTGGTGAGACTGTTCCTTGAATCCTGTGTTCAGTTCTGGACCCCTCAGCACAAGAAGGATGTTGAGGCTCTGGAGCGAGTCCAGAGAAGAGCAACGAAGCTGGTGAAGGGGCTGGAGAACAGGCCTGATGAGGAAGGGCTGAGAGAGCTGGGGGTGTTTATCCTGGAGAAGGGGAGGCTGAGGGGAGACCTCATTGCTCTCTCCAACTCCCTGAAAGGAGGTTGTGGAGAGGAGGGAGCTGGACTCTTCTCCCGAGGGACAGGGGACAGGATGAGAGGGAATGGCCTCAAGCTCTACCAGGGGAGGTTCAAGCTGGACATTAGGAAAAAAAAAATTCACAGAAAGGGTGATTGGGCAGTGTCAGAGGCTGCCCAGGCAGGGGGTTGAGTCACCTTCTCTTGGAGGGGTTTAAGGGATGAGTGGACGAGGTGCTGAGGGACATGATTTAGCGTTTGATAGGAATGGTTGGACTTGATGATCCGGTGGGTCTCTTCCTGGTGATTCTATGATTCTATAATTTAACCTTTCATTTCTGTGTTTCAGTCAACAGCAGCCTGATCCCACCAGACCTTGTTGTCATCCAGAGATTGACTTCTCTTCCCTCTGCAGATGAAGAGGTGGACAGATCCCAGGACCAGCTGAGAATATGGTGCATCCCAGCCTCTCTCCATGGGCTCTGGGGCAGTGCAGGCACTACAGGGTCACGATGCGATGCCCTTCACTGCCTGTCACGGCCCATGGGGCTGGGAAGCGCATCCACAGCAGTCGGGATTCATCACATCCCAGCCAGATCCAGCCCAGCCCTTTGGCCTGGTACCTCACGCTGGGCTGCAGCAGCAGCCACGGCAAAATCCCTCACCGATTCATTAATCCCTTCAAAGCCCTCAAAGGTTTTGCCACTGCTTGGGAAGCCCCTGCCAGCCGGTGCTGGGAGGCAGCAGAGCCGCTCTCCTGGATGATGTTCCCCCAAAGGGCACAAACAGTTCCCAGCAGCTCGATTCCTCCCAGCAAAGCTCAGAAAGAATAATTTTTCTTCACTAATACTTCTTTTGCTTGATGAGCTGTCGATGGCAGGAGGATTTAATCTCCCGTACCCTTGCTCTCTCCCAAATCCACTAAGGTCAAGGCACTTTATTACACAACTACTCAGCTGTCCGTTTCTATCGATCACGCCTTGGCATGGGTGACCGTGGATCGATAGGCTGCCGATTATTTAGCGCCTGTTCACCCACATCAAATGCCAGCAGGGCAGGCACTGGGCTACCTGTGCCCAGACCTTACCTGTGACAAGAGGAGCCCAGCACAGCTCCATCCTCAAGAGCTCACAGACAGTAGTAGGGACCCACAGCCAGTTGCAAACAGCCATTCATGGTGCTGGGGTTTATATCATAGAATCATAGAATCTCCAGGTTGGAAGAGACCCATCAGATCATCGAATCCAACCATTCCTATCAAACACTAACCCATGTCCCTCAGCACCTCGCCCACCCATCCCTTAAACCCCTCCAGGGAAGGTGAATCAACCCCCTCCCGGGGCAGCCTCTGACACTGCCCAATCACCCTTTCCATGAAAAATTTTTTCCTAATGTTCAGCCTAAGCCTCCCCTGGTGGAGCTTGAGGTCATTCCCTCTCGTCCTGTCCCCTGTCACTTGGGGACTATTGGTCTCTTTCTCAAGTAGGTTCAGGGTTTGATGCTTTCCAATTTAACCCCCAGTCCTCTGCTCCCAGAGTCCATCCCAAGCAGGAGCTGCTCTGTTGCAGTGCAGACACACAGTCCCCCCACGGCTTCACCTCTCCTACTGCAGGATTCCCATCAAGAAAAGGGCAGACTACAAACTCAGCGCTGAGCATCACTGCTTCTCAGCCCAAGGGTGCAGGAGAGTCCCTTACTTTGCTCTCAAGCCCAAACCCCTCTCTCTAACTACTTGGTGATTCATCTCGCTCCAAGAAATGTCCCCTCCAACCAGCTACTGTCTTACTTTTTAATCAAATCCTTTGCTTCCCTCTAGGAGCCAGAGCCATTTTTCTATTACATACTGATTGATCAAGCCTTCGCGAGCAGGCTGTCAGCATCTTCTTGATACTTCATTTCCAATCCCCACACAGCAGGTTGCTGGGCTGCACCCGCTCGTTCCGGCAGCAGCAAACAGATACATAAATGCACGCAATTAAGGAATGAAGGCAGGGGGGAAAAATTGATCCTCCTTTTGATTTTATGCCCCCAGCTCCAAACCCCACATCAAAGAGAGGGAGCGGCCGGCGTTAACCCCGAAACATGTGAGCAGAGGAGGAGGACCTAGAGGTGAGGCCATAATTTTGCTCAGTGCCAGGAGAAAGACTCTTCATCCTTGCACTATGCAAAAAAAAAAAAAAGCAGGAGAATAGGAAAGTCTCCAGGGCTCCAGCATATCTTGTGCTAATGAGTTGTTTTCCACTGTAAGAAACAAGAAGAACAAGCCCAGATTCTGCTAAACAAGGGCTGTGGCTACAACAGGCCAAAGATCAACCGCCCCTGAGGAAAACACCGATGAGATGGTAAAAAGCATGAAATGATACCCTCCTTTCCCTTCTTCCTTATTGCCTGGTAAATTAAATGGCGTTGGTTTGTGCACGTGCAGCTGAAAAGGTACAGTGATCCCTCATCTGAGCTGGGAGGTTTCCCTCGCCGCACCCCTCTGGTGATCCAGGCCCCCGGGAAGCAGGATTGGAGCCAGGGAAAAGGACACACTGGTTTTCAGCTCCTTGCCCCATGGTGGCTCTGGAAGCCAGGAGAATGAAGATGGTTTTGCTCCCCCCAGTATGCCAGGAAAAGAGATGCAGAGATGGCCAATGGTCCTGAGAAATAAGCTGCCTGTACTGGAGTAGTCTGGATGCCCAGGGAAGAGTCAATGGTTGGACTCGATGAGCCAGTGGGTCTTTTCCAACCTGGTGGTTCTACAATTCTATGGTGGTGATTCTAAGACCTCAAGTAATTAAGGATGAAAGCAGCCCAGTAGATCCCTCCTGCCCTTCTCCTGGCAGCAGTGAGCAAAATGGTGTTGTAACAGTAAGGAGATGAGGCTCTGGAGCAAGTTCAGAGAAGAGCAACAAAGCTGGTGAAGGGGCTGGAGAACAGGCCTTATGAGGAGCGGCTGAGAGAGCTGGGGGGGTTTAGCCTGAAGGAGGATGAAGGGAGACCTCATTGTTCTCTGCAACTCCCTGAAAGGGACAGGACAAGAGGGAATGGCCTCAAGCTCCATCAGGGGAGATTTAGGCTAGAGATTAGGAGGAAGTTTTTCACAGAAAGGGTCACTGGGCATTGGAATAGGCTGCCCAGGGAGGGGGTTGATTCACCTTCCCTGGAGGTGTTTAAGGGACGGGTGGATGAGGTGCTGAGGGACATGGTTTAGTGTTTGATAGGGATAGTTGGACTCGATGATCCGATGGGTCTCTTCCAACCTAGTTGTTCTATGATTCTATGTTAGAGGAGAAAATGCATGTTTTCTCCCTTGGTCTCCCCATCCTTCCATATCTTTTCAATCAGCCTCTGCTAAGCTGCTGGCACTCTGGGGAACTCCATGGTCTGGCCCACTGCAAGTTCCTGGGAAGCTTCTTCAAGTGGGTGGGTTGTGCCCATGCTGTGCAGGATGGACCCAGGACATGACCCCACCTGCCGAAGCAACGCAAAACCCCCAAGTCTGGCTAAGATAGATGCTGGACAAGTTAAACCTCATTACTCTGTAATCAAGTCATTGGCATCCTGGTTTGGATCAGAAACTGTGTGACCAGCAGGTCCAGGGAGGTTATTCTCCCTCTGGACTCAGCACTGGTGAGACCAAACCTCGAATCCTGTCTTCAGTTCTGGGCCCCTCAGCACAAGAAGGATCTTGAGGCTCTGGAGTGAGTCTAGAGAAGAGCAACGAAGCTGGTGAAGGGGCTGGAGAACAGGCCTGATGAGGAAGGGCTGAGAGAGCTGAGGGTGTTTAGCCTGGAGAAGAGGAGGCTGAGGGGAGACCTCATTGCTCTCTCCAACTCCCTGAAAGGAGGTTGTGGGGAGGAGGGAGCTGGGCTCTTCTCCCAAGGGACAGGGGACAGGACAAGAGGGAATGGCCTCAAGCTCTGCCAGGGGAGGTTCAGGTTGAACATTAGGAAAAAATATTTCCCAGAACGGGTCATTGGTCACTGGAACAGGCTGCCCAGGGAGGGGGCTGAGTCCCCTTCCCTGGAGGGGTTTAAGAGACAAGTTGATGAGGTGCTGAGGGACATGGTTTAGTGTTTGATGGGAATGGTTGGACTCAATGATCTGGTGGGTCTCTTCCAATTTGGTGATTCTATGATTCTATGAAGTCCCATCTCCCCTCCCAGCACAAGCCAGCAACGTGCTGGATTGGGTCACACGTTCCCCCCAAGCCCTGCTGGTGGTGATCATCTCCTTGCTCCACAAGCGGCTGCTGGATCACCCGCTGCCCGCTGGCAAAGAGCTGCCTTATCTGTGCAGGCACGGGAGAGCAGGGCTGCCCTGCCTATCAGCGATCAGCGGATTACCAGGAGCTTATCAGTTTATTAGGGGACAAAAGACACTTAGCAGAAGGGTTCTGAGACAGTGCGAACAGCTGATAAGAAGCAGCCCAGCTTCTTAGACACGCCACGTCTGGCACATCACAGGCTGCGGGACGCTGTTACAAAAATAAGTAAGAGCACGGAGCACTCCGGGCAAGCGATAGCGCTCATGAAAGTCTAACAGTGTCGCCTTGATGTATGGGGGGACAGACGGCTCCCTCGCAGCACCACTCACTCGCCTCTCCAGCACCTTGGCTGCAGAACTGGGTGGCTCCAAACCTGGGCTGACTGCCTCCTCCCCAGCTCCTCCGTGGCCATCCCTGCCCCACTTCGATGCTCCACCAGGGGAGGTTTAGGCTGGACATCAGGAGGAAGTTTTTCACAGAAAGGGTAATTGGGCATTGGAACAGGCTGCCCAGGGAGGTGGTTGATTCACCTTCTCTGGAGGGGTTTAAGGGACAGGTGGACAAGGTCCTGAGGGACATGGTTTAGTGACTGATGGGAATGATTTGACTTGATGATCCAGTGGGTCTCTTCCAACCTGGTGATTCTATGATTCATCCCTGTTACCCCTCTCTGGGTCTCCCTACAGAGCCTGTTGGGCTTCATCTAGGGTAATTGGGGTTCCCCAGGTGGGGTGGCAGTGGGACAGGTGAGCGTTGGTGATGCTCAAGTGCAAAAGAACCCAGGGAAGACAAAAGGGCCCAAGGCAAAGCACATGGACACATTACAGTGAGGTGGGTGCTGGGTCCTTCTCCCAGGTAACAAGTGATGGGATGAGGGGAAATGGCCTCAAGTGGTGCCAGGGGAGGTTTAGATTGGATATTAGGAACAATTTCTTTATTGATAGAGTGGGGTAGCCCTGGCAGAGGCTGTCTGGGGCAGTGGTGGGGTCTCCATCCCTGGAGGGGTTCAAAAACTGCATGACTGTGGCACTTGGGGACAGAGTTTAGCAGGCATGATGGGGCTCGACTGATAGGTCTTTTCCAACCTCGATGATTCTGTGCTTCTAATGCATCAGTGGAAAATACCCAAAGGGTTTTAATTTTCCTTCCAAAGTTTCAGACAACTCTATTACTTCTTCTCTTCCCTCCTCATTTTTTTTTTGTTTTTAATTCTATTCCTTTTAATTAACAACATAATGGAACTCAATCCATTTCCAATCTCTTCTGGCAAGAAACAACCCTCCCCGGACTCCAAATGGCCTGACTAATAGGGTTAGAGGCTGTAAAAAGTACCAGACAAAATTTTTACCTTCCTCATATTAATTATCTTCGCTGAGCAACACAACCACAACTCTACAAGGAGCAGCATGGGCTGTCAAGAGGACACGCAGGGCTAGGTGGAGGTTGGCTGCCTAGGGAGAACACGATTCACCTGGGGGTGTTGGTCAACAGCCGACTGAACATGAGGCAGCAGTGTGCCCAGGTGGCCAAGAAGGCCAATGGCATCCTGGCTTGGGTCAGAAATGGTGTGACCAGCAGGGCCAGGGAGGTTATTCTCCCTCTGGACTCAGCACTGGTGAGACCAAACCTCGAATCCTGTGTTCAGTTCTGGGCCCCTCACCACAAGAAGGATCTTGAGGCTCTGGAGAAAGTCGAGAGAAGAGCAATGAAGCTGGTGAAGGGGCTGGAGAACAGGCCCTATGAGGAGCGGTTGAGAGAGCTGGGGGTGTTTATCCTGGAGAAGAGGAGGCTGAGGGGAGACCTCATTGCTCTCTCCAACTCCCTGAAAGGAGGTTGTGGAGAGGAGGGAGCTGGGCTCTTCTCCGAAGTGACAGGGGACAGGACAAGAGGGAATGGCCTCAAGCTCCACCAGGGGAGATTTAGGCTAGAGATCAGGAGGAAGTTCTTCACACAGAGGGTCATTGGGCATTGGAACAGGCTGCCCAGGGAGGTGGTTGATTCACCTTCCCTGGAGGTGTTTAAGGGACGGGTAGATGAGGTGCTGAGGGACATGATTTAGTGTTTGTTAGGAATGGTTGGACTTGATGTTCAGATGGGTCTCTTCCAACATGGTTGTTCTATGATTCTATAATTCTATTATTTGAGCCATTTTGGCAAGAGATGATTTGATTCCTGGCTTTTCTTCCTTCCTTACTGCTTGTTTTCCTCTCCTATAAGCTTTCACCTAGTAATTCCCCTTGGCCAAGGTTGCATTGATGGCTCTGGGACAATAAGTTGTATTCTGCTGCTGTTAGTGCTTTTAAAAGCAGTAATGTAGGGACCTTGAAGTGCTGTCAGTAATCATTTTTATGGTGGTCAGATTGCTCATTAGCACACTTGTTTTCAGATATTTAAGCTGGAAAGAAATTTATAGCCCTTGCATTTTTAACTTGATAACCACTCAATAGAACAAATAGAGTTGGAAATTAAAGCAGAGCTGGACTGGAAGAAATAGTCTTGAATGCTTTCCTCTTACCCCAGAGGTCTATGGAGATAAGTGCTTGGAGAACACAGCCTGGGGGAAGACATATATTCCTAGCCTACAGAGAGGTAATATCAGCTCAGGTTTACAGTGGTGATTAACCTCTAAGATGATCAGGATCTGGAGGTGGCCTTAAAGCAGAAAAGTTGAAAGCTTCTGCTCTGAGTCTAGGGGGAGAAAACCAAGGGCTGGGTCAGCGCATTAATTTTCAGGTCATATAACAAAAGAAACAGCTCAAGAGGTCCTAAATGATGCTTCCTAGAACTTGGTGGCAACAGGCTGGAAATAATCAGAGGATATAGAATCATAGAATTATAGAATCATAGAACAACCAGGTTGGAAGGGATCCATCAGATCATCTTAGTCCAACCATTCCTATCAAACATTAAACCAAGTCCCTCATGACCTCATATGGCACAGGGGTGGCTTTTCCTAAAGGCAGGAGCTTCTGGGGCTGGTTGGAACCTGTGTCTTGGTATGCTCCGTGTCTCGGTATGTGGTGTGGGAGATGTTGTGGGGTATGGGGTGCTCTGGCCCAGGGCTGGGCACAGCTAAGCAGCAGGAGGAGTCAGTATTTCCCCACCACACCTTCAGATCAGGCGACGGAAGAGTGAAGGGCTGAGCGAGGGGTTGTGTTGGGAAGGCTTTTATTTTCTGTAAAGCATTTTGGGATGCAGTTGGAGGCAAGGTGCTCCACAGATGCAAGCTCGTTAGAAGATCATTATCATTATTTACCTGCTGTGTCTGTCTGTCTCTAAATAGCATTAACTTTCAGCCTATTTATTCATGTTCCCCTCTCACATTATAGTGGCAAAACACCAGCTTGCCCAGTCTCTCAGCCTCTCAGCATCTCCTCCCCTCCCTATTTCTAATGCCCAGTAACACTGGTCATACTGGTCTGTGTTACAGAAGCTTGAGGAGCACAAAGCCAGTCTGTGCCCTGGGTTCAATCAATCCTGTGCTGCTGGGGAAAGTCAGATATTTCTTTCCGAATCCTTCTTGTGCTGAGGGACCCAGAACTGAACACAGGATTCAAGGAGCAGCCTCACCAGTGCTGAGTACAGAGGGAAATCCTTCTACAACTGTTTCACAGGAGGTGTCCCTGCCCATGGGAGGGGGTTGGAACTGGATGGGCTTTAAGGTCCCTTCCAACCCAACCCATTCCACAATTCTATGATTTTCAAATCTCTTCTACTACTACAGCTCAATATGGCAGAGAACAATATTCTAGTTTCCTCCAAAGGCCATTGTCATCCTTTTGATAGGAATGGTTGGACACAATGATCCAGTGGGTCTCTTCCAACCTGGCTGTTCTATGTTTCTATGATTCTTACAACATTCAAAGCATCCTCTAACAACAGCCAGCACAGCATCCCAGGGTCTTACATAAGCTGTGGGCTTTACTGACCCCAGCACAGGAGGGTCTTCAACCCATGGGGTCACTACCACATAAAAGGAGAGTGAGAATCCATCAAGGGGGAAGAGACCTGAGAACTTTGTGTTAATGGGAGGCTACATTAAAACCCATGGAGGGCTTGCTAAGCCTCTGCTCGCACTGCCAGGAGAGAGGTTTCCACAAATCCGCATCCATGCACACAAAATTTGGATCTACTTTGGAGATTAGCAACGCTCTGCAAGCACATGCAAGCTGGGATTTATGAAGTCACTCCCTCCAAGGCAGATGAACATCTTAATCTTTTAGTCCACTTTTAATAAAAGCTTGACATTAAAACATGTTTACACATTGTTTTGTGTTTGCTGGAGACTTGTGGCTTCAGTCCCTGGCTGCACTTCCCCACAGTTGCAGGAATGACCCAGCTCTTGTCTGGAAAAGCAGATTCCCCCCCTTGCAGCAGTGCAAATGTCAATGGGCTGTGATGGAAGATGGGGCAGGAGGGAGAAGGCGAACAGAAACCAGAGTACTGAGTGTGAGGATTTACTGTGCAGATTCAGAGCAGATGCTTCATGCAGCTAAAGATGGGGAGGAGGCGGCTACAGGCGAGGGACATGGTTTAGTGTTTGATAGGAATGGTTGGACTCGATGATCTGGTGGGTCTCTTCCAACCTACTGATTCTATGATTCTATGATACATGGACAAAGCAAGACCACTTCCACCTCCTTGACGCTTTGATCTCACTCTAATCCAACAGGACTGGATGAAAGCCATGGTCTCCAAAGATAAATCATCTGCTCCTCACAGCCAAGGGCTCCCATACAGACCTGGGAAAACAGTGGAGGAAGACATTGGCCTCGTTCACACCTCCTAAATTCACACGACTCCCTATTTGAATGCAGGATGAAGATGTTAGACCTGCTCTCTCAAGTGTCAGCTGTCCTGTCCCATCCAAGGGTGAGCTCTGCATCCTCCCAGTACCCAGGACAACAGAGATTTGAATGTCTTTCTCATGATAAGCCTGAGCCTTGAGTTTTTCCTCTGTTCATACTGGCAGGAGGAGAAGGATGCAGATCACCAGAGTCTGCCATCAGCCACACCTTCCATAGTTTCATATTGAAAATAAAAGTGCTTAAACTAAACGAGATCAGCCCCAGTGGTGCTGAGAGCATCAGGCCACAGCATCTGCAGCTCTTGGTATCTTAAAGTCAGCCCTAACTCTGTCCCAGCCACAGCTTCCTCAGCACAGACAGGGCCCTTCACAGCCCCCAACACCCTACCTTCAGAAAGAAATTCACAGTCTGGCATTTTAATCTATAATAAGCCATCTAGAGCCTTTCTTGTCTCAAACCCTACCAGGCTGACAGAGGTATAACATAACCAGAGGTCGATAAGGAAAGCTCGTAGCCCTTTGAGGCTCCTGGAGTCAGACAAGGAACCTAATTGGAAAGGCTGCTCTGAATGGGCTGACAGCAGTGACAGGCATAATGCAGGTTGTTGCTGCTTCCAGAGAGGGAGGAGCAGAGATAAGACAAAAGTCAGGCACCAATGTTGATCCCAAGGAAAACTGGGGAGATTGAGGTCCATCACCTTCTTGCATATTGAGCAGGAGCAGGGCCTTACTCCATCCACCTCCATCCTTACACCTCACTGACCCAGCTACAGCCACAACCTCATCCAGGGCTTTTTCCTGCCTCAGATGTCATAGAATCATAGAATCACAGAACAACCAGGTTCAAAGAGACCCATCAGATCATCGAGTCCAACCATTCCTATCAAACACTAAACCATGTCCCTCAGCACCTCATCTACCCGTCCCTTAAAACCCTCCAGGGAAGGTGAATCAACCACCTCCCTGGGCAGCCTGTTCCAATGCCCAATGATCCTCTGTGTGAAAAACTTCCTCCTAACCTCTAGCTTAAATCTCCCCTGGTAGAGCTTGAGGTCATTCCCTCTTGTCCTGTCCCCTGTCACTTGGGAGAAGAGGCCAGATCCCTCCTCTCTACAACCTCCTTTCAGGTAGTTGTAGAGAGTAATGAGGTCTCCCCTCAGCCTCCTCTTCTCCAGGATAAACACCCCCAGCTCTCTCAGCTGCTCCTCATAGGGCCTGCTCTCCAGCCCCTTCACCAGCTTTGTTGCTCTTCTCTGGACTCACTCCAGAGCCTCAACATCCTTCTTGTGCTGAGGGGCCCAGAACTGAACACAGGATTCAAGGAGCGGCCTCACCAGTGTCCTCCTAATGTCCTCCTAACGCCCTCCCACACCCATCAGGCAACCAAACCAGGCTTGGCATGGCAAGTCCCAAAGAAAAAGAAAATATCACAGAAGCTACTAGAACACAGACTTCAACATTGAGGTGTTCATCCTGCCCTTCTCTAGTGCCTGATGAGTGATGTTCCAGTTTATGCTGCCCATCTGTCAGGACATAATCCTTGCTAGGAAAAGAGAGGGGCATTAAAGAGTCCTGCACCATTTAAACTTGATATGCAGATTTATTGGCAATTCATATGCCCTTTGCTCCTCGAGTGATTGCACAGTTCAGGGTGCTGCTTCGTTTTTGCAGCCAACCGCCTATTCCCTCTCTGCCATCATTTTATAGCCAATAGAAGGGAGAGGGGCCAAAGACAAAGTTATTTAACATGTAGCTCTAACATCATCTGAACAGCCAGACTGGAGGGACAGAGCCATCGCGAAGCTGCCATCCGAGCACAGATGGGACCTTCTCCTGGTGCCCTGGCATGAGGCTCGTGTGCTGGCACGAGCTGCCCTGGCTTTGCCCAGCACTGGGGAGGGCTGCCATGAGGATTCTCCTAGGGACAGCAAAGCATTTTTAGACCTCTCTGGAGCTGGAGACTACTCACAGGGTGGGAGTTTTCCCAGGATGGACCTTGGATGGCAAATCAAGTTAGTGTTCACACAGGGAGAGAGCGGAGACATGCACTCTCCCCTCTCTATCTGGCTAGGCACTGCTGCCAGAACTGTATTAGGACCAGAGTTCTTAGAATCATCAGGTTGGAAAAGACCCATTGGATCATTGAGTCCAACCATTCCCATCAATCTCTAAACCATGTCCCTCAGCACCTCATTCACCCATTCCTTAAACCCCTCCAGGGAAGGTGAATCAACCCCACTCCCTGGGCAGCCTCTGACAGTGCCCAGTGAAAACAGTGCCACAGTGCTTTCTGTGAAAAATTTTTTCCTAATGTTCAGCCTGAACCTCCCCTGGTGGAGCTTGAGGCCATTCCCTCTCGTCCTGTCCCCTGGCACTTGGGAGAAGAGCCCAGCTCCCTCCTCTCCACAACCTCCTTTCAGGTAGTTGGAGAGAGCAATGAGGTCTCCCCTCAGCCTCCTCTCCTCCAGGCTAAACACCCCCAGTTCCTCCTCGTTTTACTGCTCTACCCAGCAAGAGGGAGGAACCGGTTCTGCCTTCTCCTACCCAGTTTCCCAGTGTCAAGGTACCTAGATGTCCCATCCCACCCCACCAGCCTGGAATGCAACACCCACGGGCTGGTGGGGAAAGCAAGGACTCATCCTACAGTCATTAGGGAATCCACTGGTCTCATCGTCCTATGCCAGGCACCCCAGGGCAGGGGACAGCACTGCCAATGCCCATGTCCCCAGGGAGGTCCCTGCCAGTTCCACTCCCTGCAGGAGCAGCTGGATGAGGCAGATGTGAAGGATGCAAGAGAGAGGTCAGTGATGGCACCAGTGACTCAGCCGCCTCCTGCAGCCACAAGCAACATGAGCTCTCATTCCACTCCAGTGCCAAAGGGAACTCTCTCGCCTCGCTGACAGCGTGAACATGCCACAACAGCACAGACACATGCACTATTTAAAAGGTTTCTCTTCTGGGTGAGACTGAATGAGGCCACAATTGCAGGAGGACGATGAAGCCAGCTCAACCCCACGTTCAAGGCATAAGCAATGGATTTCCACGCTGGCATCTGGGCCACAGACAACAGATGGAAGCAGAGCTGGTTTGAGACATAGTTCAGGGTCACATCCTGGGTTTGTCACTGATCTGCTGTCCCTTGGCTTCACTCTTACGCTTTCCAACCCATCTTGTCTGTTTAGATCGTAGCATCTTTCTCACCTACAAAGAGTACATTCCCCCCAGCAGAGATAGCTCCAGTTTAAGATGCTCTTCTTGCTGTTAGACTGCTGGAGTGGAATCATTAGGACAAACAAAAAAAAAGGAAAAGAAAAGGAAAGAGCAACAATATCCCACCGGTTTCCTACCCATCCTCAAGGGCCCTGCGCCCGCAGCAGCCAGGCAAAGGGTCCCAGTCTCTCTGCACAACCTGGAAGTTTCTGTCCTGTGTAATCAGCCAGAAAGTTCCTGAACCCAGAGAAGCAGCAGCAGCACACAGCGATGCAGCCTGACTCAGAGGACACGCTAGGATACAGAACACACACCCCTGGCTTCAGATGAATTAGAAGCGTGCCGCAAATTGCTAAAACCATTGCAGGGGATGAAAGCAACTTCACCGCTGACTTAATTGGAGTTCAAAAGCAGCCCAGCTCTGAGGGGAGGTTTTTGCAAGAGCCACACCATGGGCATTCTCGGCCTGGCGATTCCAAATCAGATTTGTTGTAAAACCCTCTTGCATTTGTAAGCCTTGCTGCCCAAGCCCTGCGCTCCTGCTGGGATCTGAAAGCAAAGGCTGATCTTGCTGGTTCTGATCAGCCACCGGTAATGGGTATCCTGCCATGTGAAAGCAAGTTCCTCTGGCTGCTTTGCAGAAGGCATGTGGGGAGCCAGCTCCTCTGCTCGCCCCTACGGCTGCCTCAGCAGAGCCAGGAGGACCGACAAATTGCAGCCACTGGTCCTGGTTGCCACACATACAGAGGAGCCCACACTGACGAAGCAAGAAAGGGCTGTTTTTAGACAGTCACTCTCCTGTCCCTAAAGGCTGAGAATCCAATCCTAACAGCTTTTCAAATGCTGGATAAATCCTGCCCTCAAGTCAAACATAGTTCTCACTCAGCACACAGGGTAAGGAAAATTTAAGTGCTGGGGAGGTTAAAGCATTTCCCCTGCGTCCCAGCAAGCATGAGAAATCATCCTGCTGCACTGAACACTCGACACTGAGTGTCTATCTGCTGGAGGGTCGGGAGGCTCTGCAAAGGGATCTAAACAGGCTGGATCCATAGGCTGAGTCCAATGGGATGAGGTTTAACACGGCCAAATGCTGGGTCCCGCACTTGGGGCACAACCCTATGCAGAGCTATAGACTGGGAGAAGTCTGGCTGGAAAACTGCCAGGAGGAGAAGGACCTGGGGGTGTTGGTTGACAGTCGACTGACCATGAGCCAGCAGTGTGCCCAGGTGGCCAAGAAGGCCAATGGCATCCTGGCTTGGATCAGAAATGGTGTGACCAGCCGGGCCAGGGAGGTGATTCTCCCTCTGGACTCAGCACTGGTGAGGCTGCTCCTTGAATCCTGTCTTCAGTTGTGGGCCCCTCAGCACAAGAAGGATGTTGAGGCTCTGGAGTGAGCCTCTGTGTGCATAGTTTTGCACGTACACACCACGAATACAAAGGCTTATACGGGCTCAAAGTTTCTTTTTACAACATTAAGCGATTGTTCTGCTGTGATGCTTCTCTTGTCTCTCACTGCTAACTTTTCTTCGGTAGACCTTGAGTTGTAACTTTGCAGTCTGTCGAGCTAGAATGCTCACACAGCTGTTTCTCATGGGAAAGCGTAAGATTCATGTAACTAATTGATTGCTTGTTTCTAAAGAAGAATTGTCAAGGCAGTTTTCTAAACAAACTCATTTGTAAACAAACAAAACAAAAAATAAACAAACTCATAAACCTCATTGCTCTCTCCAACTCCCTGAAAGGAGGTTGTAGAGAGGAGAGAGCTGGGCTCTTCTCCCAAGGGACAGGGGACAGGACGAGAGGGAATGGCCTCAAGCTCCACCAGGGGAGGTTTAGGCCGAACATTAGGAAAAACCTTTTCACAGAAAGGGTCATTGGGCACTGGTAGAGGCTGCTCAGGGAGGTGGTTGATTCACCTTCACTGGAGGTGTTTAAGGCACGGGTAGACGAGGTCTTGAGGGACTTGGTTTAGTGTTTGATAGGAATGGTTGGACTCGATGATCCAATGGGTCTCTTCCAACCTGGTGATTCTATGATTCTATGATTAGCCTATATTAATCGCATAAGGTATAAGAATCTGTTATGAACTTCAATAAAGTGGCTCACTGGAATCACTTTGATTGGCAAAGTGATGAACCCACTCCTCTGTCACCTACGCAGAGACCTTTTCCACCAAGAAGCTTCACACGGAGCTGCAGGCTGATCCACATGTAGTAAAAACTCAAGGATGGTGGCCCTTTTGTGCATAACACTGTGTGACACTGAGCAAACGGCAGCACAGAGCAGGGAGAGAAGGCAAAACCAGTGAATCCAGAGGGATCTCTACAACTCCACGCTTTCTCTTGACTCTTACGAGCACTGGTTTCTAACAACTTCCCTCCCCACCTCACCCCAGAGCAGTTGTCACCTGCAGGCTCCAACAGGCTCTAAGTTATGTGCAGCAACCAAAAGAAATCGATTAGTGATGAATCAGGTGGTTCATTGGCGACACGGATTGCCACTTTTCACAAGTACGGCTTGGAGATCACACAAATACAGCTACCAAGCAAAACACTTCAGAGAGCCTTCTCAAGCAATTAACATTCCCAGACTCCCATAGGGGAGTGTGGGACATTAAAGAGAACATGCTCTGCACAAGGAGAGAAACTCAGATTGGTTTGTTGACACTGGAGAGGAGTGTTTGTCTCCTTGCTTGTGAGTCTCTTTGCTCCCAGTTCCCAGGAAGAGCAAAGAAGACTGATGAAGGAGCTGAATTTACTGCGCTTACACTGACCTTCTCAGGAGATTCATAGAATCATAGAATCATAGAACAAACAGGTTGGAAGAGACCCATCAAATCATCGAGTCCAACCATTCCTATCAAACACTAAACCATGTCCCTCAGGACCTCATCTACCTGTGCCTTAAACACCTCCAGTGAAGGTGAATCAACCACCACCTTGGGCAGCCTCTGACACTGCCCAATGACCCTTTGTGTGAAAAACTTTCTCCTAATCTCTAGCCTAAATCTCCCCTGGTGGAGCTTGAAGCCATTCCCTCTTGTCCTGTCCCCTGTCACCTGGGAAAAGAGGCCAGTACCCTCCTCTCCACAACCTCCTTTCAGGGTGTTGGAGAGAGCTATGAGGTCCTTCTGCTTCTGAGAGAATTCCTTCTGCTCTCTGGTTTTGCTAAAAAAAGGACTCATCTTTAATTCTCAGAGCCCCAGGACATCCTTTCTTCACCTCCATCAGCTGTTTTACACCCTCCTCCCTTCCTGGAGAGGTGACCTGCAGGATGCCCTGATCCCCCATAAGGATGGGGTAATCACACCGAAAACTAAAAGTACGCTGTGTAATTAAAGCATGTTTACATCCTAAAGCTTGCACAGCATCGAATGAAACAATTTCATTTAAGTCAGCAGTGGGTCAAGCCTCCATCAGACCTGGTGGAAGGACCAGGGAGAGATGTGGGAGGAGGAGAAGGAAGCCCTTTCATCCTAATTAAAGCACAACCCAGCAAAGCTCATCTACCACCTTTCCAACACCTTCCAAACTGCTTAATCACGGACAAATGAGTTCCTGTAATTACAGCAGGAAGTGATTTATCTTGGGGTCCAGAGGTTTAGTAACATGACCTGGAGAGAAAGCTGGTGTCAGGAGAGAGGATAGCTTACTTGCAGCAGGGTCTCTGAGCCACACAGCTGAGCTCCGGGTCTCTAAATCCCTCCTCAATTCATTCCAGAGCCAGTAAATATAATATTTAGGTGTGCAGAGCAGACCCCTCTGGGGATTGTGTGTTGTGTGCTGTCTGACACTAGATGACTTCTCCAGGAGAGAGTGGGAACATCCTTGAGGAGGATCATTGGCAGATAGGTAGCTGCCTTCTTCACACATGGACATTTTTGTCCTGGCTGAACAGCCTAGTCCTTGGGCTGTGTGTTCATAGAATGATAGAACCAACAGGTTGGAAAAGACCCATCACATCATCGAGTCCAACCATTCCTATCAATCATTGAACCATGTCCCTCAACACCTCGTCCACCCGTCCCTTAAACCCCTCCAGGGAAGGTGAATCAACCACCTTCCTGGGCAGCCTCTGACACTGCCCAATGACCTGTGAAAAGGTTTTTCCTAATGTTCAACCTAAATCTCCCTTGGTGGAGCTTGAGGCCATTCCCTCTTGTCCTGTCCCCTGTCCCTTGGGAGAAGAGCCCAGCTCCCTCCTCTCCACAACCTCCTCTCAGGGAGTTGGAGAGAGCAATGAGGTCTCCCCTCAGCCTCCTCTTCTCCAGGATAAACACCCCCAGCTCTCTCAGCCCTTCCTCATCAGGCCTGTTCTCCAGCCCCTTCACCAGCTTCATTGCTCTTCTCTGGACTCGCTCCAGTGCCTCAACACCCTTCTTGTGCTGAGGGGCCCACAACTGAACACAGGACTTGAGGTTTGGTCTCACCAGTGCCGAGTCCAGAGGGAGAATAACCTCCCTGGCCCTGCTGGTCACACCATTTCTGATCCAAGCCAAGATGCCATTGGCCTTCTTGGCCACCTGGGCCACTGCTGACTCATGTTCAGTCGCTGTCAGCCAACCCCCCAGGTCCTTCTCCTCCAGGCAGTTTCCAGTCAGACTTCTCCTAGTCTGGAGCTGCTCAGGGTTGTTGTGCCCCAAGTGCAGGACTCGGCATTTGGCCTTGTTAAACCTCCTGCCGTTGGTCTCAGCCCAATTTTTGACCCTTCTCAAGAGAAAAGAAGATGTTTCCTCCAAGTTGAACGGGGATTTGACCACTGGTCCATCGCAGCTTAAACTTTTCCATGCAGTAGTTTCTTGTCAGAGCAGCAGCTTCCCTTTCTCTATAGTCCTTTCCTGCCTCTGCAAACAGCTGGAATAGGAATTCCTCAGCTTCACTGGGGTCTTGTCTTAGCAACTGCGTTTAAGTCAATATTCATTTGCTGTACGTGGCAACTTGAGGCAGGTACTCAAGAAAACAAACACTCCTGCATCACAGTGTCTGCGAAAAGCAGGTTTTGACTTAGCAGCGTCTCCAGTGACTTGCAATGGGAAGGTTTGGAGCACGTGCTGCTATCGTTAGCGACTCAGGGTGTTGCTGTTATTCGCTTGAGTCAGTAGGATCAACACAATGTTTGTTTCTGTGCACAGGGCTGGCAATTTAGACTGAACAAAAGGGTCTGAAGCCAGCAGCCCTAGCTCAGTCCTGCTCGATGCTTTATACATGCAAATAGGCACAATGGCTTCATTTGAAAGCTCAGCATGAATTTTCCATCTCCAAAGCATCTCCAAGGAAAACAGAGCACAGAATTCATTCTTGACAGGCCATCACAGAGTCTATTTCCCAGTCCCTGGCTCAAGGTCCCTCAAAAATCAAGAGGAAAATAATTTCCCTCAAGCACTGGGTTTGGAATTAAATGCCAGATCAGAACCTGGAGTAAATGCAGGGGGTGAGCAGTCTCGAAAGCCGCCTGTCCAAAGACTACCCTGGGCAGACTGGCTGCTGGAAGTCACCATCGCCTTCACTGGCTGCCACACTCCAGCCTTTCACTACAGTCTTGCTTATTTTGCTCACAGTCTCTTCTTTCACTTGTAACTTGAAGAACAATATGGTCTGAACCCAGGCCTGGATGGGCCAGCTCTTATTGTTCAGAGCAGCTCCTCCTTTCCAAATAAAATGGAAGAGTAAAAGAGAATTCATACCAAAAAAAAACCCTAAAAAACCAAAAAAAACCCCCAGCATGTTGTCAGTGTCAGGCCAACAAACACAAAGACAAGCTGCTGCTGTCACAGCTACAGCAGGTGAGGAAAGGAGCAGAGGCCAACAGAGCCCAAACTATCTCACACATTGAGCATTTCTTCTCCTCAGCGATGGGTTCTGAGGGAGACCTTAGAGCAGCTTCCAGTGCTGCAAAGGGCTCCAGGAAAGCTGAGGAGGGGCTCTGGAGGAGAGAGGACAGGGACAGAATGAGGAGGAGTATTTTCAGCTGAAAGGGAGGAGACTGAGATGAGATCTTGGGAAGAAATGTTTTGCTGTGAGGTTGGGGAGGCCCTGGTCCAGGTTGCCCAGAGCAGTGGTGGCTGCCCCATCCCTGGAGGGGTTCAGGACCAGGTTGGATGAGGCTTGGAGCCCCTGATCCAATGGGAGGTGTCCCTGCTCATGGCAGGATTGGAATAGGCTGGGCTTTAAGGCTCCTTCCAACCCAAACCTTTTTGTGATTCTATTCTGAGGTTTGTTACTGCCTACCAGAAGTTGGGTACATGGTCTTGAGCTCAACACAGCTCCCAGTAACAGCATCCATTCCAAACGCAGATAAGAGATGAGATCAGAATTAAACTGAGCTGAAACAACTTGACAGACGGTGCAGGCAAAGGCAGCACTAGAGCCAAGGGCTCCCGGCCCCCAGCCCCACGCGGCTGCTGTCAGCCAAGTGCCAGGAGGCAAGAGCTCAAGAGGGTTGTTTCTGAAGCACCTTTATCCAAGCAAGCTGGATAAACCCTGCTGCTGCTTAAAAGTCCTCTTGTAGGCATTTACAAACCCAGGCACTCAAACAGGAGGAATTCATCTGGCAAAGGGCTTTCTCTTTCACTGGACGCTGTTGGGAGTTTTACAACATGAGCCACAGGCTCGGAGGCTCTGCCAGATCCAGAGCAACCACCGACACCAACACCACTCACAGAGTCTGTGTAGGGGCATTGCTGGCATCCACCCCACTCCCTGGGAGACAGATAAACCCCAGGTTGACAGCAGGGAGGGAGAAGCAGCTTGCGCAGAAGTAGGATTAGAGCTGCAGAGCACCTCTCCTGGCAGGTTCATGCAAAGGACTGAGCAACATCTTGGCTGCACACGCTGGAAATCCCTGCAAGTGGCAACCCACGTGCCCAGCAGGAAGCAGCTCTGTCCTTTGGATTAAATTGACAGAAGTGTTAAAAAAAAAAAAAAAGAAAAAATCAGAAGCTTCTGTTACACCCAAAACCAGCTGATTTATGCACTTTTGGAAACTCTTCCTGTGAAGCGTAGACTAAGATCAATAGCCAGATTGAAAGCACAAGCGAAGTACAGTCAGTAGTCCCTTGTCTTCTTCCACACAAGATCACACACAAAAAAAACTCAAGCAAAAACAACATTACAGCCAGAAAAGCAGAGCAGGAACAATGAATTCTTGATTTCCCATAGATTCTTTTCCCCACCAGCAACTTCCCCATCAAAACGACTCAGTTTAGAAGCAACAGTAAAGTGCCTTTTGACCCCCAGCTCAGGCTGGGGTCTGCGAAGTCAAGCTGAGCTCTCTCTCCACTTCATACATCACCAAACCCCAAGTACAGAACCTCACAGCAGAGCTGTGTTTGCAACTGCTCTGTTACCACGCAGGGCAGGGGAGGCTCCGGCTCCCTCCTCTGCCCCTGCAAAGAAGACAAATAATCTAAAAGATAAAAAAGCTTCGTTATTTCTCACTCAGAAGCTAAGAGATCTTGTTACTGAGTCAGTCCTGGGAACCCCAGCAATGACCCCTGCACTCAGCGCCTCAGCCACAGCCTCTCTGGGGCCTCGATGTTTTGTCCAGAGCTGGGACTTGAACGTTAATTAAAGGTTAATGAAGAGGATCAGAGCACAGACATCGGTGCCCTCTACTGGGACCAGTCAGAAGGGCTTATCAGGGAGCACTGGGTACCTAGTAAAAGGGCTGGGAATCATGGAATCATAGAATCACCTAGTTGGAAGAGACCCACTGGATCATTGAGTCCAACCATTCCCATCAATCACTAAACCATGTCCCTCAGCACCTCGTCCACCCATCCCTTAAACCCCTCCAGGGAAGGTGAATCAACCACCTCCCTGGGCAGCCTCTGTGGTTTTCCATGGAAAACCTTTTCCTAATGTCCAGCCTGAACCTCTCCTGGTGGAGCTTGAGGCCATTCCCTCTTGTCCTGTCCCCTGTCCCTTGGGAGAAGAGCCCAGTTCCCTCCTCTCCACAACCTCCTTTCAGGCAGTTGGAGAGAGCAATGAAGTCTCCCGTCAGCCTCCTCTTCTCCAGGATAAACACCCCCAGCAGGGCAGGGGCGATACCCTCTCCAGAGCTTGGCAAGCAGCATCCTCTCCCCAGCTCCCTCCCTCCCATCATCATCGCACTGCACTGCCTCCCATTCCCCGTCCCTGAAAGTCTCTGTTTAAGATTTCTGCCATCAGGCAGGAGGAAATCAAATGGTCTTATCAGAGTGCATTAGGGCTAACATGCCTTGGCCTGCTGCCGCGCTACCGAGCTGTGTGCCAGCCGGGCTCAGCGCCTCCAATCTCCTCAGCGAGGCACCTCTGTGGCTCTGAGCTGAATGGAGTTTGACAGTGCTCAGGAAAAAGAAGATCCCGAGGGGAAGGAAAAGAAGGGGGAAGGTGGGCTTTACAATTTATAAAACCACTTTCAGTTTGACTGCATTAGCTTCGCCTTAGGCTTTCAAACATGACGGAAACCAGGCAGCAAGAGAAGGGAGAGGGGAATGGGGGAGGGAGAGAGGGGATGGCAATGAAGGAGAAAGCTGTAATTGCAATTGCTGGAATTCACTTTTAATGCTAGCTGCTGAATACAGTAAACACACTCTGGAGTCTGGGGAATAGGCATTGATTTTTTTTTTTTTGCAAGCGTTCCAGTGAAAAGCTTCAAATCAATCCTGTTCTGTCAGACACTTTTGCCTCTTGGCCTCCAATTACTCTCTCTCCACACCCACCCTTCCCTTCCCTTCCCTCACCTTCACCAGGCACACCTAACGCTGCAGGAAAACTGTTCTACTGGGCATCCCACCCTGCACCAGTTGAGAGGAGCTGGGGGGGTCCATGCGGAGACAAGACAGAGTACACAACCTCAGCATAAGAGCACACACGGGAGTTAGGGACAGCCAGAGGCATGGGGACAGCTCCCAAGTGTTTCTTCCTCGTCACATCTCCATAGACATCATGAGAAATACTTTGGAGGTTCAGTCAGTGCTTCGTTTTTCCCTTTGCTTCTTTCCATCACACACAGGGATACCTCACAGTGAGGTGCTGGGCACGGGGCACGCAGGAACTGGTTGGTTTTTGAACCTAACCATCAGAGACTTCATAGAATCATAGAATCACGAGGTAGGAAGAGACCCTAAATCTCCCCTGGTGGAGCTTGAGGCCATTCCCTCTTGTCCTGTCCCCTGTCCCTTGGGAGAAGAGCCCAGCTCCCTCCTCTCCACAACCTCCTTTCAGGCAGTCGCAGAGAGCAATGAGGTCTCCCCTGAGCCTCCTCTTCTCCAGGATAAACACCCTCAGCTCTATCAGACGCTCCTCTTCTTCTCCAGTCCCTTCACCAGCTTCGTTGCTCTTCTCTGGACTCGCTCCAGAGCCTCAACATCCTTCTTGTGCTGAGGGGCCCACAACTGAACACAGGATTCAAGGAGCGACCTCACCAGTGCTGAGTACAGAGGGAGAATAACCTCCCTGGTCACACCATTTCTGATTCAAGCCAGGATGCCATTGGCCTTCTTGGCCACCTGGGCACACTGCTGGCTCCTGTTCCTACTTCTACACAGAAACACCAAGGACTCAGTACAAGCGGAAGCCTCCTCTCCCACCCACCTTCCCAAGAAGCCCTCCAGCTCTCTACATGTCACAATCTCAAGTACATTCCCAAAGTTTTATTTTCCAGTGACAGCCAAGGCTGGATTTTCATTCCAAACGCATTTGTAGGCTTGCTGGTAAGGTTTGGTCCCTCCTAGGTTTCTCGGAGGCAGAAGCTAAGGGGGAAGCACTGTGCATGGTAACACAAGCATGGCCAGCACGTCCCCTGCTCAGGCTGTACAGATCCCAGCACGTCCTACCAGCTACAGAGCCTCAGCTGGCAAGCTTCAAAGCAACGGGAAAAAAAACAAAAAAACTTCCTAAGTCAGGGACAGTTCAACGCTCTTCTTGTAACTTCTGCAGAGACACGGTGTAATGATTTTACAATAAGCGTGGCATTGGCTTTGATTGTCTCGCTGTGTCTAATATGAGCAGATAAGATGTATGAGAGAAGAACCGCTCATCAGCTATTTGTGGTAAGGGTTTTGATGCTTCCTAGGACTGTCCCCTGGATTGCAGCGTTCTATTAATCTGCCGCAAGAACAGAGGAAGGATTATTAAGTAGAAAATAAATCTAGATGGTGGGATAGAGACAGCAAGCCCGATCGTCACACAAGAGGTGAGACACGTGCAGTCCTCTGTAAATTCAAGGTGAGGCAAAGCTGCTTATTTCATAGAATCGTAGAATCACCATCAGGTTGGAAGAGACCCACCGGATCATCGAGTCCAACCATTCCTATCAATCACTAAATCATGTCCCTTAGCACCTCATCCACCCATCCCCTAAATCCCTCCAGGGAAGGTGACTCAACCCCCTCCCTGGGCAGCCTCTGACACTGCCCAGTGACCCTTTCTATGAAAAATCCTTTCCTAATATTATTTGTCATGTTTTAATTTCAGGTGAGTCTCAAACAACTGTTTCCTGTGGGAGCAGAGGAGCAATCAAGTGCATCCCACAAGAAAGTATTCGCTCCTTTAATACTGTGTTCAGTTCAGGGCTACTCACCACAAGAAGGGTGTTGAGGCTCTGGAGCGAGTCCAGAGAAGAGCAAAAAAGTTGGGGAAGGGGCTGGAGAACGTGCCTGATGAGGAAGGGCTGAGAGAGCTGGGGGTGTTTATCCTGGAGAAGAGGAGGCTGAGGGGAGACCTCATTGCTCTCTACAACTACCTGAGAGGAGGTTGTGGAAAGGAGGGAGCTGGGCTCTTCTGCAAAGTGACAGGGGACAGGACAAGAGGGAATGGCCTCAAGCTCCACCAGGGGAGATTTAGGCTGGAGATTAGGAGGAAGTTTTTCACAGAAAGGGTCATTGGGCATTGGAATAGGCTGCCCAGGGAGGAGGTTGATTTCACCTTCCCTGGAGGTGTTTAAGGGACAGGTAGATGAGGTGCTGAGGGACATGGTTTAGTGTTTGATAGGAATGGTTGGACTCGATGATGCAATGGGTCTCTTCCAACCTGGTGATTCTATGATTCTAAAGCAATGACTGAAGCCTCCCAGGACAACACTGGTCTTCATACTTCTCCAAAACAGACACTGATGGAAACAGACACTCCCATCCCACACCCGCCTTTTTCCTGTCTACCTTTGTCACGCACAGATCAAGACCTCCTGGTATAAAGGATTTGCATTCACACACCTAACTAAGTGTGAGGAAGAGCTACCATTGTAGTGACATGACCTTCAGCTCTTCTCAGGCTTGACGTTTTCTTCTGACAGCTCCCACATTCACCCTCAAATTATATGTACTGTACATGACTGTTAAGAATAATCACAGTGTTTGTAGTGGTGTGTTAGGCACCAAATTATGTATAGGCAAAGCGATTAGAGAGCAGAACAAAGTGATTGTTCATGCAGCTAATGGCCAAAGTACCACTATTTTCTATCAAGACAATTTGCAGCAAGCACAGCATCTTCTCACTCCCCAGCCACAAGCAGCATTGCGTGAAATCTTCAAAACCAAATATGTTATCAGAAGTCTCAACAGCAGAGCTCAGGGAGGGGTGGGGGTGTTGCAACAGCCTTGATAGCTTTTAATTCTTCTCACCTTGACGCCTTTCCTCTCTGTCCCAAGTGTCCTTCTGCTTTGAGCTTTGCACAGCGCTGCAGCTTAGTCGTGCACTGAGCACTTAATGGCATGAAAGCTTCTGCTACATCATCGTCAGAGGAAAAACCGTCTTTTTAAGCTTGTTTACTAAAAATGTGAATCAGCTATCCATCTCAGTTCCCTGTCCTACAAGCCTCCAGTCACTGTCTCACATTCAGAGTGCTGGTTTTCCCCGGAGGAAGCTGGAAGTTGCTCAAAACAAACACAAAATCCATGCCTTTCGCCGTTGATGGTCTTGTCATCACTGCTAAAGACCTCGGGGTCTAGGTCCACCCAGCATCTCACACAGCTCAGTGCTGCAAGCAGGTCCAACATTGTCCCAAATCTCTGGCCTATCTGGATTAACTTCTTCCCCTCATTTTATCTTCTCCAAAAGGCCAAGCATCTGCCTTCTAAAGCCTGCCCAGGTTTCAGCTGGAAAGCATTCTGTGCTGCGCCCTTTCGGAATAACAGATCTAACCCTGTCATCAGCACAGCCAGACCAAGAAGGAGGTTACTTTCATCACAGATTGTCCCATGAGGTAGGAAGGAAATACCAGAACTTCTCCTAGAAAGATAAAGAATCTCAGTCTGGAGGTTGATGAGCAGCTTGTACAACTGATGGAGAGGAGGGGATGCCGCAACTGCAGGGAAGGAAGTGATGAAGCTTTGGAAGTAGGCGAAGGGAATGCTGGTGCCCTTGCTACCTCTCCCTCCAAGGTTGATGCATCTGCCAGGAGGTACAGCATGTTCTCTCCTATTGATCTATCAATGTCTGCTTTACAGAGAAGGGATTACTCACTTCTGAAAGCATAGCAAGGTTGCCACTGATGAAAATCAATGGGTTGGAGCTACCCAGCCTTCATTTAATTAGATCTCACTGTAAACACACCGGGAGCAGAGGAGAGATTCTCCGTGACCACCTCTGCTCCGCGTTCCTCTCCTCAGGTTTAGACAAGTACCTTCCTGGTATTATCAAGATAAATTGACTTAACCGACTGGCTTGTACTGTCTATTCCGTAGCCAAAGAAAGGCAGAGAGCAGTTCTCCACCACCTTGGCCCATAGCTGGGAACGCCAGCCACAAAGAGAAGGACGCTAGAGACGTGCAAGCAAATTACTGGCAATTAGCTTTGTGGAAAAGTGGATTGGATTAAGACCGAGTGTGAGATCAGGCAGCCTTTTACAAGCTAAATAAGCAACAAGCAGTTCAAGAGAGATTTCTCCCCCTGTTTACAAGGCCAACCAAGGCCAGGTTAATTAATCTCTCTTTCCCATTGCCCTTCTCACTCGGGCTTGTTCTCTACTTTGAGCAAAGCACCCGAGACAGCCGCTCAGATCTCTCACATTGCAGGGTGATGAAAACAAAGGCACACATGAAAATTGCTTTAGAGCTTAGCCTCTCAGAGAAAACAAACGCTTCCGTTGCTGTAATTAGGACTAGGCATGCAAAAAAGAACCAGATCTTTGACTGCTGCTTAACCGGGGATAGTAAATAAAAATAACAGCAGTTCCTTCCCACATACGCACACACACACAAAACGAGGCAAAGAAAAAGGCAAGACTGTTTTTCTGAAGCTCACATAAGAGGCTGGTTCATCTCTCTTGATCCTCATACAAAGGCAGATCCCAGACTGTGGGTCTGTGCATGCTTAAAAACCAGCCAGCGATGCCATATCAAAAAACAAGGCATTCAAACACACACTTCTCCCCCTGGGGAGAGCTTATACACAGCACAGACACGCGGTTATGGTGTTTCATGAATCGCTCAGAGCTATTCAGATCCAACAACCAGGGCTACAATACAGAACATCATCTTAAAGTGGTGGCACAGCCCCCTGCGAAGCTCCCAGCCAGCAGCCAGCAGCTGGGTTAGTGACATGCCAACACTTCCATTTGGAAGCTGCCCTCCCTGCTCCTCCTCCAGACATGTTTTAAGGCCTTTAGCAACAGTGACAAATTCTCACGCGTTTATTTTAATGCAAAGGTTCCCAACGATATTTGCTTGAACCTGCCATTAGCAGCACAATTAGAGGCTGAGCTGAACTGCACCTCAGCCAGTCCTCTCTGCGCAAACACTGCCTCCATCCTCTTCTCTTGCTAAGGCAGTACACCTCAGTTCCTTTCCTAATATTTATGCAGGAAACAGAAGGCAAAAATGCAGCAGACACCAGCGCTGAGCATTTTCATAGCCCTGCAAAAGGTCAGAAGTTAAACTCATGAACACATGGTGAGGTTGCTCCTTGAATCCTGTGTTCACTTCTGGGCCCCTCAGCACAAGATGGATGTTGAGGTTCTGGAGCAAGTCCAGAGAAGAACCACAAAACTGGTGAAGGGGCTGGAGAACAGGCCCTATGAGGAGCGTCTGAGAGAGCTGGGGGTGTTTAGCCCAGAGAAGAGGAGGCTGAGGGGAGATCTCATTACTCTCTACAACTCCCTGAAAGGAGGTCGTAGAGAGGAGGGAGATGGCCTCTTCTCCCAAGGGACAGGGGACAGGACGAGAGGGAATGGCCTCAAGCTCCACCAGGGGAGATTTAGGCTAGAGATCAGGAGGAAGTTTTTCACACAGAGGGTCATTGGGCATTAGAACAGGCTGTCCAGGGAGGCGGTTGATTCACCTTCCCTGGAGGTGTTTAAGGCACAGGTAGATGAGGTCCTGAGGGACATGGTTTAGTGTTTGGTGGGAGTGGTTGGACTCGATGGTCTGATTAGTTTCTTCCAACCTGGTTGTTCTATGATTCTATGATTCTCTGGTGCTCTTTTAAACACAGCTCGTGTGCAAACCTTCCATCTATGAAGACTTCACAGAGCTAAAAGTCTCTGAATTTACTGGTGGTTTGGCAATGGAGTTGATGGGCAGCGAGATCTAAGTGGCTGTCTAGAAACATCAGTCAGCATCAGGATTTGCCCTGTCCAGAAAGAACGTCTGCTCGCACAAAAACCTCTTAAGGACATAATCCACAAAAGCTGTGGAGCAGAGAGAGGGCTGCAAGAGCTCTCCTGGCACAGCTCCGTTAGCAGCAGAAGAGTCTACAGATAAAACAGGGCTGGCAAATCTTCTCTTACAAGAGATCGACTACCAACCCTGCTGTCTTCCACCTCTTCCCACGTTTCCCTTCCAAGCACGCCTTATCATCTCTCAGCCCCAGCACAGCTCTGCAGCACCGTGCACTCAAATCTTCCCTTGTGCAAGAGGCAGGTGCCAAAGTCTTGAGTCGCTGGGCTCGTAGCCTAGCAGATCCCTGCAAGCTAAGGACACGGGGAAGGAGCACACTCTCCATCCATGTTTGGATCCAGGTGCGAACTCCAAGCCACTTCATAGAATCATAGAACAATCAGGTTGGAAGAGACCCATTGGATCATCGAGTCCAATCATTCCTATCAAACACTAAATCATGTCCCTCAGGATATCATCTACCTGTCCCTTAAACACCTCCACGGAAGATGAATCAACCACCTCTCTGGGCAGCCTCTGACAATGCCCAATGACCCTTTCTGTGTGAAAAACTTCCTCCTAATCTCTAGCCTAAATCTCCCCTGGTGGAGTTTGAGGCCATTCCCTCTTGTCCTGTCTCCTGTCACTTGGCAGAAGAGCCCAGCTCCCTCCTCTCTACAACCTCCTTTCAGGGAGTTGGAGACAGCAATGAGGTCTCCCCTCAGCCTCCTCTTCTCCAGGATAAACACCCCCAGCTCTCTCAGCCGCTCCCCTTAAGGCCTGTTCTCCAGCCCCTTCACCAGCTTCGTTGCTCTTCTCTGGACTCGCTCCAGAGCCTCAACATCCTTCTTGTGCTGAGGGGCCCACAACTGAACACAGGATTCAAGGAGCGGTTTCACCAGTGATGAGTACAGAGGTAGAATCACCTCCCTGGCCCTGCTGGTCACACCATTTCTGATCCAAGCCAAGATGCCATTGGCCTTCTTGGCCACCTGGGCACACTGCTGGCTCAGGTTCAGTCGGATGTCGACCAACATCCCCAGATCCCTCTCCTCCTGGCAGTTTTCCAGCCAAAAAAAAAAAAAGTCTTTTCTTCCTGAAAGACCAATAGATTCCAGGTAGGAATAAGACACCCTTCACAACAGTTCTTCCTCCTCAGGAGGCGTGACCTGGAGGAATTGCTAAAATACACTTTTCTCTGGGTTTTTTGAGAGAGTTCTGCTGATAAAAGGACAGGCCCAGGGACAGAGGCTGTGGAGAGAGGAATACATCCTACAAAGAGGCACGAGGTGAAGGTGGCTCGATCAGCAGCTATCATCAGCTTTTAGTTGGAAAGATTATGGCAGTTATTATTGTGGTAAGGGCTCTCTACGAAAAATGTACAAGGGAAGGAAAAAACTACTCTGATTTCTAGATTATCTCATTTCTTAAGACCTCTTGTTATGAACTGCTTTCAGGTATCACCATGGATTTCAGTCGGCAACTCAAACTCCTTCATCCTTGGCTGCAGAACACCTGTGGAACAGGAACATTGAGGTGACTAGGGCAGGGACAACCACCGATTTTTCTTTTTCTATTTCTCTTTATCAGGGATAGAGAAGGAGTAAATGGAGCATGCACTGAAAAAAAAAAAAAAAAAAAAAAAAAGAACAAAAGTCAACAGAAAGACCGAGTTAAGTTACAAAATAGCACATCTCCAAGCCCTCCATTCTTCTCTCAAATGTGGTTCAAATTGGTTAATGTGTTAAAAGATTACTGGGGTAGAAAGAGCAGGAGAGATGGACAGAACGCAATCACAAGCGCCTCATTTCTCTTGGAAGCTCTATTAATGGGCAAGAAGCCCTTTTGCACACAGATAAGCCCGAAGCAAAGTGTAGCAGTAAGGAAGACAGAAGGAAAACGCCCTCCAGGGTCGATGTCTCCCTGTTTTGCTGGCAGCTTGTCCAAGGCCTCCTTTAGGCTCCCCTGCAGCAGTGAGCACACAGCGCTCTGCGACGGAGACAGCTCCTCTAGCAACAGCTTCTCCGCAGTTAATCATAACGCAAGCTCAGCCCTCAACCTTTCCCACTCCTCCCATGTTAATTGTCTTTATTTCCGCAATAGTGTCGCTCTCGTGACTTAACTTTTCTCCCAGCGATAGGAATGGTTGGACTCGATGATCCGATGGGTCTCTTCCAACCTGGTTGTTCTATGATTCTATGATTGTAAAGGACCTGGAAATACTTGCGGAGCCGCGTAAGACAGGAAATCATTTCACACGTCAAGCCCACTTTGATCAGGGGCTGCTCATGTAAAAGAGCACAAATCAATCAGCAGTGGTATTGACACAGTGGGTGGGATACAGGTATTTTTCTCCCGTTTCAGGCAGTTCCTCAGCCACAGATCCTGAAGCTCTTGGACTGGGAAACGCATCCCTTAGAATCATAGAATCATAGAACAACCAGGTTGGAAGAGACCCATTGGATCATTGAGTCCAACCATTCCTATCAAACCAACCATTCCTATCAAACACTAAACCATGTCCCTCAGGAACCCCCCATGTTCCCCCCACTTTTCGCTGTCTTTGATGGAGCTGTGCCAGCTGGCATCAGGGAAAGATATATACCCCTTGCCACACGAGTCCATCCCTCACGCAGCTTGACAGCAGCTCTAGGAACACAAATACCCAGCAGCAGAGTTTCCCTAAGCGGATTCAGCAGACCTGGGCTCAATTCTCAGCTTTAACAGCTGCCGGCCTGGGACAGCCGAACCGAAAACGTGACACAACCCAGTCTGACTAAATTTAGTTCAGGGCTCCACGCTAGCACCCTCCCCGACGCCGCTTTCTCCCTCTGAGCCCTTCCAGCCAATGCTTGTTAAGCCTCATCACAAGCTGTAAAGCTCAACGGAGCTCCCATCAGCGCCTCAAGCAGGCCACCCAAGCGTTGTTATATCTTCTGCACGACTCAAGCAAATCATTTAATTTCAGTACCTCGCTTCCTCTAAGGGATCATTCCTCCTTTTTCTTCTATCCCCAGCTTTAGGTACGGCTTTTAACACCAAAGGTCCCAGGCCATGCAGAGGGGCTCTAGGTGTGACGGTGATTCAAATGCTCTCCCTGCTCCCAAGCCCAGACAAGCAAAAAAGCAGCAGCCACCTCCACCACAGGAGCTGCACCAGCAGACGATTCGTTCCCAAGTGACTTTTTACATGAGATCCAGCTTCTAAGGGCTAATGACAAGCACACGTGCTGCTGCAGCACGCGGAGCTGACCGAATAGCTTATCACCTTTCCCTTCAGCTTATTACACCTTGGCAGCTTTGTATCTGGGAAAAAGGAGCTCAGAGAAACCATTTCACTCGGAGCTCTCTAGCAGGGCCCAGCATGGCTTTGAAAGGAAAAAAACCTCAGATAGACACAAGCACCGTTTCCTCTGGGTCAGGTGGCTGCTTTATCTCCCCGAGAGGTCTGTGCAGGCAGTGACAACACAGAAGCCCCACACACATCTTGCCAGTGCAGTCACCAGGCCATTCAGTTCAGCTTTTCAGAGGGAAAACAGGGCCTTAGAAAGATTTCCGATTACCAGAAAGAAAAAAAAAATAGATACTCTGAAGGGGTATGATGCAGGGAGCCAGGCAGATGCTCCCCCGTGCACCCCACGAGAGGAGCCAGCATCCCCACTTGCATGGATGCTCCCCAGTGCACCCCACGAGAGGAGTCAGCATCCCTGCTTGCACGGATGCTTCCCCTTGCACCCCATTAGAGGAGTCAGCATCCCTGCTTGCATGGATGCTCCCCGGTGCACCCCACAAGAGGAACCAGCATCCCCACTTGCATGGATGCTCCCCTGTGCACCCTACAAGAGGAATCAGCATCCCGCTTGTACAGATGCTCCCCAGTGCACCCCATGAGAGGAGTCAGCATCCCCGCTTGCACAGAATCCCTCCACTGCTTCCAATTTCTCCAAAGGACCATCACACAGTTGCACGTCGGCGCAGGCACAAGGGGAGACTCAGTCCTGGTGAGGCAAAAGGAGAGGGTAAAGCTGGGGCGAGGCAGTTTGGCTGAGGGGAGTCGGGAGTGTGATCGGGTCCCTCCGCTGCCCACAGGGCACCAGGCAGGGAGCAGAGCCTGGCCTGTCGCATCCAGCATCGGCTCCTTGGTGCAGCGGAGCTGTGCTCTCTCAGGCGGAAGAGACTGCAGCTCCCTTCTGCACGCTGAAACCAGCTCTGTTGCCAGTTCCTTCCAGTATGTAAAACAAAGAGATGTCAGCTCCCAGTGACAATGAAATTACAGTTTAAGGGAGTTCTGTACCTGTCAGGAAACAAAGCCCTGACCCTCCAGGCTGTCTACAGATTGCTCAGGCACCGTTGTTAGAGGTTTTGTTTCTTCTTCTTGTGAACACGGCAAGAATCATAGCATCACCACACTGGAAAAGACCCATTGGATCATCCAGTCCAACCATTCCCATCGATCACTAACCCATGTCCCTCAGCGCCTCGTCCACCCGTCCCTTAAACCCTCCAGGGAAGGTGAATCAACCCCCTCCCTGGGCAGCCTCTGACACTGCCCAGTGACCATTTCCATGAAAAATTTTTTCCTAATGTTCAGCCTAATCATCCTCAGCCACCAGCAGCAGACATAGACGTGGTGGAAAGAGCCTGTGAAATTAATGGCTTCTTCCAAAGCAGAGGAGCCTTTGGGAAAAGGGTTGGAAACTCAGAGAGGCTCCTGCCTTCTTCAGCAACCTCCAGCACAGTGGGAGGGAAAAGGTTGAGCTGACACGGTGCCAGCCTCATGCCCTGACCTCCAGTTCTGCAGGACATGGTGCACATGAGAGACATTTAGTCTAGGTATTAGGAGGAAACATTCTGTGAGGGTGCAGAGGCCCTTGAACAGGTTGCCCAGAGAAGTTGTGGCTGCCCCATCCCTGGAGGGGTTCAAGGGCAAGTTGGATGGGGTTTGATCCCCCTGATCCAGTGGGAATTGTCCCTGCCCATGGCAGGGGTGGAACTGGATGGTCTTTGAGGTCCCTTCCAACCCAAACCATTCTATGATCTGATGAAAATGAGCTAGGGAGGCAAACCCCCGAGGTTTAACTCACGTAGGCAGCAAAATTTCCACCCTGTTCAGTCCTCAGTGGGGGTGAACTCCAGTTGCCAGCTCAAGCTTAGCCTGAGTTGGAAGGGGGGGGGGTAGGGGGCTGTTTTTCTTCTTCTTTTAGCTCAAACTCAGCACAGACTCCTTTTTTTTTATCCCCTCCCTGCAGATCAATCTATGGAAATGAGCTCAAAGCCAGGATCACATTGTTTGCATGTACTTTTAAGATACAATATAAGGCAACTAGCAGTAGCCTGGAGCCTCAGGCAAACTCCCTGCAGAGAAAACACCAACGTGTTGCAAAGCAGCTTATTCCCTTTGCGGTGCAGACCCGCTTTGGGCTGAAGGAAAGCTGTGAAGATCACCAGGTAGCTCCCATGCTCCACACAAGCGAAATGGTTGTGGCGTCAGGTAGGCTTCCCTGCATCAACAGCAAGAAGCTGGGATGCTGTGGAGCACACGGAGGGAGAGCTGCTAATTAAAAGCCCCCAGGAAACCGCTTTGGAAAAGAGATGTAAAAAAATAAAAAATAGAAGGGGGAAAAAAAATATCACAATTGCAAAATTCCTGACTGAAGCATTTAATTTTCGTTTTCTAGTACAATAGGAGGAATGCAAACAATAGCTGAAAGGAAACCCTCCGATTGTCATGAAGCAGAGTGTCACGTTCATTTTTCATCAAACATGGATGAACCCTATTAAAAATATATACATACATATATATAATCGCTATTTCCTCACTTCATTATCTCCCTCTTGGAGAAAAACCACATTCCCTCAGGACAGCTTGCTGCCAGCTCCATTCCCAGCCCTGTGCCCTCTTCTGCTGCCCCAAAGCTGCTCCAATCACTCTCCTTCTGTTTCTCACTCCAGATCCAAGAGATATGGAAGGAAAGAGAGATCCACAAAGGCTGGATAGAGATTCAATGAGACCCAGTGGGTCCCGCCCTCTGGTCCTAAAAACTCCATGCAACACTCCTGGCTTAGGGGAGAGTAGTTGGAGAGCTGCCTGGCAGAAAAGGACCCGATGGTGCTGGTTGACAGCGACTGACCATGAGCCAGCAGTGGCCCAGGTGGCCAAGAAGGCCAGTGGCATCTTGGCTTGGATCAGAAACGGTGTGACCAGCAGGGCCAGGGAGGTGATTCTACCTCTGGACTCAGCACTGGTGAGACCAAACCTCGAATCTGTGTTCAGTTCTGGGCCCCTCAGCACAAGAAGGATGTTGAGGCTCTGGAGCGAGTCCAGAGAAGAGCAATGAAGATGTTGAAGGGGCTGGAGAACAGGTTTGATGAGGAACGGCTGAGAGAGCTGTGGGTGTTTATCCTGGAGAAGAGGAGGCTGAGAGGAGACCTCATTGCTCTCTCCAACTCCCTGAAAGGAGGTTGTGGAGAGGAGGGAGCTGGGCTCTTCTCCCAAGGGACAGGGGACAGGACAAGAGGGAATGGCCTCAAGTTCCACCAGGGGAGGTTCAAGCTGGACATTAGGAAAAAATTCTTCCTGGAAAGGGTGATTGGGCAGTGGCAGAGGCTGCCTAGAAGAGGTGGTTGATTCACCTTCCCTGGAGGTGTTTCAGGGACGGGTGGACGAGGTGCAGAGAGACATGGTTTAGTGTTCGATAGGAATGGTTGGACTCAATGATGCAGTGGGTCATTTCCAACCTGGTGATTCTATGATTCACAAGGGATGGGGTGAGAGGAAATGTCTTCAAGTTATGCCACATCAACACAGGCCTCATTCCCCTCCATGGCAAAGAAATGAAGAATATTTAGTCCAGCATCACTGCCACAAAGCTTGGGAGATCCTCCCTTTCCACCCTGGCACCTGTTTGGGGTAGCCCCTCACCGGGTGACCGGGATGGGTGACAGGGCCAGGTGACACCCATTCAAGGGGGGATTCACCGGCCATGCTCGCTTACACTGTTTCCGTGGTAACCCCCGCTCGGTACAGCGTGTGAAACACTCCATTCGCTTATTGATTGAGCCGCCGTCAAATTCAATCACAAGTGAAAATGGATTTTTTAATGCGACTATTAGCTGCTTTTGAAAGGCAAATTGGAGTTCAGTTATACCGAGTCAGCCATCAAAAAACAATTTGCCGTCAGCCAGACTGCCCAGCGAGGTGCCCAACCCTGGGAGAGTCGTGGAGGAGGGAAGAAGCTGCTTGGGAGAGGGAGGCACCTTGTTTGCCCACGTTTTGGGATGCCCTAGTCAGGAATGGAAGGAACTCAGCACTGGTGAGACCACTCCTTGAATCCTGTGTTCAGTTGTGGGCCCCTCACCACAAGAAGGATGTTGGGGCTCTGGAGCTAGTCGAGAGAAGAGCAACGAACCTGGTGAAGGGGCTGGAGAACAGGCCTGATGAGGAAGGGCTGAGAGAGCTGGGGGTATTTATCCTGGAGAAGAGGAGGCCGAGGGGAGACCTCATTGCTCTCTACAACTGCCTGAAAGGAGGTTGTGGAGAGGAGGGAGCTGGGCTCTTCTCCCAAGGTACAGGGGACAGGACAAGAGGGAATGGCCTCAAGCTCTGCCAGGAGAGATTTAGGCTGGACATCACGAGGAAGTTTTTCACGGAAAGGGTCATTGGGCATTGGAACAGGCTGTCCAGGGAGGCGGTTGAGTCACCTTCCCTGGAGGGGTTTAAGGGACTGGTAGACGAGGTGCTGAGGGACATGGTTTAGTGTTTGATAGGAATGGTTGGACTTGATGATCCAGTGGGTCTCTTGCAACCTGGTGATTCTATGATTCTATGATCACCACAGGTTCCTGCCCATGCTGAGAAGACCGAGCCAGCACCACCCACCTCCAAACCACCTCAACTCAATTCAACAAAGCTCATTTCCTTCTAGCAGCTGGAAAATAAGACTTTTCCCTCCTTGATTAGGGAAACAGATTCTCATTACTGTGTTAAGTAAGGATCAATATCGCAGCCGAGTCTGAAATCAGCCCTGTTTGTCAAGGTGCTGAGCACACCAATTTCCCCAGTTTGGGCTTGGGTACCATCCCTAGGGGGCACGAGCAGTTCTGCTCCAGGATGGTTTCACAGGGGTAAGAGATGGCGGTGGAGGAAGGTGGTGGGACACAACAGAGCAACTTTTTGATAAAACTTAAAGTTTGGACAAAAGTACACTGGATGTGGCTGGATTTGCCTGTATACACAGAAAAATTGGGAAGTGGCAGAGACTGCCCAGGGAGGGGGTTGATTCACCTTTACTGGAGGGGTTTAAGAGACTGGTAGACAAGGTCCTGAGGGACATGGTTTAGTGATTGATAGGAATGATTGGACTCGATGATCCACTGGGTCTCTTCCAACCTGGTGATTCTATGATTCTATGAGAAACGTATACTGTATATATTTTTCTACAGAGTTCAAGGACTGTAAATATACCCCATTCATTATAAACTCAGGATTTTTGAAGCCCCGAGAACATAAAAAAAGCAGCCCTCAAATAAATAACTAAAAATCCAGCTTCACTTTGGGATGCTGGCCTTTCTGGCTCTCATAGAATCATAGAATCATAAAACAACCAGGTTGGAAGAGACCTATCGGATCACCGAGTCCAACCATTCCTATCAAACACTAAACCACTAACTCTCCTCACAATCCCAGAAGCAAACTTATTCACAAGCATTATTAAACACTTGCAAAAACAGGACAGGAATTGCTATTGCGGCATAATCCAAAGAGATCTGCTTTCAAAGAGTATGTGCTTCCTGCATGGCTCGTAGTCTCAGCTAATAAGAGCTTAACCACATGTTTGTGGCAGATGAAATAGTATCATTTTGCAATTATTATCATTCAAGCATTATTTATTTAACCTGCAGCCGCATCATATTGACTGCAGAATTGCTGTCATTTTTACTTCTGATGGCTCTCTTATTGAGCTGAGCTGGAGAAATTGTGCTTGGTGTTTCCAGCATGGGAAATGTTTTTTTTTTTTCTTCCTGCATCTTCACCTTCTCCCCTGCTAAAACTAAGTCTCTAAGGGCTGGTTACATTTGGTGTTTGCATCATAGAATCATAGAATCACCAGGTTGGAAGAGACCCACCAGAGAGAGATCATCAAGTCCGACTATCATGAACACAGGGCCATTTACAGACATTTCACATCTCTTCCTCTCCCCTGTCTTCCTCCACTGGTCCTATCTGGGCTATGAATCCATTCCCCTCTTACCATCAACACAAAGCACCATGAACCAAAGAGTCGCAAATGCCAAAGAACAGAAAATCATAGAATCATAGAATCATAGAACAAGCAGGTTGGAAGAGACCCACCGAATCATCAAGTCCAACCATTCCTATCAAACACTAAACCATGTCTCTCAGCACCTTATCTACCTGTGCCTTAAAAACCTCCAGGGAAGGTGAATCAACCACCTCCCTTGACAGACTATTCCAATGCCCAATCATCCTCTGTGTGAAAAACTTCCTCCTAATCTCTAGCGTAAATCTCCTGTGGCGGAGCTTGAGGCCATTCCCTCTTGTCCTGTCCCCTGTCCCTTGGGAGAAGAGCCCAGCTCCCTCCTCTCCACAACCTCCTTTCAGGGACTTAGAGAGAGCAATGACGTCTCCTCTCAGCCTCCTCTTCTCCAGGATAAACACCCCCAGCTCTCTCAGCCGCTCCTCATCGGGCCTGTTCTCCAGCCCCTTCACCAGCTTCGTTGCTCTTCTCCAGACTCACTCAAGAGCCTCAACATCCTTCTTGTGCTGAGGGGCTCACAACTCAACACAGGATTCAAGGAGCGGCCTCACCAGTGCTGACTTTATGCTGCTTTCGCTTCCTCCCCAGCTGCTCTGGAACCCTGTAGATAAATGCTGTGGAGATGTGGCAGCAGTCCAGGGCTTCTGTGCACCGTAGAAAGTCAAAACATGGAGCTAATAACCTGTTTTGTGCCAAAACCCCTTCTCCGAGGGAGGCAGCAAGATGGGTCATGGCCACTATTCCCATTTTTTGCAGCAAAATAAGTACCAAGGGATGTATTTTGTTTAGTGTTTGATAGGAACGGTTGGACTTGATGAGCCAGTGGGTCTCTTCAAACCTGATTGTTCTATGATTCTGTGATTTCTCAAGATTTCAATGCCAACAGGGTGGAAAAAAAAAAACCTGCTCTCCCTCTCTCTCTCTCCTAGTCCTGGTTCTTCTCTCACACGTCCTCCCTCCCCTGAAGCCTAGCGAAATGCAATCACACAACAGGAAATCCAACATTCTCCTTCGGCTTTTTCATTTTTTCCTCTCTTTTAATTTTCCCCAAATGTAAAGGATGAAGTCATCTCTCCTCCGGTGATGAAACATCTGCCTGGAGAAGCTTGCAGTGCAATGCAACATATTTTGATCACTGCTACATCTAATTACAGAGAAGAGAAAAATCGCAAAGCACGGTTTGGAATTTTATTTTCCCCAAAAAACCACAAGACATCTGAAAAAAAGAAAATAATAGAAAAGCAGCAGCACTGACAATCAGATCAGAGGCAGCTTCCCATAAGCCTTGAAAAGCAGCACCAGAATACGGAACCAACTTAAAGTGAAGGACTTAAAGAGCAAGATGAGGGAATCATAGAATCATAGAATCACCAGGTTGCAAGAGACCCAGTGGATCATCGAGTCCAACCATTCCTATCAAACACTAAACCATGTCCCTCAGCACATCATCTACCTGTGCCTTAAACCCCTCCAGGGAAGGTGAATCAACCACCTCCCTGGGCAGCCTATTCCAATGCCCAATGACCCTTTCCGTGAAAAACCTCCTCCTAATCTCTAGCCTAAATCTCCCTTGGTGGAGCTTGAGACCATTCCCTCTCACCCTGTCCCCTGTCCCTTGGGAGAAGAGCCCAGTTCCCTCCTCTCCACAACCTCCTTTCAGGGAGTTGTAGAGAGTAATGAGGTCTCCTCTCAGCCTCCTCTTCTCCAGGATAAACACCCCCAGCTCTCTCAGCCCTTCCTCATCAGGCCTGTTCTCCAGCCCCTTCACCAGCTTCGTTGCTCTTCTCTGGACTCGCTCCAGAGCCTCAACATCCTTCTTGTGGTGAAGGGGTAAAGATGGATTGCCCACATCGAGGTTTCATGGGTATGAAATCAGAATCTCAGTATCCTCCAAGCTGACATGGTAATAGCCCTACACATCCATCATTTTGGGTTCACCAACATTTACTCAAGGTCAAGCTCTTACAGACCCCTCACACCTACTCTAATGCACGAGGAAAGAGAGGAGCATGGTGGGGGAAGACATCTGTGAGGACAACATGAGCACGACTGACTCGTGTTCACAAGTTTCAAGACCAACCAAATACTTGATCTTCAAGAGCCAACATGCAGAGGGAGCAAAAGCTGGCTCTTCAAAGCGAGAAGTTTAGTTCAAACAGAAGCAATGATGCTCCAGCTCCAGCAGGCAGTCTAGGTCACTGTAGAGAAGGTCTGAAGGCTTTCAGATCATAGAATCATAGAATCACCAGGTTGGAAGAGACCCATCGGATCATCGAGTCCAACCATTCCTATCAATCACTAAACCATGTCCCTCAGCACCTCATCCACCTGTCCCTTAAACCCCTCCAGGGAAGGTGACTCAACCACTTCCCTGGGCAGAAGGCAACGGCATAGCAATCACATTGGCCTCAATTCCTGAAGAAAGCATGGAGAGGTCTTGAAGGCACGGCAGGCATCACCACCCACATCCCCTTGATATTCAGGAGGGGCTGATTGCCTCCCTTGTTTATCACCTTGCAGATACCACTGTGACACTAGTGGGGTGCAGCCTCCAGCCGCTCCGGGACGTTCTTCGCTGCAGGAAATGCAGATTTTACCAGTTCAAAATAAAGCCCTAATCACAATTGTTGTCATTTCCCTGTCTTGCCCTTCGAGCTCAACGGGAGTCCATGCTAACCAGAAACAAACAGCACCTCTAACAAGACCTTGTATGGCAAAGAACCAAACGCAGATGCCTGGGGAACCTGCTCAACTGCTTCACTGGAGATATGATGACAGGTTGTTTATAGCAGCTTACAGAAAGGCAGCGCAAAATAAACAGAAGGCTACCTTCCCTCCACCCCTCTCCCCGCTGAATTTCAAGGGGAAACTTGATTTCTTTCTAAGTGTTTCAGGTTTCTAGAAGAGGAAAACAAAACGCTGGCTGTGATGAATGGAGTTTGGCAGCTGTCTGGGACAGGTATGGCACTTAAAGCTGTGGGAAACTGGCCCAAAACCTTCAGATGCTGCAAGGAAACAAAGAGTTGATGGGAAAGGTGCCTGCAGACACGCACGGGGAGGTCCCAAGTCCCCATTTTCCTTCACAGATCTTTGTCACCAGTGTTGTGCTGGCAAAGCACCGATTTCGCCAGCGAGCTCTCTTCTGAAACAATCACTCGAGGGATCGTATTTGCTGCTTCTTAATCTGCTTGAGTGTGAAGACACACAAGTGAGCAGCAGGTGCCTCTCTCAAGCAAACAACAGCCACCAATTTCATCCCAGTCCATGCACACATGAAGATCAGCTGGAGCACACAGATCTGAAAGGAGGTTGTAGAGAGGAGGGAACTGGGCTCTTCTCCCAAGAGACAGGGGACAGGACAAGAGGGAATGGCTTCAAGCTCCACCAGGGGAGATTTAGGCTAGAGATTAGGAGGAAGTTTTTCACAGAGAGGGTCATTGGGCATTGGAATAGGCTGCCCAGGGATGTGGTTGATTCACCTTCCCTGGAGGTGTTTAAAGCACGGGTGGATGAGGTGCTGAGGGACATGGTTTAGTGTTTGATAGGAATGGTTGGACTCAATGATCTGATGGGTCTCTTCCAACCTGATTGTTCTATGATTCTATCTCATGACCACACCAAGGGAAATAAAAACATGTAGAAATCACCCCTGCTATAAATGAGAGAACCATAGAATGTCCTGGGTTGGAAGGGACCCACAAGGATCGCAGGTTGAACTCCTGTCCCTGACCAGGACAACCCCAACGTTCACATCATGTGTTTGAGGGCGTTATCCAAATGCCTCTTGAAATGTTCCAGGCTGCTCATAAAATCACCAGGTTGGAAAAGACCCACCGGATCATTGAGTCCAACCAAGAAGGTTCATCAAGGAACCAATATTTTTCAGGCTCACGCTGACAGAGCTTAAGAAGTACAGTTCCTGAAAGGTCAAGTCCCACCACATTGTAGGGTTTCGCTATGTCACATCTGCCACAAAGAGCAGGAAAAATATGACCCTAGGGCTCTCTAAGATGGAATGAGTCCTCCAGATTCTCCTCTTTGGTCACACGCATCTGTGCGTGGAGGGAGCGTGTAGTCATCTTTGCAGAGCACCCGTTCCCCAAGCAGCCCAGATCTAGTGTTGACAAGGTCAAAAGCAAGAAGAAAGCTCACCCAGGGCTAAATGGGAGGCAGAGAGTTGGAAGATTAGTCACCATCCAGATGTCTGCGTTTGCAGGCAAAGAGAGAAGCGTTGGGAAAGAAAAAAAAAAAAAAGACCAGCTGACAAGGGGTGGAGGATGCGAGAGATGCAGGATGGTGTGGGATTCAGAGTCTGGGACTCAGTTGCTGGCTCTGCCTCCAAACCACACAGCATCTGCTTTCCTCTCCGCATGCCCCCAGTTCAACTCTTGGTTTCCGTCTCCTCTTGGGGCATTGGAAGCTCTCTGGGCAAGTTCTTCCAAGCGCAACCCAAGTCCCAGAGTCCCCAGTAAGCAAGGTCAAAGGAAGAACTGGCTGTCCTGACCCTCAGCAGGACAGCCTGGAGAGCAAGAGATGTTTCTTCTCAGCTATTTCTGCTGTGTTGCAGGACACAGGAGAGCATTCCCAAGCTTATTTGGAACATCAACGTTTGGCTAAGTAAATAGCTCGGAAAGCTCCACAAATAGCAGGAGAGTTGGTTAATTAGGAAGAAGTCAGAGAACTACAGAGGAAAACACAAGCAGGCAGCACCAAAGGCAGCAAAGAGTATGGCTGAAGGGGTCTGCACACCCCGAGGGCACATTCGCCCTCCCTAAATTGTTATTCTTGGTCCCAGCTCCTCTGTCAACATCACTTTCTGCATTTGCAAATAGGACCATACTCCTGCAATTACATTGCAATCAGAGGCAAATTACATTCTTGCTGTTTACTTTCACTGTCCTTAATTAATCCGGTTATTAGACGATTAATGAAGCTTGTTTGGTGAAAAACTCATAGCATTTACAGCCAGAGCTCTCACACACACACACCCACACACACACCCAGCTGGCATCTGGCTCTGCAAAACCAGCACGCTGGGCTGGAGGCAACAAGTCCAACCCCAATCCCTGAGGCCAGCAGAGACAGGGTTACACTGCAACCTGTCTCACAGCTTGGAGGGGCTCAGGGTTTGGGTCTTCCAGCCAGCCCTCCACTTGGCCACAGCCCCACAGCAAGACGAAGAGTTCAGTCCTTCTGCTCAAGCTCCACACATCATCTCCACACATCATTGAATGGCCTCAAGCTCCGCCTGGGGAGATTTAGGCTGGACATCAGGAGGAAGTTTTTCACAGAAAGGGTCATTGAGCACTGGCAGAGGCTGCCCAGGGAGGTGGTTGAGTTACCTTCCCTGGAGGTGTTTAAGAGACAGGTGGACGAGGTGCTGAGGGACATGGTTTAGTGATTGATGGGAATGGTTGGACTCAATGATCCGATGGGTCTCTTCCAACCTGGTGATTCTATGATTCTATGATTCTGTATTGATAGCTCCTGTCACTATAAAAGCCACTAGAGAAGCCTCCCAGCTCCATGCAACCACCGTCCTCCATCCTCCCACTGCCGCCAGCCAGCTCCCAAGACACCTTGCCCTCCCCAAAGGTCATTCCAGCCTGTGTTTGGTTAAGCTGCTAATAATTAAGTGGCATGTTCATCTAATGATCAAACCGCTGCACCAGGAGCATGAAACGCTGAGGAGAACTAATTAAGAAGCTCATTTGCATACTCCAGCATTTCCGGTGCATGTATAGGGTTCCCATAGCAACCAGTACAAAAGCTGGTGATGGTGTGTGGGTTTTATTGGGGTTTAAGTGCTGTTCTTTCCTTTTGTTATCCCCAGCAGATAACAAAGGCTCTGCAAGGAAGGTGGTGTGACAGTCAGCTTGGGAGGGGGATTCTGCACAGCAAGGAGGAAAACTAACCTGCTGCAAGCACAGTTGAGCACCAATCCTGCTCACAGCACCATTCAACTCAGACACCTGGAGAGCAGGTACCTCTGGGGTGGATGCACAGCCTGAGGACGCACTCAAACATAAATCCCCAACCTGGTGACTCCTTTATCATAGAATCATAGAACAACCAGGTTGGAAGGGACCCATCAGATCTTCTAGTCCAATCATTCCTATCAAACACTAAACCAAGTCCCTCAAGACCTCATCCACCCATCCCTTAAACACCTCCAGGGAAGGTGAATCAACCACCTCCCTGGGCAGCCTATTCCAATGCCCAATGACCCTCTCCGTGAAAAACTTCCTCCTAATCTCCAGCCTAAATCTCCCCTGGCGGAACTTGAGGCCATTCCCTCTTGTCCTGTCCCCTGTCACTTGGGAGAAGAGCCCAGCTCCCTCCTCTCCACGACCTCCTTTCAGGTAGCTGGAGAGAGTAATGAGGTCTCCTCTCAGCCTCCTCCTCTCCAGGCTAAACAACCCCAGCACTCTCAGCTGCTCCTCATAGGTTCTGTTCTTCAGCCCCTTCACCAGCCTCATTGCTCTTCTCTGGACTTGCTCCAGAGCCTCGATGAGCCTTTTCATGAGCTCCTTTGGCCTCAGCTCCAGAGAGAAGTTCTGCAGGGGTTTGCACCAAGTTTCACAGCATCCCAGTACACCAGCTCCCTGAGCTAGGAGCTGCTGCAGGGATCCTGGATGCTGGTTGCTCCACAAGGACATATCGAACAACCACCAGGGGAGGTTTAGGTTGGACATTAGGAGGAAGTTTTTCCCAGCAAGGGTGATTGGGCAGTGGCAGAGGCTGCCCAGGGAGGTGGTTGATTCACCTTCCCTGGAAGGGTTTAAGGGACGAGTGGACGAGGTGCTGAAGGGCATGGTTTAGTGTTTGATAGGAATGGTTGGACTCAATGATCCGATGGGTCTCTTCCAACCTGGTGATTCTATGATTCTATGAACCCCCAAAGGCTGCATCCCAGTATGGGCAAGAGGGAAACTGGGCACACACCAGTGAGGATGTCAGCTCAGGTCACAGTATGTTCCCAGCACCGGAATGCAGTCCAGCCCCTGCTCCCTTCTTCATATCCCTCCTCCCTTCATCACATCCCTGCTCCCCTCATCATATCCCTCCTCTCTTCATCACGTCACTTTTTCTAAGCAGCAGGATGATTTTTTTTTTCTGCTCTGCATTTCTAGCAAGAAACCTCTGCATTTAGATAAGGAATAAAGCCTGGGATCAGTTCCGAACTCTGCAACAGAGAAGATCAATGTTTTGATGAATTAAATATATTCTAAACTAAATGTAACCTCTTAGCGCTCAAATTTTTGAGCGAGAATAACTTAAAGAAAAAGCCGACAATCCAACTCATTTCAGCTCCCACTGGCTGTGAACTGGCCACGGGCCAATCAATTATCTTGAATTTATTCGTTATTCAGCTTCCTTCCAACAGCCAATTTCCCGGCTGTGAATTGTAGGTCAGCAGTTCCTCATGCACCGGCCACACTCTCATTTCAGACGTGGTTTGCAGGGAAGCAGCTTTGCTGGGCTGCCTGCGAGCGGTGCTTGGCCCATGTCCACACAAGGGATGGAGCGAAGCAGGGAGCTCCAGCTGGCACGTTCGGCGTCCGACAGTCCTGGGGGAAAAATAAGGGGACGCGGGTCCTTTGACATCCAGCAGCAGCATTTCCAGCTGCAAGGAGCAGCCCCCGGAGGCTGCGTGCTCCTGCCAGGCCTGGGAAAGGATATTTAATTCCTCCCCATTCATCCCTCGTTGCGATAGTTACATACATTATACATAAGAGCGCGTAGCCCTGCATCAGCAAAGCGTCTTTGTCACAGAAAGCAGATGCCTGCGATTGAAACATGAAGCCCCAGTGCCAGATGTTCGCTGGGCTTGGCAGGGTGGTGGTGGGAGTGGGAGGCTGTAGGGACGAGCCCTCAGCTGCTCTGCTCCAAATTAAGCTCAGCCTGGGCTGCCCCCACGTCATCAGGCTGAGATGGAGATGGGGCAGGGCTGCCTCCGTCTCCCAGGGCGCTGGAAGGAGAATGATGCTGCAGACTACAGACAAGGCAGCAGAGAGGGAAGTTGTTAGAAACCAGTGCTCATAAGAGTCAAGAGGAAGTGTGGAGTTGTAGCGATCCCTCTGGATTCACTGGTTTTGGCTTCTCTCCCCTCTCCGTGCTGCCATTTGCTCAGTGCCACACAGTGTTATGCATAAAAGGGCCAACAACCTTGAGTTTTTGCTACATGTGGATCAGCCTGCAGCTCTCTGTGAAGCTTCTTGGCGGAAAAGGTCTCTGCGTAGGTGACAGAGGAACCGGTTCATCACTTTGCCAATCAAAGTGATTCCAGTGAGCCACTTTATTGAAGTTCATAACAGATTCTTATACTTTATGCGATTAATACAGGGTAATCATAGAACCATAGAATCACCAGGTTGGAAGAGACCCATTGGATCATCGAGTCCAAACATTCCTATCAAACACTAAACCATGTCCCTCCGCACCTCGTCCACCCATCGCTTAAACACTTCCAGGGAAGGGGAATCAACCACCTCCCTGGGCAGCCCGTTCCAATGCCCAATGACCCTTTCTGTGAAAACTTTTTTCCTAATGTCCAGCCTAAATCTCCCCTGGAGGAGCTTGAGGCCATTCCCTCTCGTCCTGTACCCTGCTCCTTGGGAGAAGAGCCCAGCTCCCTCCTCTCCACAACCTTTCAGGTAGTTGTAGAGAGCAATGAGAAGCAGCGTTGATGCTTCATGCAGCCCACACACACACACCACAATTGTGCTGCAGCTCAACCACGTGCAGGGCTTGCGGACACCCGAAGCTCTCACATCTCCACTTGAAACATTTCACTTTGCTATCACCCATGGTAAAACACGAACATTTCCTCTGTCCCCAGTCTACCCAGCATCCCGGAAAGATCTCCTAAGCCTTCTAGTCCCCCTTGCCTATCTGAAGTCTTCTCCTCCCCTAACATTGTTTTCCTTTCCCCCTCCCCCCCTGCCTTTTTTATTCTCAATAAAAACATAATTACAGGCTTTTAAAAAAAGCAAATTATAGTGACATACTTTAATTATCTCCAAGCAATGGAGGACTAAATTATACAGTCAGGGAATTGGAGGTTACCTAAAAATAAAAGCAAGAAGCTTCAATAAATGCTAATTGCAGCTTTCGCCGCTGAAGTGAGATTTCGACACAATCTGCCATTGACTCGCTCGGCCATACAAGAGAACATTGCAGTGGGGAAGAGACCTTGGCCTACGCACCAGACGAGCGGCTGCAGGCTCCGGCCTCAGAGGCTGCTTCACCAAGTGGAAACCAGGCAGTAAGCACGTCCAGCTCAGCTTTGTCACTGGTCCTTCCCCAACCATAGAGCTGGGGTGCTTCCATCTCCCTTGGGGGCATCTGCTGTCCACCCTAAGACCACTCGGAAGCATCATAGAATCATAGAATAACCAGGTTGGAAGAGACCCACTGGATCATCAAGTCCAACCATTCCTATGACCCATCTTCTCAGCAGCACAGATGTACCCAGCACAGCTCTGCATCCTCTTTGCTGGTTTCTCACAACCCGGGAAAATTAAGGATAAAATCCTGATGCTCCAAGATAAAGGCTTCGATTGTCAGAGGGTCTTGTTGAGAGAAAGCGACAGGGAACTGGACAAGAGGGCATTGGAACAGGCTGCCCAGGGAGGTGGTTGAGTCACCTTCCCTGGAGCAGTTTAAGGCACAGGTAGATGAGGTCCTGAGGGACATGGGTTAGTGTTTGATAGGAATGGTTGGACTCGATGATCCAGTGGGTCTCTTCCAACCTGGTGATTCTATGATTCTATGAGAGGGAATGGCCTCAAGCTCTGCCAGGGCAGGTTCAGGCTGGACATTAGGAAAAATTAGGAGATCTCCAGCCCCCGATGGTGGGGGAGTGATTTTCCCTGAGCTATGGAGGAGCCAGGGAAAAGGTGTCAGGCAGGGGAATCCACACAAGTTATTTTGTTTTTCCATTTCCTACCAAACCGACCTAATTGTGTCGCTGAAGTCTGTAATTTGCTTCTCAAAGAAGAGAGTTAATGGCAGGCTCCACACTGCTGTCGCTCTGCACAGGGCTGGGGAGATGAGCTAACACACAGCTCCCCAGATCCAGCCCAGCAGGACCCCAAAAACTCCTGCTTGGCCCTCGGAGGAGCTTGGGACAGGAAAGGGGCAGCCAAGAATCATAGAACAACCAGGTTGGAAGGGACCCATTGGATCTTCTAGTCCAACCATTCCTATCAATCACTAACCCATGTCCCTCAGGACCTCATCCACCAGTCCCTTAAACACCTCCAGGGAAGGTGACTCAACCACCTCCCTGGGCAGCCTATTCCAATGCCCAGTAACCCTTTCTGTGAAAAGACCAACAGAAAGTTTGAGGATGGTAGGAGACACGAGCACTGGGGATGGAGGGAGATGACACGAGCTGGGATTTATCTCCCCGATTTCTCAGCTTCCCAGAAAAAGTGAAAAACACGCAGGTCAACCACTCAGGGAACTCAGGCAATTATCGCCATTTAAATTCAACAACTCTTCACAGAAATAAGGGGAAAATTAGACAAGTGCTTTTAAGCTGTAAGGGAGGCAAGGAGGAGAAGCGGCAGCGATTTCAGAACAGGTACCTTATTTACAAAAAAAACTACCATACTAAGAATTCCCTGAGCAGATCCCACAGTATCTCCTCGAGGGACTTGGTTTAGTGTTTGATAGGAATGGTTGGACTAGAAGATCCGATGGGTCTCTTCCAACCTGGTTGTTCTATGATTCTATGACTCCTCTGCTCTTCTGCTCAGCCACAGGCAGAGCTGCCCTCAAAAGTATTAAGCAAAGCAGAAACCTGATCCTAACAGACACCATCGAGCTCCTGAAACTGCCCCGAGAAGCAATCTCCGTTCTGCAGAGATCAGAGCCTGCCCGGATCCGCGTCACTCTCCATCCATCTCAATTGCTTACAGACTGCTCCCTTTTAATTAGCTTCCATAATCAAATAAGTGTCTGGAATTAAGCAGCACTGTATCATGAAACGCCGTATAAAATTAACCAGCCGCATTCAGGGGTCACTGCGTCTGCCGCTGAACTGCATCCAACAGCGGGAGAGCCACGGGTCTAGTTAGCGACACACACACACACACACACGAGCACTTCCAGCGACTGTGGGTTTTCGCGGAATAAAAATGGGGCCAATTAAAATTCCGTCACGAGACCGGGCGAGGTTGGATTTGTGCAAATATTTTGCATATCTGCTTAAGAGCATCTTTATATCATTTAAGCCGAAGTCTGCGAGGAATAAGACTGAATCGCTGTAAAGTACACTTACACCAAAATAAGTACCCACATGAGGACTCTTTTGATTTAACACTCCACCAGATCCATCAAGAAATCAGGGGAGCTATTGTGTTTAAATAGGCCCTGATGCAAGAGGGGAATGTGTATCTACTTGAAACCACTTTGAAGTTTAGCCAAGAGATTTCTTCCCCAAACGCCAAGCAAGCATCAAAAGAGCCCCTTGGAGATGTGCTGTCCCAGCCCGTGAAGCCCAGACCCCACCATCCAGGTTTTGGGGCTACTGTACGTCTCTCACTGCCAAAAGCAGCAGCACAACTCTCATTTCTGCTCATCTTTCTGCTCCACCACCCTGCAGCAGCTCAGCCTGAGCAGCTCCAGAGCTGGCTGCATTCCTGAGGAAGTTAGAAATGTTTTGAGAACAAGACAGACATGGAGCAACACCTTGAAGAAGTATTTGCAAGTGAATAAAATCGTGTGTTCAGCTACTGAAGCAGAGCAGTTAGATCAGCACAGCTCTATGGATCCTACCTGGAGAGAAAGCAGCAGCTCAGGTAGACCACCTCAGCACCACAGGTGTCCTCCTTCTGAGATCCAGTGTCTGCTCCATTCAGGCCTTATGAGGAACAGCTGAGGGAGCTGGGGGGTGTTTATCCTGGAGAAGAGGAGGCTGAGGGGAGACATCATTGCTCTCTCCAACTACCTGAAAGAAGGTTGTGGAGAGGAGGGAGCTGGACCCTTCTCCCAAGGGACAGGACGAGACGGAATGGCCTCAAGCTCCACCAGGGGAGGTTCAGGCTGGACATTAGGAAAAAATATTTCCCAGAAAGGGTCACTGGGCAGTGGCAGAGGCTGCCCAGGGAGGGGGTTGATTCACCTTCCCTGGAGGGGTTTAAGGGATGGGTGGACGAGGTGCTGAGGGCCATGGGTTAGTGAGTGATAGGAATGGTTGGACTCGATGATCTGGTGGGTCTCTTCCAACCTGGTGGTGATTCTATGATCCCAAGTGACAGGGGACAGGACAAGAGGGAATGGCCTCAAGCTCCACCAGGGGAGATTTAGGCTGGAGATTAGGAGGAAGGTTTTCACACAGAGGGTCATTGGGCATTGGAATAAGCTGCCCAGGGAGGTGGTTGATTCACCTTCCCAGGAGGTGTTTAAGGCACAGGTACATGAGGTGCTGAGGGACATGGGTTAGTGTTTGATAGGAATGGTTGGACTCGATGATCCGATGGGTCTCTTCCAACCTGGTTGTTCTATAATTCTATGATCCCCTGCAGAACCACCCAGGGTCAGAGTCATCAGAAAACACACAAGCCTGCAAGATCTGTTCAGTGGCAGCATGGTCAGCCCCTAACCACAGCCTCTCTGGAGGGTTCAGAGCATCTCTCCTCACAGACACTGCAAGATGAGGGAGTGGATGCTGTAATTAAAGTAGAATTGGCCTCCCCCATCATTACCAGGCAGAGTTTGGGGTGGAAAGCTGCTTGTGAAAACAGCAAAGCAGTATCTCAGAGGTAGAAACATCACCAGAGACATCAACACACGTTTTCTGGGAGCCCTCTGAACCAAGCGGCATTTCACATGCGATCCGACAGTGATGGATGCGACGGGAACAGAGGAGATTTTTTTCTCCCGAGAAGCTCTTTTGACAAGTATGATCTTATCAGAGCTTCAAGCTTTTCATTACATTTCTTTTCCCTTTTTTTTTTTTTTTTTAATCCCCCGTCTTCAAGCTGCACTCTGTCCTCTCCCTGCTGGCAGGGAACAGTTACATTTTCCTTCTAGCACTGATCAAGAGCTGAAGTTCCCTGTAGTTCTCCAAGAGGCACCAAGGCCTCCCCTCCCCTCCCCAGGGTTTGCGTGACCCACCAGAGCAAGAACTGAGCCATGATTAATACACAAATCAGTCTAGAAATGAATAAAAAGCACAGCAGTAACTTCACTCAGGTTGAGGGAAGGTAATACATGAGCACCTTTGGGCTAGGAGGAAGATGTGCAAAGGGTCAGGGAGACTTGCCAGCAACCTCATGCATCCACAGGGTCAGGACATCACCACCAGCTCCAACTCTTTTGCTGGGCATGTAAAACAGCAACTTGCCCAAAAGCTGGGGGCAACCCACCTCCCCAGGACAGGCAGCAGCACCTTCTCCTGCCTCTTTTCCCCACCTCCCATCGGCTCTCCAGAAGATACACAATGGTTTTGTGTTGGAAGGGACCTCAAAGCCCACCCAGTCCCACCCCTGCCATGGGCAGGGACACCTCCCACTGGATCAAGGGCTCCAAGCCCCATCCAGCCTGCCCTTGACCCCCTCCAGGGATGGGGCAGCCACCACTGCTCTGGGCAACCTGGCCCAGGGCCTCCTCAACCTCACGGCAAACCATTTCTTACCAAGATCTCGTTTCAGTCTCCTCCCTTTTCAGCTCAAAATCATGTCCCCTTCATCCTGTCCCTGCACTTCCTGATCCAGAGCCCCTCCCCAGTTTTCCCGAAGCTCCTTTCAGCACTGGAAGCTGCTCTTAAGGTGCCCCTGGAGCCTTCTCTTCTCCAGGCTGAGCAACCCGAATGCTCTCAGCCTGTTGTCACGGAGGAGATGCTCCAGCCCTCAGATCATCTTCATGTCTTCCTCTGCACTCACTCCAACAGATCCATGTCCTTCTTGAACAATCCTCTCCCTACCCTGCAGGAAGCAAACCCAGCCACAACCTGGTGAGGGAGGTTATTCTCCCTCTGGACTCAGCACTGGTGAGGCCGCTCCTTGAATCCTGTGTTCAGTTGTGGGCCCCTCACCACAACAAGGATGTTGAGGCTCTGAAGCAAGTCCAGAGAAGAGCAACAAAGCTGGTGAAAGAGCTGGAGAACAGGCCTTATGAGGAGCAGCTGGGGGTGTTTAGCCTAGAGAAGAGGAGGCTGAGAGGAGACCTCATTACTCTCTACAACTCCCTGAAAGGAGGTTGTAGAGAGGAGGGAGCTGGGCTCTTCTCCCAAGGGACAGGGGACAGGACGAGAGGGAACGGCCTCAAGCTCCACCAGGGGAGATTTAGGCCAGAAATTAGGAGGAAGATTTTCACACAGAGGGTCATTGAGCACTGGAATAGGCTGCCCAGGGAGGTGGTTGATTCCCCTTCCCTGGAGGTGTTTAAGGGATGGTTGGATGAGGTGCTGAGGGACATGGTTTAGTGTTTGATAGGAATGGTTGGACTCGATGATCCGGTGGGTCTCTTCCAACCTGGTTGTTCTATGATTCTATGATTATCAGGCTTGGCAGCAGGAGGAGTATGGCCTGGAGAGGAAGGCCACCAAGCCCCATCCTTTCCTGGAACACTTGGCCACCCAATCCCTTCCCCGTCACCTCTGAAAACCTGGAACGAAGTCACCAAGAGGCAGCAAACGCTGAGTGCAAAACCATGGTCTTTTTATTAGAAATCTCCTCGTATAAAAATGATCATGCTCTACACAGTCATCGAATAATTCATAAACATCCAGGCACTGAACTTTGTTTTTTTGTGTGTGTTTTTGTTTTTTCACTGGTCAGTACATAAAGCAGACATATTTCAATCCATATGGTCATCACATACATTAAGTAACCACCTATAGAAATCAGCACTTTGAACACAGTCTAGGTTTTATTTTATTTTATTGTCTGTTTTTTTTTCTTTAAATTTTATGCATTTTTATTTATTTTTCCTTTTTGCAACATATAGAATTTGGCAGGATACGGGAGAGAGAGTGAAGAGGGACGGAAGAAGACAGGAACAAAAGAAAATGGAGGATTAACAAAAAAAAAATAAAGAGAAAACAGAAGGTTCTACACAACCACAAACAATCTCACAAAATCCAGAAAAGGGAAAATGTTGGGTTTCTCTTTTTTTCTTTTTTCCAAGATACAGAAATAAAAACCCCAAAGACTTGCCGAAGTCCCCCCCTCTCAACTGTTCCTCTTCCTGAGGCATGCGTTGTCACGGTGGTTTATTTTTATTGTTTCTTTAATTTTACTTTTTTTTTTTTGCTGCTGCTGTTGATTGCCATCATCTTCCCGGGCTGCTCAGCTCCTGGCCAGGAGCATGTCCCCCCCTGCTGCCACCTCCCCATCCCATCCAGCTCCCCTTCCAGCGTCCTGCGACAAGCGATGCGACTCAGCTCCCGTGGCCTCCGCAGCCTCGTTTCCTTGGGCAGTTGGGAATCGCTGGAGCTAAATCGCGTGGTTGCTATAGCTGACGTAGGTCTGTTTGGTAGCCAGTGCTGGAAAAAGAGACCAACCTCACATGTATCATTAATGAAGTCCAACCTCCCCTTCTGGCTCCCATCCCATGGCCCTTCATGGGGACCCTTTGTGACCTTCCAGTACCTGAAGGGGCTATAAGAAAGCTGGGGAGGGTCTGTTCACAAAGGCTTGTGGTGATGGGACTAGGGGCAATGGGTATAAACTGGAGAGGGACAGATTTAGACTGGACATAAGGAGAAATTTCTTCACCTTGAGAGCACTGAGGCACTGGAGTATGTTGCCAGGAAAGTTGTGGCTGCCCCATCCCTGGAGGTGTTCAAAGCCAGGTTGGATGGACCTTGGGCAGCCTGATCTAGTAGGAGGTGTCCCATTGCAGAGGGGTTGGAACTGGATGATCTTTAAGTTCCCTTCCAATCCACACTGTTCTATGATTCTACGACTTTGACCCAACCCTCATGCCAGAGGATGCTGGTGGGGACATGACACGGGGCTTGTTCATAGCTGCAGCCAGTGCTGGCACTCAGAATTGTTCCCACTGAGTAGTGGCCGAGGGGCTGAGCCCTTCAACCCAAAAAGAGACCCCAGGATGTGACATGAGCCACAGAGGCTGTGTCCTCAGGCTCCTGCTTACTTCTCTCAGCAACTTCTTAGAGCCAAACCGCAGGTGCTCCACATTCCCACAAGCTCAGCTTGTCCCAGCCCTGCAAGGGCACGATTTGAGGTCCAAGCTGGGCACCCACACCCCAGCACGCTGCTCCATGGCAGCTGGGAGCAGAGTAGCAGAGCACTACCAGCACCAGGTTCCACAAAGCCAGACAACCTCACTGTGACCCTTAGCAAGAATCCCTGTGCCCATGCCCAGGTGCTGGAGAAGCGGAGCCCGGACGCTGCTGCCATCTTCAAGGTTCTCCAATTGAACCAGCCCTCAGAATGGGGTCGAACACATGAGATGAGGTAGCAATGGCTACAAAAGCCACCACAAGTCCCAGACTGACACTGGGGGAGCCACAGCCAAGCCCAGCACCAGGAAAATGCCAGATAGCAATAAATCCTCCTGCTTCCCACAGGGTTCCAAGGCTGCCTTCGAGCTCAGAGGCTGCAACATGTCATTTGCTTTTAGCAGCAGCCACAGCTCGGCGAGAGGTGGAAGTGGCAGCTCACAATGCCCTGACCTGCCTCAGCGCTTTGGTCAGAGACGATGCTCTGCGGAGATCCCACCAGGAGGTCCCCAGATACCAGCAGACACACAGACACCTTCCAGCCAAGGACACAGACAAGCATTGGGACAGACAGCAAAGCCCAAGACGCCACGAGCAGCACAAACGTGTCCTCTGCAGCCGGCAGCACCACGCAGAGGGGCTGCCCAGCAGCTCGCTCTCCTTCTCGGTGCCTCCTCGCTGACAAATGAACCTTGTTGTGGATCTCAGACTGGTACTCCCAGATAACAATTAGATAGGCCATAAGAAATTAGAGCTGACAGAGCTATTTGTTAGCTGCAATGTTTTCCTAGCCAATCTGCCCATATCAAAGCCCTGTGAATTATTTATTCTGTTGTTTATTTAAGGATACGTGACCCGCCAGTGACAGAATGAAAAACAGCCCCTCGGTCCTGCGCTGACACCCCCATGGAGCCTCCTACCCCAGCAGCGATGCTGTGCCCAGCTCCTCGCCCTGGCTCACCCTGTTCACGCCGAGCTCCTCTATTCCCCATGCGAGACACATCGGAGCTGGAGATGCAGCAGACAGCTCAGCTCTCCCGCTCCTGGCACGTAGGATCCTCAGAGGCTCCTGCTGCGAGTCCCACGGGGGAGAAGGATGCTTAGCACAGCGGAGAGCATATGGGAATGTTTGGGTTTGGGTCACAAACGAGGTGCTCGGGGAATGGCCTCAAGCTCCACCAGGGGAGATTTAGGCTGGAGATTAGGAGGAAGTTTTTCACAGAAAGGGTCATTGGGTATTGGAATAGGCTGCCCAGGGAGGTGGTTGATTCCCCTTCCCTGGAGGTGTTTAAGGGACGAGTGGATGAGGTCTTGAGGGACTTGGTTTAGTGTTTGATAGGAATGGTTGGACTAGAAGATCTGATGGGTCCCTTCCAACCTGGTTGTTCTATGATTCTATGATCTGGGCATCAGCACTTTATGTGGTCAGGAGGGAGGGAAGGTCACACATGGCCAGCACCACGGGCTGTGACACTGATGCCCTGGGGAGTCTGGAGTTGCTCCCCAGGACAGGGCTGGAGCCCACAGATACCCAAAGCTTTGCCTGGAGCATCTCTTACACAGCCAAAACAAGGGTGACAGAGGGACCCCTCCCTACTGCAACACTGGGATAGGATCACAGACCAGGGAGAACGGTCATAACCGCTGGGAAAAGCACCTCCAGCAGAGGCGGCAAAGGGGTCTGACCATGAAGGTGTCCTTCGCAATGACAGGTAGATCAAAGAGTCAATTCTGCAGAGCCTGCTTATGGAGAACTACCACCTACTGAGCTACAAAGAGCCGTTCCACAGAGCGATGTGGATATAGAGGTTACACAGAGATGCCAACGGATATTGGATGGCTCAGGCTGGAAAGTGTGGGATTATGAAGACAATTGCAGCTTTCCACAGAAATGCTGGTTGGTCTCCATCCCACTGATGCTGGAACCCAGAAACTCTGCTGGTTCATGAGGAACGTTTGTATTTCCACAGGGTTTTTCTTCAGACTGAAATTTCCACTCTCAAAGGACCCCAGCAGCAGTGGCTCCAACCATTTCTTCCTCCTACAAGGCACTGGTTTTGGAAACCCAGATGCCAAAGAGGCACAGACCCACTTTCCCAGAGGAGACTGGTGACTCTGTCCCCGTGTCAGCCTTAGCTCCAGCCTGGCCCCCCGGAGCAAACCACAGGCAGACACCAAACGTCTTTTCCCATCAGCCACACCAGAGCCTTCCTGGGAGCAGCTCCAGGCATTGAGGGTGGGCTGACACTAGGATCCTTCTCTGGGTGTTCGAGCAGATTTCCATGTGCCCCTGCTGGCATCTCGCCCAATGACTGCATGAGCACGTCCCCAGCATATTTCCCACACAATATTTCCCATGGAATAGCATAAACAAGCCAACCGAAGGATGAGAGCGCCAGGAGCAATCCTGATCAGAGGGAGGCAGGACATACCCCATCTCAACTACATAACTGCCTGGAGGAGAAAGACTTGGAGAAAGACCTGGGGATGTTCGTTGACAGCAACTGAACATGAGGCAGCAGTGGCCCAGGTGGCCAAGAAGGCCAATGGCATCTTGGCTTGGATCAGAAATGGTGTGACCAACAGGGCCAGGGAGGTTATTCTCACTCTGGACTCGGCACTGGTGAGACCAAACCTCGAATCCTGTGTTCACTTCTGGGCCCCTCAGCACAAGAAGGATGTTGAGGCTCTGGAGCAAGTCCAGAGAAGAGCAACAAAGCTGGTAACGGGGCTGGAGAACAAACCTGATGAGGAAGGGCTGAGAGAGCTGGGGGTGTTTATCCTGGAGAAGAGGAGGCTGAGGGGAGACCTCATTGCTCTCTCCAGCTGCCTGAAAGGAGGTTGTGGAGAGGAGGGAGCTGGGCTCTTCTCCCAAGGGACAGGGGACAGGATGAGAGAGAACGGCCTCAAGCTCTGCCAGGGGAGGTTCATACTGAACATTAGGAAAAAGTGATTTTATGATTCTACGCCCCAGTTGCTTGCACCCACACAGGAAAGGACAGCTATGACCTGCCAGTGAGCCAGGGATTTGGGCTTCCAGCACCTCATTGGAACCCAGCAGGACCAGCTCCTCAAGCCTTTGGGAAACCACATTCATTACCTTGTGTTTCCAGATTTTCACAGAGCTCCGATTTGGCCTCTCCATTGGGGCGGAAACCTCCCTTCTGAGAGAACTTGTTGGACATGGTGGCTGCCGTCACCACCGCCTTGAGGCTCCGCTTGCGCTTGGGGACGTTCTGCTCCGGGTGGAAGAGGATGATGTACACCTTAGGCATGTAGAGCATGCCCAAGGACACCGAGGCACTCAGACTCACCGAGATAGTGAGCGTCGTGGTCTGGATGTACATCTGCAAGACACAAGAACACAAGCTGAAACCCACCATGGCTCTGTAGCATCTGGAAAAGGTCAGATGGGGAAGGACGAGAGGGAGCAGAACAAGGTCAGTGAGAACATTTGGGTTAAATAAATGAAGTGGTGGGAAGCCAGGGTTGGAAATGTTGGCAGTATTGGATCACACTTGACTTGTTGCATGGGTCAAGGTGCTGGGGTTGTCTAGCCTAGAGAAGAGGAGGCTGAGAGGAGACCTCATTACTCTCTACAACTACCTGAAAGGAGGTTGTGGAGAGGAGGGAGCTGGACTCTTCTCCCAAGTGACAGGGGACAGGACGAGAGGGAATGGCCTCAAGCTCCACCAGGGGAGATTTAGGCTAGAGATTAGGAGGAAGTTTTTCACACAAAGGGTCATTGGGCATTGGAACAGGCTGCCCAGGGAGGTGGTTGATTCCCCTTCCCTGGAGGGGTTTAAGGCACAGGTAGATGAGGTCCTGAGGGACATGGTTTAGTGTTAGATGGGAATGGTTGGACTCGATGATCCGATGGGTCTCTTCCAACCTGGTTGTTCTATGATTCTAAAGGACCACTGACTCATTTCTGATGTTTCTGGTGCCTCCCTGCACCAAGCAGGTTGAGTCACCTTCCCTGGAGGTGTTTAAGGGATGGGTGGATGAGGTCCTGAGGAACATAGTTTAGTGATTTGATAGGAATGGTTGTACTCAATGATCCAGTGGGTCTCTTTCAACCTGGTGATTCTATGATTCTATGAAGCCCTCCCAGCACCCATCCATATTCCAGCATCAACCTGCCAGCACCACAACTCAAAAACATCATCAGATATGGAGTCTCCGCACCCTCTTCACCCTCCCTCTGTCCTCCCCAGCACCCACAGTACACTCCTCCTGGCAGGGTGATGCCACAGTGATGGGCACAGCGCTCCCCTATCTTCCTTCAACAGGTAATTCCCATTCCCCAGCCGGCTCTCGGGGCCGTTGTCATGTAAGTCACATATTACACACCGACGTTGCCTTTCCGCAGTCAAAACTAATTTCACGCTCACTGTCCAGGACTAACAGTGACAGATGTTTTGCAAAATGAAAGCCCATTAATCTGACTGCAGAATAATCCATTTTTCTATGGAGAGCGTTTGGCAGGTTCCTCACAAGCCAAGGGGTATCTGAAGAAGGCAGCAATGGGAGGTGAAGAGACCCCCTCTTTCCACCCATCCCCATCTCCCACTCCCAAGTGACACGGGAGGTCGGGTGGACAAGACTATCCATGAGCATCCCTGCTCCAGACACAGGGCTCCATCCTCTCCCACTTGTTGGGTCACTCCAGGCTGAGCAGGGAAAGGGCTCTGGGTCTTCATATGCCTTTGCACACACCTTTGTTTTGTTTTCCAGCTGTGCTCAGATGCCTGGGCTGGTTTGCATGTTGCTAACAAGGCTTTAGAAAGAGGCTTACGGCAGTTTCTGAACTTTATCCCATGGCTCAGTCACAGCGTGGTGGCCAAAGTTCCTTCTGCAGCCGCTTCTTAGAATCATAGAATCATAGAATCACCAGGTTGGAAGAGACCCATCGGATCATCGAGTCCAACTAGGACTTTTGCAGAGAGCTGAGCCAGGCAGCCCTCCTGCTCCAGCTCTACCCGCAAACCCATGGACTGTGGGAGCAAGATGCTCACCTCCCTGAGAAGCACCCTTCATCCTGCTTCCCTGGAGGCATGGAGGTAAGGAGAAATGGGGATTGCCTAAATTTTGCTGTTGTGTGTAGCCTTTTCCAAGACTCACAGAATCACCAGGTTGGGAAGGACCCACAGGATCATCAGGTCCAACCATTCCCATCAATCACTAACCCATGTCCCTCAGCACCTCGTCCACCCACACCTTATACCCCTCCAGGGAAGGTGACTCAACCCCTTCCCTGGGCAGCCTCTCACACTGACCAAGCACCCTTTCCAGGAAATATTTTCTTCCAAACGTCCATCCTGAGCCTCCCCTGGTGGAGCTTGAATCATAGAATCATAGAACAACCAGGTTGGAAGAGATCCATCGGATCATCGACTCCAACCATTCCTATCAAACGTAGGATTCACATGTAGGATTTATCACTGTGCAGGTGGCAGGACCTGGAGGAGCCAGGAGAAGCCTGGAGGCTGCAGCATTGGTGAGGCCAATGCATCCCCAGCTGCTCATGGGGCTCACTTGCTGGAATCAGGAGAGCAGAGAGGATCTACAGGGCTCGCTTCAGAGAAGGTGCACGGAGGCAGCTCTGACCCATGAGCAAGAGCCAGCAAGAAGGAACAGCTCCTGGACGGGGCCATCATCCCACCCCAGGACCTGTGGTGTGACCATGCAAAGAAACAATTCACTCACTTCTCCAGTTTCAGGAAGAAATGCACAGGGCTAAAAGTGGTTTAACTCAACGCAAAAGGAAAATGGAAAAAAAAAAAAAAGCAACAAAGCTTGTTCTGAGTCACTCAAAAAGTTTTGTTTGTCCCCAGAATAAAACCCGTTGCTGTCACATGCGCTGGTTTGTTTGTTCCACTTCTCTCTATCTGCACGCAGAGTCAAGCGAGGCAGTTTTTGGAAATAAAAACGTCATTTCATCAAGAATGTCAAAACATATCTCTGTGCCAGAATAATTGCTTTTTTTTTCCTCTCTCTCTCTTTTTTTTCCCCTCCTTCCTTTCTCCAAATTCTTTTCCTCTGATGAAACTCCCCAAATGTTGCTGCAGGTGTCCTGGACCACAAAGACTTGCTGGAATGAGAGCAGCATTGGGAAGTCATAGAATCATAGAACAACCAGGTTGGAAGGGACCCATCGGATCTTCTAGTCCAACCATTCCTATCAAACACTAAACCAAGTCCCTCAATACCTCATCTACCCGTCCCTTAAACACCTCCAGGGAAGGTGAATCAACCACCTCCCTGGGCAGCCTATTCCAATGCCCAATGACCCTTTCTGTGAAAAGCTTCCTCCTAATCTCCAGCCTAAATCTCCCCTGGCGGAGCCCGTGTGACACCTTGTGGGATACGGCTGAGGCTCAGCAGCCCTTCACCTCCCTGTCTTTCCCACCTGCCCACCCTCCAGGTCCTCAGAATGTTTTTTGGAGCGTTTGCAACTCCAGCTATTTCCATATTTCCTGCCTCTGCAGTGACTCCCACCCATGACTCGGAGGCGTTTTGGCGAAGAGGGAGAGAGCAGCTAAACTTGAGCTCAGACATCTCCATGAATGCTTTCCCCAACATGCCTGGGTTGGTGCTCCAGCCCCCAGCAACACTGGGGACTTTCCTCCACCAAGAGCCTGGGCAGCCCCAGTGGTATCAGCTCCAGGCTTCCCATGCCCTCTTAGCCCTCCTCAACTCCCTGCAGGACGTTTAGGGGCTCACAGGGCCACCGTGACTACCTTGACTCTAAAGATGCTTTGGCATTAACAGCCCCGCTTCCTGCAGCTCACGCAAATCATAGAATCATTGAATCATAGAACAAACAGGTTGGAAGAGACCCATCGGATCATCGAGTCCAACCATTCCTATCAAACACTAAACCATGTCCCTCAGAACCTCATCCACCCGTCCCTTAAACACCTCCAGGGAAGGTGAATCAATCACCTCCCTGGGCAGCCTATTCCAATGCCCAGTGACCCTTTCTGTGAAAAACTTCCTCCTAATCTCTAGCCTAAATCTCCCCTGGGGGAGCTTGAGGCCATTCCCTCTTGTCCTGTCCCCTGTCACTTGGAAGAAGAGCCCAGCTCCCTCCTCTCTACAACCTCCTCTCAGGGAGCTGGAGAGAGTAACGAGGTCTCCTCTCAGCCTCCTCTTCTCCAGGATAAACACTCCCAGCTCTCTCAGCTGCTCCTCATAGGGCCTGTTCTCCAGCCCCTTCACCACCTTCGTGGCTCTTCTCTGGACTCGCTCCAGAGCTTCAACATCCTTCCTGTGCGAACCTCCAAAGTTTTGCATCACACCACCGCAAAGCCCCTTTACAGCTCAGAGAGAAATATTTTTAGCCTGGAGTCTAAACACAACCATGAAGCACCGCACAGTTAACCTTTTGCCACATCAAAAAAATGGCCATTGCTCAAGATTTTGGTTCCAACTCTCTTAACTGGTTTCCAATCCAAGACCCCACTTTGCCCCTCAGTCAATGACACTTGAGCTTCTGTCAGAGCCCTTTGGGTTGTGCACTGCAGTTCGGAAAGAAGTTAGAGCTGCCTGTTCAGCAGCATCTGCTGCTTCATGGATAGGATCAGAAAACCTCACTCTGACTCCGAACAAGGAAGCTACATCAAGGGACCACAGCAACCCTAAATTATAGAATAAAATAGGAATAGGAATACAATCACCAGGTTGGAAAAGACCCACTGGATCATCGAGTCCAACCATTCCTATCAAAAACTGTGCCCCTCAGCGCCTCGTCCACCTGTGCCTTAAACCCCTCCAGGGAAGGTGAATCAACCACCTCCCTGGGCAGCCTCTGACACTGCCCAATGACGCTTTCTGTGAAAAAACTTTCCTGATGTCCAGCCTGAACCTCCCCTAGTGGAGCATGAGGCCATTCCCTCTCATCCTGTCCCCTGTCCCTTGGGAGAAGAGGCCACCTCCCTCCTCTCCACAACCTCCTGTCAGAGAGTAGGAGAGAGCAATGAGGTCTCACCTCAGACTCTTCTGAAGCTACTGGAGAGAGTCCAGAGGAGACTACAAAGTTGGTGAAGGGTTGAGAGCCATATTAGGAACAGCTGAAGTCACCAGGTCTGTTCAGCCTGGAGGAGACTGAGGGGAGACCTCATCACTGTCTACAGCTTCCTCACAAGGGGAGGAGAAGGAACAGGCACCGAGCTCTTCTCTCCTACTGATCAATGATAGGACCAGAGGGAATGGCAGGAAGATGTTGCAGGGTAGGGTTAGGTTGGACATTAGGAAAAGGTTCTTCACACAGAGGGTGGTGGAGCACCAAAACAGTTCCTCGGGGAAGCAGTCACATCACCAGGTCTGACAATATTCCAGAAGCCTTTGGATAACTCCCTCAGACACATGGTGTGAATGTTGGTCCTGTGCAGGGACAGGACTGGGACCCGATGATCCTTGCGGGTTCCTTCCAACTCAGGACATTCTATGAATCTATAACTCTGCCATTATTTGGCAAACAGAGATTTAGGCTAGAGATTAGGAGGAGGTTTTTCACAGAAAGGGTCATTGGGCATTGGAATAGGCTGCCCAGGCAGGGGGTTGAGTCACCTTCCCTGGAGGGGTTTAAGGGACGGGTAGACGAGGTGCTGAGGGACATGGTTTAGTGTTTGATAGGAATGGTTGGACTAGATGATCCAATGGGTCTCTTCCAACCTAGTTGTTCTATGATTCTATGATTCTACGAAACCTCCTTCTAAACCCAGGCCTGACCCAGCTACGAGAGATTTTGCACCACCAAGGGTGTAGGGAAGGGAGAACGCACTCAACCCTCATCCAGCACTGCTAAACGAGCCACTGGACAGTCCTTCTCCTTTCTTCAGCTCGCTCTCTTCCCTTGCTGAAAGCAAATGTGATAAACAGAGAAGCAGACAATGACACCGCTGTTCAGCTGCCGCCTTATCAGCGCAGGAAATTGTCTCTTTCTTTAGATCCTCTGTTATTGCTATTTCTGTAATCCGCTGGGATCGGCAGGGATAAGAGGTTCTTTTGAGAAAAGGCTTGAGGGACTTGTTATAATAATATGCCACCTCCATGCAAAGTTGTAGGCACAAGTCAAAGCAAAATAAAATAAAAATGAAGATTTTTTTTTTTAACCAGCTCCTCCAGACCGGGAGGCTACAGGCTTAGAAGCGGTTGGGAGAGAGTTGCTGGGTAGCACTTAGAGGTGAGTGTCTGCCCAGTGACATCCTGGCCCCTGGTGAAATACCACTACTCTAAATCAATTTTTCTCTCCAAGTCCCTGAAAGGAGGTTGTAGAGAGGAGGGAGATGGCCTCTTCTCTCAAGTGACAGGGGGCAAGAGGGAATGGCCTCAAGCTCCACCAGGGGAGATTTAGGCTGGAGATTAGGAGGAAGTTTTTCACACAGAGGGTCATTGGGCATTGGAACAGGTTGCCCAGGGAGGTGGTTGATTCAGCTTCCCTGGAGGTGTTTAAGGGACGGGTAGATGAGGTCCTGAGGGACATGGTTTAGTGTTTGATAGGAATGGTTGGACTCGATGATCTGATGTGTCTCTTCCAACCTGGTTGTTTTATGATTCTATGATCCTCAGGACTCCAGAGAAACTCCAGCCATGCACTATGGGGACAACAAGGGCCCAACTGACTTTGCCAGCTTTTCTTTTCCCAGGTGCTCTGACCTTGCATGGGAGTACAAAAGGGCCTCAACCAGGGTAGCAACAGGGTGAAAGCAAGGGGATCCCTCCCACTGGTGACCTGGGGGTGCCCCACGGAGAATTCCAGGCAGCACCAGCACGACTGCAGGGTCATGCCAATGCCAGCATCCCCAGTTTTCATCCCAGGGCCAGGCGCAGAGACAGATACACCTTTTCCACCTTAGAATTATACACTGGTTTGGGTTGGAAGGGACCTCAAAGCCCATCTAGGTCCATCCATGCCTATGGCAGGGACACCTCCCACTGGATCAGGGGCTCCAAACCCCATCCAACCTGGCCTGAAACGCCTCCAGGGATGGGGCAACCACCTCTGCTCTGGGCAACCTGGGCCAGGGCCTCCTCACCCTCACAGCAAAACTTTTCTCCTTAAGATCTCATCTCTTTCAGTTGAAAACTGTTCCCCCTCATCCTTTCCCTGCCCTCCCTGATCCAGAGCCCCTCCCCAGCTTTCCTGGAGCCCCTTTCAGCGCTGGAAGCTGCTGTAAGGTCTCCCTGGAGCCTTCTCTTCTCCAAGCCGAACAATCTCAACTCTCAGCCACCTCCTCCCCAAGACTACAGATGAAGTATAAAGACAAGCACTGAGCACCCGATTCCTCCAGCTGCCCCTTTGAGCGCATCCATCACCCTTCAACCACAACCTGGAGATGCTCCGAGCTCACATCCCCCAGCGGCACAGCCAAGCCCCAAGCCGAAACACCACAACCCCCTCCAGGTATTGCTCAGCGGATGCCGTGGCAGCAGTAGGCTTTGAGAAAGAGAGCTGCGTCCAAGGGGAGTTGGGAACATCACTTTTTCTGCCTCTAATCAGCTTGTTAGCAGCCTAATAACAGAGAAGACCTGCACATTACAAGCCCCCAAAGTGAGGCACAGCCTATTGTCGAGTTGCTGCTTGACAGCCAGCTTTCGGCAGCCCTAAATTATCCCATGACAAGCTGCAGTGAAGAGGTGAGCAACCTTGCGCATAATCTACAATCATTATCATTTCCATCTTTATTACCCACAGTATGCCGAGCACATTAAGGAGGCTTTAAGGGAGCTTTTGTTTTGCAATAATTTCTTAAAAAACCTGCTTTCTTGTTAGTATCTCCCCTGCCATCTCATCAAAATGGAAATGCTGCAAAAGGCTCCATTTATTCCCTTTAATTTTCCTTCACGCTTCTAGCCAGCACGGGCTGCCTCAGTGCAGACTTTTTGGTTGAGCCAACATTAAAAGTGCTTGTGCAGCCTCCACGAGCTCCAGGGTTTCGCGCTCTGAGCAGCTCTCCAGGCCACGTGTCATAATTCTGGTGTCCACGGCAAAAGACCATGTGGTCTTTCCCAGTGAATCATAGAATCATAGAACAATCAGGTTGGAAGGGACCCATCGGATCATCGAGTCCAACCATTCCTATCAAACACTAAACCATGTCCCTCAGCACCTCATCCACCCGTCCCTTAAACACCTCCAGGGAAGGTGAATCAACCACCTCCCTGGGCAGCCTCTGCCAATGCCCAATCACCCTTTCCGTGAAAAACTTCCTCCTAATCTCTAGCCTAAATCTCCCCTGGTGGAGCTTGAGGCCATTCCCTCTTGTCCTGTCCCCTGTCACTTGGGAGAAGAGCCCAGCTCCCTCCTTTCCACAACCTCCTTTGATGTAGTTGTAGAGAGTAATGAGGTCTCCCCTCAGCCTCCTCTTCTCTAGGCTAAACACCCCCAGCTCTCTCAGCCGCTCCTCATAGGGCCTGTTCTCCAGCCCCTTCACCAGCTTCATGGCTCTTCTCTGGACTCACTCCAGAGCCTCAACATCCTTCTTGTGCTGAGGGGTCCAGAACTGAACACAAGATTCAAGGAGTGGCCTCACCAGTGCTGAGTCCAGAGGGAGAATAACCTCCCTGGCCCTGCTGGTCACACCATTTCTGATCCAAGCCAGGATGCCATTGGCCTTCTTGGCCACCTGAGCACACTGCTGGCTCAAGTTCAGTCGGCTGTCGACCAACACTCCTCCAGGCAGTTTTCCAGCCAGGCCTCTCCCAGTCTGTAGCTCTGCATAGGGTTGTTGTGCCCCAAGTGCATCATCCACAGCCCCTTTGCAACAGGTGTTTCCAAACTCCAAGGTTTCAGCGGCTCAGTGCCCCAGTTGTGATGGGTCCAGAGAGGGAATCCAGGCACTGGGTCACCCCAGGGCATTTCCAGGGAGTAGCAGCACTGAGGTTTATTTGTCACAGGCAGCTCCAGGCTGGCAGGCGTGAGCTGTTCACAGTTAACATTAAACGCGATTCTTGTTTTGGCTGCCAGGCAAAGGGGATTTGGGTCTCATTCATGAAATTTTTCTTCTTTTGTTCTCGCTCTCTCTCTCACTTGAGCACGGAGCTTCGTCTGGGCTGGCCTCACTCCCACGGGTACTGGCACCAGGATCACCATCCACACTAAGCTCAGGGTGGGCCAGGAGGACGACAGACAGACAGACGGGTTGGTTTACAGCACAAATGTGGTTGATGATCCGATGGGTCTCTTTCAACCTGGTTGTTCTATGATTCTATGGTTGTTCTATGAATCCATCTCGGGGATTATCTGGTCTGGCCTCGTGTACAAAGTCATGCTTGGAGACGCAAGGGATGCTCACTCCCCGAGACCCTCAGGTCCTCTCTGCCTGCAGCAGCTCAGCAGAGCAATTTGTTGTCAGTCCCATGTTGCCAAACACGGAGGTGTTAATTAAAATCAACAGCAAAACGACAACTGAGTGAGAACCAGCAAGGAAGGAGACACACTGAGGGGTTGCTCTGCTCCCTCTCCTTTGCCCTTTCCCAGCTCTCAGGGATTTTGGAGGGCAGGTCTGTCTCTCCAGCCTCCATCACAGACTCAGCACTGGGAAAAGGTGCCAGCTGGGCAGAGCCCAGTCCCTTTTCCAGGTAGAAATGATGCTAGTGACACCAGGATCTGCCCTGGGGAGTCGTCATCCCTCAGCACACACCCCAGCAGCCTGTGCTGCCCACTGCTACCTAGTCCAGAGAGAAGCTGTGAGACCAGAAAACTAGGAGAAGGAGGAAATAAAACAGGAAAGCCACAAAGGGAAAAGTGAGGAAAAACCACAAAGAATGGGAAAACAAAAATTGGAATGGAGGCAGCAGACTCTGCTCCCCCGTAGGTTTTCAAACCAACCCTTCCCAAGCTGGCAGGACCTCAAAGAAGCACCTCCCCTTGCTTAGGATGTGCCAGTCACACTAAACCCCCTTCCCTGCAGCCCACAGGGTCACCAGTCGCACCTCTCCCCTCCTTCCTTACCTTTTCTGCCGACTGCGATGTCCCAAAAAATATAGGGATGAAGGCTAACCACACAATGCAAGTAGTGTACATGGTGAACCCGATGGGTTTGGCTTCGTTAAAGGTCTCTGGGACCCCGCGGGTCTTAATAGCATACACAGTGCAGGTGACCATGAGAAGCATGCTGTACCCAAGCAAACAGATGAGGGACAGGTCCGAAATGTCACATTTGAGGATGCCCCGGGCAAAGTGGGGGTTTGTAGTCCGCTGGTCCTCGTAGTCAATGACAGAGTGGGAGGGGTCCACGATGAACCAGATGCAGACGCCCACGAGCTGCAGCGAGATGAGGCTGAAGGTGATGACCAGCTGGGAAGCGGGGCTGATGAAGCGGGGGGCGCTCACCGACTTCTTGCCCTGCTCGAAGATGCGGTAGATGCGGTTGGTTTTGGTGAGCAGAGCGGCGTAGCTGATGCTCATGCCGAGCCCAAGGAAGATGCGGCGCAAGGCGCATGTGCTCAGGTCGGGCTCCGCGATCATGAGGAAGGTGGTAGCGTAGCAGAGGAAGATGCCCGTCAGCAGGACGTAGCTCAGCTCCCGCCCCGACGCCTTGACGATGGGCGTATCGTTGTAGCGCACGAAGGTGATGACCACGAAGAGGGTGGCGATGATGCCCACGATGGCGATGAAGACGGGCACCACGGCCCAGGGGGAGCTCCACTCCAGCTTGATGATGGGGATGGGGGTGCAGCTGGTGTGGTTCTCGTTGGGCCGCTCGTTGAAGTGGCACCGCTTGCAGTGGAATTCATCCAGCTGGTACTGGTAGCCATCGCAGCGCTCGCAGTGCCAGCAGCAGGGAATGCCTTTCACCAGCTTCTTCCTCTCGCCCGGCTTGCAGGGCAGGCTGCAGATGGAGCTGGGGAGCTGGCTCCCACCCCCTGGCCACAGCATGCTTTCCACCTGCAGAGCAAAACCACAACAGCCTCACCGACACTCAAACTGAGCACCTGCTGAGCATCCCCGGGGTGTTGGGGGATGCCTGCACTCTGCTCGCAGCACTATTGCCTGGATCCTGTCCCTCATCCCATCCCATGAAGGATCCCAGCTCTACCCAGGGAGGCAATGAAGGTTTCCATCAGCCTTCGGGGAAGATTCAACCCAAAACAAAGTTTCTCCTTGTGTGGGAACACTCACCCCTGTCCTCTGTTCTGGTTAGAATCATAGAATCATAGAACAACCAGGTTGGAAGGGACCCATCGGATCTTCTAGTCCAACCATTCCTATCAAATGTGCTTCCTTTATCAGGGCCACAAAGTTGGACACCCCAAGCCCGTGGGATGCAGTCACACACTCTAGTGGAAGGTCACCATGGCTGAACCTCAAGTGTGTACTCAAGGGACACCCTTCCCCCTGACACCACCCCTCTCTGGTTTGGCTCCCCGGCTTTGCACCATGGGCTCCCAGCCAGGTTTCCTACACCCTACGTGGCCTCAGTGGGTTCTGGAGAAATCTGCAGGACCTTTCCGTTGGCACAGACCGTGCACAGCTCCACCAGAGGCACCAGCCAACCCCCAGCCTTACTTTGAGGTGGAGGTGGTCGGTCCATTGCCCGATGACTTTGTACTCGGGAGTGGAGTTCCGGATCTGGTATTGGTAGATATCGTAACGCCCTGGTGCGTCTCCGTTCTCGTTGAACGTCACGGGAGTCCCAGCAATGCCTGCAAAAGGGAAGACTCAGCCCCCACAGCACCCGGCAACACGAGGTGCTCTGGGTGATGGTGTCAAAGCAGGGTCTGGTTTGATGTTTCCCTCTTGGCACTGGGTTTCTCGCTGCTGGGAGTGGTGCGAGACAATACCAGCATGGGCACAGGGTGGAGGAAGCAAATCATAGAATGGTTTAAGGAGGAAGGGACCTTAAAGGTCATGTAAATCCAATCCCCCCTTCTATAGGCAGGGACACCTCTCACTGGATCAGGGACTCCGAGCCCCATCCCACCTGGCCTTGAAACCCTCCAGGGATGGGGCACCCACCACTGCTCTGGGCAACCTGTTCCAGTGCCTCCCCACTCTCATTGTGTAGAATTTCATAGAATCATAGAACAACCAGGTTGGAAGAGACCCATTGGATCATCTAGTCCAACCATTCCTTTCAAACACTAAACCATGTCCCTCAGGACCTCATCCACCCGTCCCTTAAACCCCTTCAGGGAAGGTGAATCAACCACCTCCCTGGGCAGCCTATTCCAATGCCCAATGACCCTTTCTGTGTGAAAACCTTCCTCCTGAAGTCCAGCCTAAATCTCCCCTGGTGGAGCTTGAGGCCATTCCCTCTCGTCCTGTCCCTTGTCACTTGGGAGAAGAGCCCAGCTCCCTCCTCTCTACAACCTCCTTTCAGGGAGTTGGAGAGAGTAATGAGGTCTCCCCTCAGCCTCCTCTTCTCCAGGATAAACACCCCCAGCTCTCTCAGCCCTTCCTCATCAAGCCTGTTCTCCAGCCCCTTCACCAGCTTCGTTGCTCTTCTCTGGACTTGCTTCAGAGCCTCAACATCCTTCTTGTGCTGAGGGGCCCACAACTGAACACAGGATTCAAAGAGTGGCCTCACCAGTGCTGAGTCCAGAGGGAGAATCACCTCCCTGGCCCTGCTGGTCACACCATTTCTGATCCAAGCCAGGATGCCACTGGCCTTCTTGGCCACCTGGGCACACTGCTGGCTCATGGTCAGTCACTGTCAACCAACACCCCCAGGTCCCTCTCCTCCTGGCAGTTTTCCAGCCAGACTTCTCCCAGTCTGTAGCTCTGCATAGGGTTGTTGTGCTCCAAGTGCAGGACCCGGCATTTGGCCGTGTTAAACCTCATGCCATTGGATTCTGCCCAGCGCTCCAGCCTGTTTAGGTCCCTTTGCAGAGCCTCCCTACCCTCCAGCAGATCCACACTTGCACACAGCTTTGTGTCATCTGCAAACTTGCTAAGGGTAACCTCAATGCCCTCATCCAGGTCATTGATGAAGACATTGAACAGGGCTGGACCCAGCACTGAGCCCTGGGGAACCCCACTTGACACTGGCCTCCAGTTCCTCCTCCTAATGTCTAGCCTAAACCTTCCCCTCTCCAATTTACAGCCATTCCCCCTCATCCTATCACACTTTTGTAAATGAAGAAAAGAACACCAACCCCAAACCCAAGCTGGTGCAAGGAACTTATGGCATCAACCCACCAACCCTCCCCAGGAGCCAGAGCACTCAGAGCGATGCTGGTTTACTGCTTCTTATAAGGAAGGGGGAAAAGCAGCTTTAAAGTTAAATCAAGTCAACTGTGCAGATAAACACTAATGAAAGGAAGGAAGAGGAAAATCAAGCAAGAGGGAAAAATAAATAAAAGAGACACTGCAGAGGAGATCACAGAGTGGAGATAAATAGAAGTAATAAGGAGGACAAGATAGAAAATGTTTATTAAGGAGATAGAGCAGAGGAAAAGATGCATTTCCAGAGGAGATGTGGAGGTAAACAAGAACACAGGAGAGTGATTCAGGGGGAGGTCTGCCAGCCACGATGCACAGAGGTAGCAGAGGGGAATGGGCAAGGGGAGCCCAGGGCAGGCAGGATGCAAGGTGTGGGGCAGGATTGCTGCTGAGTTACTTTCCAAAGGCTCCCAAGAAAATATGGGAGTTTGGACCTCCTCATCTGCTGATCCGCTGCAAAACCAGTCCATCCCTGCACCCAGCGTTTACAGTGCCAAACAGGGATGTGAAGGAATTGTGGACAATCTGACAACTGGGGACAATCTGAGACACCCATCCCTGTTGGGTCGTTCCTCCCCACCAACCCAGGGATGGACAGACCTGAGAAGTTGACGTTGCGGATGTACTTGAGCAGCTCGACACCATCCACCGGGTCCATCTTGGGGCACAGCCCCACCTTGCCAGGGCAGAGGTTCTTGTGCATGTTGTGCAGAGCGTGTCCCATGGCATAAACAGCGTCGATGACAAACTGCACTTTGCCCTCCTGTTCATACGAGGAGTCCTGGCCGATCCGTTCCCGGTCTGTGGATAACATGCAAAACGGCGCTGCTATCTTCTTTGCCACCCCAATCGTGGCCCATAAGGATATTTCTGCTGCAGCTGAACCTTTGCAAAGACACCCACTCAACTCCAACCCCATTCCCAAAAATACAAACCCATCAGTCAGCCAGATCAACTCTTTCCCAGCGGGAAGTTTATGCTACTCAAGCATAGAATCATAGAATCACCAGGTTGGAAAAGACCCATCGGATGATCGAGTCCAAGCATTCCCATCAAACACTAAACCATGTCACTCAGCACCTCGTCCACCTGTCCCTTAAACCCCTCCAGGGAAGGTGACTCAAGCCCATCCCTGGGCAGCCTCTAACAGTGCCCAATGAAAAATTTATTCCTAATGTTCAGCTTGAACCTCCCCTGGTGGAGCTTGAGGCCATTCCCTCTTGCCCTGTCCCCTGTTGTCCCCTTCTCCCTCTTGGGAGAAGAGCCCAGCTCCCTCATTTCCACAAGAACCACATTCACTGGCGGGGGGAAAACAACGCCCCTAGAATGCAGTTCTTAAAATGCGGATGCTGGCACCTCAGCTGTGATTCCAAGAGACCTTGGGGTGTCACATCCCAGTGACGTCCCTGTACAGGACGCAGGCTGAGCTGTGATTGACATCTTCTCCTCACCCCTGTGGGCTGACCTCCTTCGTTTTGCTAATAGCTCAGTCTCTGTCAGCAGCACCACGGGACTGCCCAGGCAGTATCCATCACTGGCTGCATGCCCTTCATCTCATTCCCAAAGCCTCCTGTCATCCCCACTCCCCTCGTCACCTCCAGCCACCCTCCTATCCTGCTGACCCCACAGCTCTTCGCAGCCTCCCTGGCCATCCCGGCTTGATCCTGCAACAATCCAATAATTACCAGCGACAGCTGCCTGCCTCTCCTGTCACAACCACCCTTAATGGCTCTAGGAACATGTTTATCATTTAGCACAAGACACCGATTAATGCAGCGCATTGTTAATTACAGCTAAGAGTGGGACCTCTGCACCTTCACCTCTGCCTCTGTGGCACGGCCGGGCACCTCGCCAGGCCACAGCTGCGTCAGCATCGGTGAAAGGGAAGAAGTGCTCCCTCAGAGAGCCAAAGGCACAGCTTTAGAATCACCGAATCATAAAGATTCAGTGAAAAAGACCTCTAAGCTCATCGAGTCCAACCACCAGCCCAACCCCACCATACCTGCTAAATCACGTCCCCAAGTGCATTGGAGGGATGACAGAGTTGAGCATTGTCTGGGAGGGCAGAGAGGGAAGTGGGAAGAAGGAAATATCATAGAATCATAGAACAACCAGGTTGGAAGAGACCCATCAGATCATCGAGTCCAACCATTCCTATCAAACACTAAACCATGTCCCTCAGGACCTCATCTATCCGTCCCTTAAACACCTCCAGGGAAGGGGAATAAACCACCTCCCTGGGCAGCCTATTCCAATGCCCAATGACCCTCTCCGTGAAAAACTTCCTCCTAATCTCCAGCCTAAATCTCCCCTGGTGGAGCTTGAGGCCATTCCCTCTCATCCTGTCCCCTGTCCCTTGGGAGAAGAGCCCAGTTCCCTCCTCTCCACAACCTCCTTTCAGGGAGTTGTAGAGAGCAATGAGGTTTCCCCTCAGCCTCCTCTTCTCCAGGATAAACACCCCCACTCCCTGGAGACTCCCCCACTGCCCTGGGCAGCCTCTGTTGGTAAAGAAATTTTTCTCAATATCCAATCCAAACCTCCCCTGGCGCAACGTGAGGTCTTCATCCTCCGGAGAGGCAGAAACATCCTAGAAAACCATCCAAGGGTGTGTAAAACTAATTCTGGCTCCACCATGCACGGATGCTCCCTGATGCAAGGTGGGGATTTACAGCGACTGCGGGCAACCAGAGCGCAGACAGGGACAGAAAAGGCACAAAAACAAGACACGGTTGTTGATCCCCTCCCTCCCTGCTGCAGGGAGGTGAGATGAAGCCAACACTGGATGTGGAGCCAACCTCTGCGGAGCAGAAACAGCCCCGAAAGCCACAGACCTGGAGGTCCCTGTGCCGGGATGGAGAGCGAGACGTGCTGCTGACAAGACATTAAAGTAAATTGATAGCAAGCTGACCAACGAGAAAAGATGATATTAAGGAGATGAATTTATAGCACATCCTTCAAAGTTATAAAAATGCTTTTGGACTACGTGCAGATTACTCATGCGAAACCCGTCAAGTTATGCTTTCTTCCACTTTATTGACAAGGGCTATTAATCTTCTCCCTCAACTTCAGGCCTTTCCCTGCATTCATCTCTCAAGACACAGACAAGCCACTCTATCTTGTCAAGATAATTACCCATTAAAAAAAAAACGGTGTCATAAACTGTCCAGGGGAGCTGAGTCTGCGGGGATGTCCCAGCCCTGCTGTCATCCCCCGCATCTTGCCACCCCTCACAGGCTGCTGAGTCCAGGGGACCCAGGACTTCCCAGCAGGCACCTCAAATGCCACACTAGACCTAGCAAGGAAAACACAACATGCTGTGACAACACAGGCTGGGGAGGCTCAAGAAGGGTTTGGGTTGGAAGGGACCTCAAAGCCCATCCAGTCCCACCCCTGCCACAGGCAGGGACACCTCCTACTGGATCAGGGGCTCCAAGCCCCATCCAACCTGGCCTTGAACCCCTCCAGGGATGAGGCAGCCATCCCTGCTCTGGGCAACCAGAGCCAGGGTCTCCCTGCACTCACAGCAAAACATTTCTCCCCAAGATCTCATCTCCATCTCCCCTCTTGCAGCTCAAAACCATTCCCCTCCATCCCATCCCTGCCCTCCCTAATCCTGAGCCCCTCACCAGCTTTCCTGGAGCCCCTTTCAGTAGTGGAAGCTGCTCTAAGGTCTCCTCAGAGCCTTCTCTTCTCCAGGCTGAACAACCCCAACTCTCTCAGCCTGTCCTACAGGACATGCTCCAGCCCAGTGTGGTGGAAGAAACCAGTTGGGGTTGTTTATCCTGGAGAAGAGGAGGCTGAGAGGAGACCTCATTATTCTCTACAACTACCTGAAAGGAGGTTGTAGAGAGGAGGGAGCTGGGCTCTTCTCCCAAGGGACAGGAGACAGGACAAGAGGGAATGGCCTCAAGCTCCACCAGGGGAGATTTAGGCTGGAGATTAGGAGGAAGTTTTTCACGGAGAGGGTCATTGGGCATTGGCACAGGCTGCCCAGGGAGGTGGTTGATTCACCTTCCCTGGAGGTGTTTAAGGGACGGATAGATGAGGTGCTGAGGGACATGGTTTAGTGTTTGATAGGAATGGTTGGACTCGATGATCTGATGGGTCCCTTCCAACCTGGTTGTTCTATGATTCTATGAAGCTGCAGTGATGCAGATAAGCAGACATCGCCCCAGCCACCTGTTGGGCAACTTCCCCAGGTCGCAGCTGCTTTTTGCAGCTGGGAATTCGGGTGCTGCACAGGAGGGCATCACAGAGCAGAAAGTCAAGGCTCACGGTGGTTCATCCTGACATGGAGACAACAAATCTCTGCTAAACCCACAGTAGCTTGCAGCCACAAAACGGATGTGACCCCGCTGATTATAATAGCTGGGTTGCACGTCGTTCTACAGGGCTGATAATTAATTTTCAAGTGCGTGATGAGCCTCTGTGGGCACCCCTCAGAGGACAGACGCAGCTATCTTCTCGAGCGGTGGATGAGACGGGATTAGCATCAATTCTCATCACATCGCTGGCGCCGGCTTTCGCCAGGAGTTAATCAAAATCACTCAGAGGGAGCGAGCCAGGGAACGCCGTCACCTCTGAGTGTCCACATCTCCATGGGTGAACCCCTTCACCACAAGAAGGATGTTGAGGCTCTGGAGCGAGTCCAGAGAAGAGCAACGAAGCTGGTGAAGGGGCTGGAGAACAGGCCCTATGAGGAGCGGTTGAGAGAGCTGAGGGTGTTCAGCCTGGAGAAGAGGAGGCTGAGGGGAGACCTCATTACTCTCTAAAACTCCCTGAAAGGAGGTTGTAGAGAGGAGGGAGCTGGGATCTTCTCCCAAGGGACAGGGGACAGGACAAGAGGGAATGGCCTCAAGCTCCGCCAGGGGAGATTTAGGCTGGAGATTAGGAGGAAGTTTTTCACACAGAGGGTCATTGGGCATCGGAATAGGCTGCCCAGGGAGGTGGTTGATTCACCTTCCCTGGAGGTGTATAAGGGACGGGTGGATGAGGTCTTGAGGGACTTGGTTTAGTGTTTGATGGGAATGGTTGGACTAGAAGATCTGATGAGTCCCTTCCAACCTTGTTGTTCTATGATTCTATGATTTGGGGGCTGCATGAGTCCATCCAGGGAGCAGGGATTCGTTCACCCACGAGGGATGCTCTCTGCAAATGTCTCTGCAATGACAGCTTGAGTTGCTCCCAGGAGCAAGGCTGGCGATGCCTGTTTGGAAAGCCAGTGGGTCTGAAGGGAAGCAGAGCATGTTGCCCGGATACTCCTGCTTGTTCAGACCTGGCCTCAGTCAACAGGAGCTTTTTATTATCTTAACTACCAGGCAAGCAGTGCAAATCCTCCCCCCTTGGCCTGGCTGGGGTGTGCTGGGCTGGAAAAGAGCCAGTGCCACAAAAAAACAGCTCCACAAGAACGAGAGAATGAAGAGGAGTAAAACAGAAAGAGAAAGGAATATTTAAAATGCCAAATAAAGACAGAAAATCAAATCAAAGCTTCTCTCCCTGCTGCCCACGTTGCTGCTCCGTATCTCTCTGCAGCCTGGTCAGGTGGAGGTGAGAGCGCAGAGAAAATCCTCAGCCCTGCTTCAAAGCAGAGTTAGCAGCCAGCCCTGCTAAACGAAGGCCATTAATTAGCTCTCCTGGCAAAGGAGTAGCCTGAAGGGCTTGGGAGCATCCTGCAGTCCCCGTGTGGGTTACAGAGGGAGGACGCAGCCTGAAGTCCTCCTGTCTTTGCTACCTCATCAGCTCAGCAAACCTCGCGCTGCCGTTGGCTCCTCTGTCTCCGCTCACAGCACCCCAGCACTTCCCCGTCTGCATCTGCACGTGTGTGAGTTATTAACGAACCAACGGCTGACAGGATCGTCTCCTGCCCGGCTGGACGGGAGGGAGCAAGGACTGGCTCCCCCAACCCAAGAGGGTCAGGGACGCAGCCTGGTAGAGGGAACTTGGAGAAGAAGGAGGATGCTGAGGAGATCTCTCTGCAAAAGTAGCTGGGAAATGGGTCCTAGCCAGATCCTGGGTGCAGCAGGAGAGCAAGGGGAGGGAGTACGCAGGTCCTGATGGGCACAGGGTCTGGTCTCCAAGATAAGTGACAGGAGACAGGACAAGAGGGAATGGCCTCAAGCTCCACCAGGGGAGATTTAGGCTAGAGATTAGGAGGAAGTTTTTCACAGAAAGGGTCATTGGGCATTGGAATAGGCTGCCCAGGGAGGTGGTTGATTCCCCTTCCCTGGAGGTGTTTAAGGCACAGGTGGATGAGGTCTTGAGGGACTTGGTTTAGTGTTTGATAGGAATGGTTGGACTCGATGATCCAATGGGTCTCTTCCAACCTGGTTGTTCTATGATTCTATGATAATATAATTCTATGATTCTATAATGCAAAAAACCACCAGCAGGAATCATAGAATCACCAGGTTGGAAGAGACCTACCGGATCATCGAGTCCAACCATTCCTACCAATCTCTTAACCATGTTCCTCAACACCTCATCCACCCGCACCTTAAAAACCTCCAGGGAAGGCGACTCAACCACCTCCCTGGGCAAATGGCCCAAAACTTGTTGCCAACCACAGGTCTTGCTCCTCAGCTTCCTCCCTCCTCAGCTTCCTCCCAGCTCTCCCATACACAAACGAGACCCATGAGTCAACCTGCTGTGTGGCAAGATCCTTTGATCCGATTTTTGCAATGCAAAAGCAAGCAAAAGCCAGCGTTTCTCTGTGCTTGGTGGGGTCTACATAAACCTGAAGCTTTTGGGGCAATTCCCTCTAAAACCCAGCCCCAAACAGAACATATATATATAAGTGGTTCCATGCACTCCTGCTTTGCACACGGGCAGGTTATTTGCTTCCCTGTACGTTATTTCCCCTCTTCGTTTATCTGCCAAGCAAACATTCAGGGCGTAATTTATTTGCTGACAAATTCACATAATTTAAAGACAGTTCCTAGGACATTTGCCACGTCGAGGTTTCAGCTGCCTCCACTAATACCTTGGCCCTGTGAAATATTGCTTGTTTAAACGCTACATTACTATGAAGATGAAGAGATCAGCAGTTTGCAGGGCCTGCCCATACATTTCCTCGTGCCAGGGATTTCTTTATGCAGTCAGGGAAGATGAGGAGCTCTGAGCTACCCAAGGCCATGGCCACAGGCGAGTTTTCCTGCACACCCTCGTTGCTGACCAAGCTCACGCCTATGCAAGCAGCCACGAGGATACTTGGGGAAGCTGCAGCTCCAAGAAGAGCTTGCAGAGACAGAGAAGTGTCTGCAAATCATCAGCTGAACATTTCATAGAATCATAGAATCACCAGGTTGGAAGAGTCCCATCGGATCATCGAGTCCAACCATTCCTATCAATCACTAAACCATGTCCCTCGGCACCTCGTCCACCCATACCTTAAACCCCTCCAGGGAAGGTGATTCAACCCCCTCCCTGGGCAGCCTCTGTCACTGCCCAATGACCCTTTCTGTGAAAATTTTTTTCCTAATGTTCAGCCTGACCCTCCCCTGGCAGAGCTTAGAATCACAGAATCACCAGGTTGGAAGAGACCCACCGGATCATGGAGTCCAACCATTCCTATCAAGATCTCGCACCAGTGCCAAACTGGCCATGGAGGGATGGAGTTTTGGGGCCACACAGTGATTTGGGGTTTGCAGTTTCCCGGGCGTAGAGACCAGGTACGGCCGCAAGCAAAACAGCAGGAACCGCCTGTGTTGTCCAGGGAAGCTTTTCGGTGAGGAAATGGCATCTGACCTCACTTCAGAGGGGACAGGAGGGAGAAGAGGGTGCTTCATCCACACCTTCATCACCTTGGTTACATCTTTGGCACGTCCACTTTTCCCTTTACGTTCTGCAGTTAAAGCTAATCCCGGGAGCCGCAGCATCCAGCTGAGTCTTTCGGCCATTCCCTCTCGTCCTGTTCCCTGTCCCTTGGGAGAAGAGCCCAGCTCCCTCCTCTCCACAACCTCCTTTCAGGGAGTTGGAGAGAGCAATGAGGTCTCCCCTCAGCCTCCTCTTCTCCAGGCTAAACACCCCCAGCTCTCTCAGCCGCTCCTCATATCCTCTATTTGGAGGATACCTGCATGGGAGAGGATATGGAAGCACCATCCCTCTCATCCTTAATGATCCATCTTTCCAGGCACAGCCAAGTCCATCTGCCTGCCAGCACACTACGATTCCACAAACGTCTCTCCCAAGGGGACAAGGGGGACAGTCAAATGTCCCCGAGTCCTGCCACGTCGCAGCCTCTGAGCTGCCGCATCGTTATCTGTCTTCAGCCGGTGCCAGGCGGGCAGGACATCTCTGCCATCACTCAGTAAACATGTCACCTCCTCCAGCCTCCAACCATCACCTTGGCAGCAGCGCTGTCAGCAAGACAGATCCTCTGCTCACCCTGTTTACTGCAATAATCCCTACAAGCCCTTTTTTGATGGAAGTGGCTAAAAATGCAGTGCAGAGGGCGAGGAGGGGGCCTGGGTTAAGCTCTGTGGGGACAAAGTTCCCTGCTTGGAGTGGCACAGAGGCACATCAGGGGGATAAATCTCTGGGATGGCAGAGAGATGCTCAACACAGCCTGAGAACCCCTAGTGTGCAATAAGACCTCATTGCTCTCTATGACTACCTGAAAGGAGGTTGTAGAGAGGAGGGAGCTGGGCTCTTCTCCCAAGGGACAGGACAAGAGGGAATGGCCTCAAGCTCCACCAGGGGAGATTTAGGCTGGAGATTAGGAGGAAGTATTTCACACAGAGGGTCATTGGGCATTGGAATAGGCTGCCCAGGGAGGTGGTTGATTCACCTTCCCTGGAGGGTTTTAAGGCACAGGTGGATGAGGTCTTGAGGGACTTGGTTTAGCATTTGATAGGAATGGTTGGACTAGATGATCCGATGGGTCCATTCCAACCTGGTTGTTCTATGATTCCATGATTCTAAGACCTGGGCAAACACCACTTCAGCCTGTGCCTGGGGCAATCGCCTCTCGGGGAGCCCCTGCACCACCCCATGGGGTGCCTGGAGCTCCCTCGCTGTGGGGATGGACACGTTGCAGCTGCAGCCTCAACGCTGGCTAAGCAAGAGATGGATCCTGAGCCTGCACTACCCATTGTCTTCATTTCTCTGCAGCCACCCCAGATTTTCGCCTGCCCGGGTGCAACAGGAGCTGCTTGCACAAGAGCAAGGGTGCGCTGGGGGCTTTATGATTTTCACAGGACAACACGTTGCTTCTGCGAAACACACAATGAGGAGGAGGTAATCATAGAACAACCAGGTTGGAAGAGACCCATCGGATCATCGAGTCCAACCATTCCTATCAAACACTGTAATCTGTAATGGTACAGATGCTGTGAAATAATGCAGGATTCAGCCACAAATTCCCCAAATTTGGGTGGATTTCATAGAATCCCCAGGTTGGAAAAGACCCATCGGATCATCGAGTCCAACCATTCCCATCAATCACTAAACCATGTCCCTCAGCACCTCATCCACTCATCCCTTAAACCCCTCCAGGGAAGGTGACTCAACCCCCTCCCTGGGCAGCTTCTCCCACTGACCCTTTCTGTGAAAAATCTTTTCCTTATGTCCAGCCTGAACCTCCCCTGGTGGAGCTTGAGGCCATTCCCTCTTGTCCTGTCCCCTGTCCCTTGGGAGAAGAGCCCAGCTCCCTCCTCACTCTAGTTTGTAGTCACGGAAGAAAAGCCAAAGGGGAGGGAGATAAAGCAAGAAATGGAGCAGCCCTGAGAAATTTGCACAGGGACTGTGGCTTCACACACACACACACAAACCAAGCAGGCTTTTCCTGGATCATACACAGCACATTGAGATGCAAAAAGCATCTTTGCATGATGCTTCTGTCCACTTTTAAGCCACTTTCACGAGCTCTGCAGACTCCCAAGTGCCCACACAGGTGAGCATTTCTGCACCACCCACGCTGCCAGCGTTTCTCCAGCCTTCCCTAAATTCCCACCTTGCTTTGATGCTCAGTTCAAATAACCATGCTCACAACCAAGCCCACCACGCACAGGGCATTAATTGCCACAAGGCTGCCTTGAGCTGGGCAGGGAGATCCTGAGCAATAAGGATGTGGCAGAGCTGAAAGGCCATCAAGGGGAAGCGTGCAAAACCTTTCCAACACCTGCCTTGGGCTCCCTTCACATCCCTGAGCACCCCCTGCAATGTAGCAACACACACACACAAGCCTTTGGTCGCCCACAGCATCCCCACAGCTCTTACTGGTGCACTTCTTGATGTTGCTGCCCTTCTTCAGCGCGTGCCGGCTCAGCTTGCAGTGGAAATTCTCCTCCCAAAACTCGGCAAACCAGATGTTGCGGCGGTTGTTGTCCAGCGTCCTGCTGGAGAAGTAGCGATCGAAACCTGCCCAGGGAAGAAGGGACAGAGGGGATATACCTCTGGGATAGCAGAATGATGCTTGACATGGTCCAAAATCATTGAATCATAGAATCACCAGGTTGGAAAAGACCCATCAGATCACTGAGTCCAACCATTCCTATCAATCAGTAAACCATGTCCCTCAGCACCTCGACCACCTGTCCCTTAAACCCCTCCAGAAGAACCTCCCTAGACCTGCTGGTCACACCGTTTCTGATCCAAGCCAAGATGCCATTGGCCTTCTTGGCCACCTGGGCCACTGCTGCCTCATGTTCAGTTCCTGTCAACCAACACCCCCAGGTCCTTGTCCTCCAGGCATTTTCCAGCCAGACTTCTAGTCTCTAGCTGCTCAGGGTTGTTGTGCCCGAAGTGCAGGACCTGCCATTTGGCCTTGTTAAACCTCATCCCATTGGTCTCAGCCCATGGATCCAGCCTGTTCAGATCCCTTTGGAGCCTTCTGAGCCTCCAGCAGATCCACAAAAAGTCCTCAGACAGAGGAGAGGGAGAGTCTGGTGAGTGACAGGGTCTAGGGACACATCAGACTGAGGTGGGTTTGTGCCTGAGTTGCCCCTCGGGCAAAGGCTGGAAAATGCAGTCAAGGAAGGCTCAGTGCAAAACTCAGTCTCTTTCCCAGCTAAAACCTTGTAGTTAAGGGGATGCAGCCAACCCAGGATGGAGATGAGGGAACTCACCAAGACATCCCCCTTACCTTTGACCGAGACCCGCTTGGGTAGGATGGTGACGGAGCCCTCGGCCACCTCCTCCAGGTGCAGGACCGGGGAGATTTTGGAGCCCCAGCTGTCCGAGCCCATCCAGATGAAGTGTCCTGTCTGGTTTGCCCTCTTGGCTGCCTCCAGCACCCTTCTGCGGAGAGAAGCAACAGGAGCTGGTGCTCACCAGCACCATGGAGCCATGGCACCAGCTTCACGTCTGGCCCCGTGGAAGCAGGAATGTTGACTCAGGAAAGGACTGTGCTGTTTGCATCTCCGGCTCTGGACACTCAGTTGGCACCAGGCACCAAGCGTGAGCTGGTGCACGTGGACACACAAGAGCGAACTGTGCCACTCAGCTCCTGCACCCTCCCCGCTCCCCATCCCAGGCACACAGGCTGCTTCTCCCACCTCATTTGCATATTTGCTGACTGGTAATTGAATTTCCCCCTTAATTACCCAACATTAGGGGGAAAAAAATCAGGTTATGCCGCAGCAAGCAGGAAAAGCAGCAGTAGCAGAGAACGTGCGTGCGTTCTCTGCTCCGATCAGCATCTCAAACCATGGGAGAGAGACAGCCAGTGCTGTCAGTGCCCAGGCTAGAGCTAAACTGGGCTCTGCTGGGCTCAACTGGTGCCACTGGGGCAGTTAAGCAGCAGTGAGGGGTCAGCAATACTATCGGTCCTGCTGAGCATTCCTCATCGTGACTAGACACTCATCCCTACACATTCCACAAGCACCAGGCAGTTTAGAAAGATCCCCAGCTCCCAGTAGGTGGATCTGACCCTCAGGGCTCTTTTTCCTGCAGGGTTCGCTGTCCCCTTAGAGGCTTGTGTTGGTCCCCAGCCCTGTGGGGCTTTATCTCCCCATCTCCCCACGCAGCAAGGAGGCAGGTCCACGATTCAGCCGCTGCCATCAGGAGCCGATCATTTCAAATCCAGACGGTGTTTGAAACACCCAATAAGGACTAAAAACCCCATACAAATTGAGCAGAGTGTGGAGACAAGACGGGAAGAGGCAGGCGTGCACTGGGAGCCATGGGGCTATGCCAACTGCTCCATGTTCATCCCAGGTTGCCCCAAGCTCTGGGTTCATCTCAGGCTCATCCCTGGCTGCCCCAGCCTCCAGACACATCTCGGGCTCATCCCAGGCTTGCTCCAGGCACATCTCAGGCTCATCCCAGGCTTGCTCCAGGCTCATCCCAGTCTCTGGGTGCATCCTAGGCTCATCTCAAGCTGCCTCAGGCTCATCCCAGGCTGCCCCAGGCTCTGGGCTCATCCCAGGCACATCCCAAGCTCTAGGCTCATCCCAGGCTCATCCCTGGCTGCCCTAGCCTCCAGGCATATCTCAGGCTCATCCCAGGCTTGCTCCAGGCTCATCCCAGTCTCCGGGTGCACCCCAGGCTGTCCCAGACTCATCTCAAGCTGCCCCAGGCTCTGGGCACATCCTTCTTTGAGAAGGTCAGCAAAGCCCACATCCTGCTCTGAGCACAAGCAGCATCTCCTTGCAGTCCTTGTGCAGGACAGGAGCTCCCGAGGGGAAATCCAGTGAGACTAGTGATTTCCACCTGACCTGAGCCAGGCAGAAATTCAAGCAACAACCTTTCCTGGCCCTGCACTTCTCGGGAGAGGCAGTACATGATGTTCCAGGCTCCACAACTCAAGCTGGCAAGAGGATCGATGGCGGGAATCCCCATGCCTGGGCTAAACCCATCGCACACCCGGTGCCAGGTGGGTGTGCGTAAAGCACCATTCACGGGCTGTAATCCTCTTTGGGTGGGTAAATGTTTACAAACCCCAGTTAATGGGGTTTGCCATTTACACAGCGAGGTAAATCCCCCGTTTCTCACCACACACCCGCGTAAATGTCAGGTTTGCAGACATTTCTATTAAGGAAGGCAAAAAAGAAACTCGGAGCGTTTGCACATCTGATGTAAACTGATTTAAAATCGCAGTTTACTCACATTTACATAATGTTTGCTGATTAATAAATTAGATACTTAGGAAATGAGGGGTAGCTCCATGTGAATCATTCTGCTCCATAAACAATGGAGGCTGCAAGACGTCGCCTTGCCAGCCGAGCACCTCATCATCCCAAAGGGTAACTGCGTCCTCAGACCTGCTGGGTGGGCAACGCAGCAAGGGGTGTCCCCAAAATGCATCCCTGGACCTATTTCTCTTCCACACTGAGGCTAAGGCAGTTCAGTGAGGCCCAACATCAGCTCTGAGCCCCTCATGAGAGGCGTGAAACAGCCAGGTCACGACAGCAGGGGTTCCAAAAGGTGGTAGAAAGCTGATTTTCATAGAATCATAGAACAACCAGGTTGGAAGAGACCCATTGGATCATCGAGTCCAACCATTCCTATCAAACACTAAACCAAGTCCCTCAAGACCTCATCCACCTGTGCCTTAAACACCTCCAGGGAAGGTGAATCAACCACCTTCCTGGGCAGCCTATTCCAATGCCCAATGACCCTTTCTGTGAAAAAATTCCTCCTAATCTCCAGCCTAAATCTCCCCTGGTGGAGCTTGAGGCCATTCCCTCTTGTCCTGTTCCCTGTTCCTTGGGAGAAGAGCCTAGCTCCCTCCTCTCCACAACCTCCTTTCAGGGAGTTGTAGAGAGCAATGAGGTCTCCTCTCAGCCTCCTCTTCTCCAGGATAAACACCCCCAGCTCTCTCAGACGCTCCTCATAGGGCCTGTTCTCCAGCCCCTTCAGCAGCTTCGTGGCTCTTCTCTGGACTTGCTCCAGAGCCTCAACATCCTTCTTGTGCTGAGGGGCCCAGAACTGAACACAGGATTCAAGGAGAGGCCTCATCAGTGCTGAGTCCAGAGGGAGAATCACCTCCCTGGCCCTGCTGGTCACACCATTTCTGATCCAAGTCAAGATGCCATTGGCCTTCTTGGCCACCTGGGCACACTGCTGGCTCATAGTCAGTCACTGTCAACCAACACCCCCAGGTCCCTCTCCTCCTGGCAGCTTTCCAGCCAGACTTCTCCCAGTCTGTAGCTCTGCATTTTGTCCTCCTCTGAGTTCTGTGTTGCTGTGGTTTGACGGCAGCAACACACCAGCTCTGGTGGGTCCCTGATGCAGACCTGTCCCTGTCCCAATATAAGGTGCATCCTCACCCCATTGCAGAGCTGTCCCTGCCATGCTGCAAGGTGCATCATAGGATCATAGAATCACCAGGTTGGAAAAGACCTCCCCTCCCAGTCAGGCCAGCCCCTCCGCACCTGATATCGTCTTCGTTAGCAAAGATGATGACAGCCCGTGCGTGAGACGTCTCCAGGAGGCGGCGGATGATCTTGTCAAACTCTCCAGGCTTAGGCTCTCGTGGGATCTTGACCGACTGGGCCACACACACACCCCCTGCACAGAGAGAGCCCCAGCACTGAGAAAGGCTATCTCCCAGGCTCCTCAGCCCCACAACTGGCACATAGGGGTCTCCCACCTCAGTGAGGGGCTCGGCCCCAGGTCATTTCCACAGCCCACCGCCCAGAGCCTCCTTCCCTCCCTCCACATATCCCCCTGGACAATTACCCAAGACCCTCTCCTTACACCTCATCTCCCAGGTCACTGCCTTCGCTCCTCCTCTTCCTCGGAGCTCAGCTCTTCCACATTGCCTTCCCTCTCATTCCACATCGCATTCCCTCCCATTCCACATCTCCATAGTTCATCTTTGCCTTCCACCCACCCCCTTTTAGCACCATCTCAAGCCCAAACCACATCTAACTCCATTCCCCTGATTGACAAATGGTCCCATCGCAGCAGCTCAGAGAGGGTTTTCCAGCCAGCCCCAAGCACCAGCCCCTCAGCAGCCCAGGACTGGGTTTTGCAAAGTCCTCTCACCACAGGCAAGGGTCAAACACTGGTAAAAAAATTCATGGGAAGAGGAGATCCTAGAATCATAGAACAACCAGGTTGGAAGGGACCCATCGGATCTTCTAGTCCAACCATTCCTATCAAATGGTAAGTTGTAGCCCCAACATTAGCCCTTCACCCCAGACACAGCAGCCTGGCCCTGCACAAGGTTTTATTTCCATCCCTACAGGACCAAGTTAGCTCCCAGCTCAGCTTTCCACAGGTCGATTGCAAAGGCAGCTAATTAAAATTAAAAGAGACAAGAGGAAGCTGGCAATTGGAAGAATCGCCACACGCGGCTGCTGGGTTCCCAGCCTCCCGCTCCGAAAAGCCAGGGCCCTCCTGTTCTTGCATTTTTGCAGATGCCAATAAAAAGAGAGATGGGAGAGCAAATTAAACATCGCTGGACCTTCTGGATGTAATTGATGGTCTCAATTTGCATAGTAAATGACACGGCTGATACCTCACCTGCCACTAAAAGATCCCCACTTAAGCAAAGGTCAGAATAATTAGCACAGGGTGGCAGAGAGAGATTTCCCAGCTCACAGCCCTGGAGAGGAGCAGAGAGAGAGGATGGGATGGGGAATGGTGTCAAGGTGGAAGCCTCTGGGAAGGGAGAGCTCGCTCCCTCCCGCAGGGTTGGAAGAAAGTTGGAGTAATTTGGCCCCAAATGACAGAGAGAATCATAGAATCATAGAACAACCAGGTTGGAAGAGACCCATCAGATCATCAAGTCCAACCACATGGAAGCAGGGGATCCGATGGGTGCTGAGCAATGGGATAAGGATCACAGAATCCCCGAGGAAACACCTGCCAGCTGGCCCCGCGCAGCCCAAGCCGCAGAAAGGGGCTTTTCTTCTTCGTCTTTTTCTTCCCTCTGGTAAGAAATTGGGCCAATTTGCTGTTTATTTCCCATATGGGGAGCCAGATGGATGGAGAGGAGGGAGTTGGATAAACAGACTCCCGGACAGACAGATCAGCCAGGCGAGACGGGTAGCAGCAGGCGGTGCCAGCAGGATGAGGGGGATGCTCGGCCAGGGGATGCTCGGCCCCGGTCACTGCCGAACCCCCAGCCAGGCCAGGGCAGCACCGGCTGCGCTGCTGGAGACAGCGGCCCTGGCCAAGGAGCCAGTGCAGCTTAATTACAGTTTCCATGGCAATAAAAGGAGAAAAATCCAACAAACGCAGCAGTTTGCAAACACAAGAGCCTTGCAAAAGCCCCTTTGCAGTCGTGCACACGCGAGCGGCAGCTTGGGGCTGGCACAAGTGTGCATCCGTGTGCCACCGGGCACCCACACCATGAGGCTCCTGTGCTCTGCTCCTGCTCACGTGACTATGGGAAGGCACTTGCTGGGACACATCCCACTGCAAAGCATAGAATCATGGAATGGGTTGGAAGGGACTTTAAAGATCATCCAGTTCCACCCCCTCCCACAGGCAGGGACACCTCCCACTGGATCAGGGGCTCCAAGCCCCATCCAACCTGACCTTGAACCCCTCCAGGGATGAGACAGCCCCAACCTCCCTGCGCAACCTTTTCCAGTGCCTCCTCACTCTCATCATGAAGAAATTCCTCCTTATATCCAGCCTAAATCTGCCCTTCTCCAGTTTATCCCCATTTCCCCTCATCCTATCCCTCCAAACCTTTGTGAGCAGCCCCTCCCCAGCTTTCTTGGAGCCCCTTCAGGTACTGGAAGGTCACTCTAAGGTCTCCTCAGAGCCTTCTCTTCTCCAGACTGAACAACCCCAACTCTCAGCCCGTCCTTGTACGGGAGGTGGTCACAGCTTGGAGACAAGTGCCTGATTTAAGGCTGCTCAGATGAGATCCCTGTTACAGCAGTGCAGGATGCTGGGCATTTGCAGCTAGAAATGGCCTTGAAAACCCAGCCTGAGCTCATTTTCAAGTCTTCCACAGGCTGGAGCATCAACTGAGCTCCAGGAGCTGCTGCCACAGGGTCTTCCCTGGAGGTGTTTAAGGGACGAGTAGATGAGGTCCTGAGGGACATGGTTTAGTGTTTGATAGGAATGGTTGGACTCAATGATCCAATGGGTCTCTTCCAACCTGGTTGTTCTATGATTCTATGGGAGCACCCACCTTGCTGTAACAAGCCCAACCTGGTTTATAAGCCACCCCGTCCCACCTAGGTGGGTCTTGGCAAAGATGCTCATCAGGGCAAGAGGGAAAATCTGTTCAAAACCAGGGCATGCAGCAAAAGCAGATCTGCAAAGAGAAGGGTTTGCCACGGGATTCATCCTCTGGCCAAAACCACACTTTCCTGCCTGGAGAACCAAGCCAGCAGGGACACGGTCTCACGCAGATCCCACCTTGGCCCCACAGAATCATAGAATCACCAGGTGGGAAAAGACCCATCAGATCATCGAGTCCAACCATTCCTATCAAATACTAAACCATGTCCCTCAGCGTCTCACCCACCCATCCCATAAACACCTCCAGGGAAGGTGAGCAAAACCATGGGGGTCTGCATCCAGAGCACCCAACAGCTCCATGCACCCACCCTAGCCATCTGAAGCTTGCCCGTGAGCGTATCACGGAATCACAGAATCATCAGGTTGGAAGAGACCCACTGGATCATCGAGTCCAACCATTCCTATCAAACACTAAACCATGTACCTCAGCACCATGTCCACCCACATCTTAAACCCCTCCAGGGAAGGCGAATCAACCACCTCCCTGGGCAGCCTCTGCCAGTGCCCAATGACCCTTTCAGTGAAAAATGTTTTCCTAATTTTCAGCCGAAACCTCCCCTGGTGGAGCTTGAGGTCATTCCCTCTCGCCTTGTCCCTTGGGAGGAGAGCCCAGCTCCCTCCTCTCCACAACCTCCTTTCAGGGAGTTGGAGAGAGCAATGAGGTCTCCCCTCAGGCTCCTCTTCTCCAGTATAAACAACCCCAGTAACTGAAAATCTCGCCTACCTGTGCCTTAAACCCCTCCAGGATGGGAAAAGCCCTCCAGGAGAGAACTGCTGCCTGCACCATCCTCAGACACATGGTTATGTTCCTCCCACTGGCATCACCCCCAGCCTGGTGTGATCTCAGCCTCCCCTGGCACCCCTGCAGCTCCTCTGGCCACTCGCCGGGAGCCTTGAGAACTCTCCTCATTAAGGTGGGGTTAATGCGTGTTGTCAAACACGGGTCAGGGTTTAATCTCCCCCATTATGGGCTCAGTGGGAGCGCAGCTGCTCCGGGAAGCTCACGCTGAAGTGCCCTCTTGATTGCAGGTAGATAATAAGCTTTTGCTGTCGCTAACGTACACCATCAATCAGGGAGCACTCCGCGGGGGCTTCACGCAGAGCCAGCGGCTGCCGAGCACAGCGCCAGCACCTTGCAGCCTGGCTCATCCATACTGGGAACAGGGACGTGCAGAGAATCATAGAATCACCAGGTTGGAAGAGACCCGCCGGATCATCAAGTCCAACCATTCCTATCAAACACTAAACCATGTCCCTCATGTTCACTGCCATGTGCCCCCCGGGCACCCCGAGGAGGTCTCTGCACAGCTCATGTTCTGCAAAGAGTGCCCACACACCTCCTCTGCAAGCTCCTGGCCTTCCCTTCCCAACTCGAGCCCTTTAAATGGGATTTCCAAGCCCAGAGTTTTAATTGGCAAGCGGCCGGCTGCAACCCTGCCCCAGGATTCCTTATTCATGTCACTCCAAAGCCTGCAGGAGCCGATTCAGTAGAGGAGAAACACAGAACCATAGAATCACCAGGTTGGAAGAGACACACTGGATCATCAAGTCCAACCATTCCTATCAAATACTAAACCATGTTCCTCATCACCTTGTCCACCCGTCCCTTAAACCTCTCCAGGGAAAGTGCTCAATGTCATTAGGGATGTGGCTCTGTGGCCTCTCAGGGGCAAAGGTCCTGAGCCATCGCAGTATGGGTGTGCTTTGGTCTAACCACGGAGCATGGGATGTCCTGCTCAGGTAAGGGCTCGGCACAAACCAAGGGAGAACGGCAGCACCCGTGAGCTGCCCCAGGACCCATCATAGATGGCTCTGATCCCTCCTGTGTGGAGGCAGAGCCCTAATGAGAGCAACACCCAGATTCATAGAATAGTTTGAGTTGCAAGGGACCTCAAAGACCATCCAGTTCCAACCTCTGCCACGGGCAGGGACACCTTCCACTGGATCAGGGGCTCCAAGCCCCATCCAACCTGCCCTTTTTTTTTTTAACACCTCCAGGGATGGGGCAGCCACCACTGCTCTGGGCAACCTGTTGTCGGGCTACGATATTGCATGAGTCCAACCACTGGAAAAGTACCTTCACTGCCAGTTTGTGTGTTCCTGGGGACACCAATCGCCCTTTGTCACCCAAAACCAGTCCCAGCGCATTCCCTGGTGAAACCAGATCTCACCTCGTAGACTCCTGCACTTCACTGCAAGGTGGGCACCTTAACCCTTCCATCCTGGGAATACAAAGCAAGGAGCGATGGCAGTTCCCTTACCCTCGTGTTTTAGCAGCCTGGTCCCCCCTTGAGTGCCCTGAGCTCTGCATCGCACGTCCCCCATCACTGGTGGCTGCTGGCATTTGTCCCTGGAACCGGCTCAAATGCTGCTCTTCAGTGTTTTGAAATCTCATCAGACATTATGAATCTGAGCAATTTGCGCCTGCTTTCAACTGCCTGTGCTGCCAGGCTAAATCAGTAATTAATGAATTTGCAGTGGGGAAAAGAAGAGAGGAAGTTAAAAAAAATTAAAAAAAAAGCAAGTCTTCAGCTGAAATCTCAGGCCTTGAGAGGGCTGACAAGGAGCAGAAAATTCAAGTTTCTCAATAATACCACAGGTTGTGTCCTGGGAAGGATCTTTTGCCAAAGACCTAATCAGGGACTTGGGTAGGTCAAGACCTTGGGCTGCATCTCCTTCCCATGCTCAAGCACTGAACCAGAAGAAGCCAGGAGACTCTAGGATTTTTGGGGAGGTTTATAGCATAATTTTGCAGACAGGGGACAGGACAATAGGGAATGGCCTCAAGTTCCACCAGGGGAGGTTTAGGCTGAACATTAGGAAAAATATTTTCACAGAAAGGGTGATTGGGCAGTGGGAGAGGCTGCCCAGGGAGGGGGTTGAGTCACCTTCCCTGGAGGTGTTTTAGGGACAGGTGGACAAGGTGCGGAGGGATATAGTTTAGTGATTGATGGGAATGGTTGGACTCGATGATCTGATGGGTCTCTTCCAACCTGGTGATTCTATGATTCTATGAAAACAGACGTGCTCCCTGCCTCAGTGATCACAGGTCTGTGTCTCCCACCTTACCCCATCTCAGACCAGACCTCACCAGGAGCTCCATGGAGCACTGACCTGGCACAACCCAGCCCGGGTTTCCAGCCCACGGGCACCTCAAACACACACTGAAAATATTAATCGACTTTATTAAAATTATATCGACTCAAGCTGCCGCCAAAGCCCAAGTCTGGGCTCCAAGCCAGAGCCTGTGTGCCAACCTCAACCACAACCAACAGCTCCTCTTTGTCCAACCCCACTCACCTCCCTCCCTGCTTCCACGGCACAAAGGGAGCCCTGCAAGAGGTGAAAACAAGGAGTGGAGTTAAGAGGTGTGGGGATCATTATTTACAAGCAGGTTTCAGCCACCGAACCAAGCAAGTAGTTGGAGGGAGTGTTTTCCCAGCCCAGTATCATAGAATTGTAGAATCATAGAACAACCAAGTTGGAAGAGACCCATCGGATCATCGAGTCCAACCATTCCTATCAAACACTAAACCATGTCCCTCGGGACCTTGTCCAGCCGTCCCTTAAACCTCTCCATGGAAGGGGACTCAACTCCTCCCTGGGCAGCCTGTTCCAATACCGAATGACCCTTTCTGGGAAAAACTTCCTCCTAATCTCCAGCCTAAATCTCTCCTGGTGGAGCTTGAGGCCATTCCGTCTTGTCCTGTCCCCTGTCCCTTGGGAGAAGAGCCCAGTTCCCTCCTCTCCACAACCTCCTTTCAGGGAGTTGCAGAGAGCAATGAGGTCTCCCCTCAGCCTCCTCTTCTCCAGGATAAACACCCCCAGTTCTCTCAGCCATTCCTCATATTCACATACTATCAATTTCTGCAGACCAGAAACCTGATTATGCCACATAATTTTATATCTTCAATGGAAATTAGGACTAGTAAGGCACAGGCTTAGAATCAGAGAATCACGAGGTTGGAAGAGACCCATCAGATCATCAAGTCCAACCATTCCCATCAAACACTAAACCATGTCCCTCAGGACCTCGTCCACTCGTCCCTTAAACCCCTCCAGGGAAGGTGAATCAACCACCTCCCTGGGCAGCCTATTCCAATGCCCAATCACCCTCTGTGTGAAAAACTTCCTCCTAATCTCTAGCCTAAATCTCCTCTGCGGAAGACACCCACCAGATCATCGAGTCCAACCATTCCTATCAAATGCTACTATTCCTATCAGATGCTACTGTCCTCAGTGTTATTGGCCAGAAAACACCTGTAGGAAAAGATTCACCCAAAACTGAGAGCAGGGACCCTTCAGGCTCTCGGCATCGTGCCATGAATAAAATCTCCAGCTCTGTGCCGGCTGCTGAATGGGAGGATTTGGCTGGGGAGCCGAGACGCCAGCAGCAAATAAGAGCCCTCGGGTGAGCCGCAGTAATTGAGTGCTGACTGCACAAGAAAACCGTCCTCGGGGATGAAAGGGAGCCGGATCGCCAGCCTTGCTCTTGCTGCCCTACCGCTCGTCACACCTCGCTGTCACGGGGATGAAGGTCACCTGCTTTAACTCCTGAACACTTTGCTGGGAGTTAAAAACTCCCTGCAAACACTACCAGGAGGTACCAGGGGCAGGCACCCACCAGCATCATCCTCCCCTGCATCCTAGCCCCACAAGGTCAGCATCCATAGGGCACAGGATCCCCAAGGCCAGTAAATAAAGCAGGATTAGCAACCTCCAGCTTTGAGTGTATAAATCTGCTGTAAAGTCATATTTGATGCTCGCTTATGCCTTAAGACTTGGGAGCAGCTCTTTGAGGGTGACATCGCGATGCATCAACCAAAAGTAATGAACCCAGCGAAATCCGGAGAGAGACGGCCACGAACGTCACGTGGGGCTGAACAAAAGCAACACAAATATACATCAGCCCCTTAACTAAAAATACAGAGAACTCAGCGAAGGGTAAAACAACAGAGGGAGGAAATGACAGTGTAAAATTGATCCAGACACATGACTAAGGAGTCTTGCGTTTGGCTGGAAATATTGCCCTCTTCACAAAAGCGAACGCTGCGCATTACGACGCGCGGCATAACATGCCGTGCTCACCAGCTGAATTACATAAACATAAATCTAATCCTCCCTCGCCGAGAGCTCGGAGGCAGCGGAGATGTCAGTGCACACAAAGCCAAAAGGACTGTGGACGACTCCGTCCATCCAGTGGAACGAGGCCACGGATCAGGGTCAGATGCTGTGTAAGATGAGACGGGGATGGCTGGGGACACTCTGCTGCTGGCCCTGCCTTGCACTTCAGTTCCAAGGAGTAGAATCATAGAATCATAGAACAACCAGGTTGGAAGGGACCCACCGGATCATCGAGTCCAACCATTCCTATCAAACACTAAACCATGTCCCTCAAAACCTCATCTACCAGTGCCTTAAACACCTCCAGGGAAGGTGAATCAACCACCTCCCTGGGCAGCCTATTCCACTGCCCAATGACCCTTTCTGTGAAAAACTGCCTCTTAATCTCCAGCCTAAATCTCTCCTGGTGGAGCTTGAGGTCATTCCCTCTTGTCCTGTCCCCTGTCCCTTGGGAGAAGAGCCCAGCTCCCTCCTCTCCACAACCTCCTTTCAGGGAGTTGTAGAGAGCAATGAGGTCTCCTCTCAGCCTCCTCTTCTCCAGGATAAACACCCCCAGCTCTCTCAGCCGCTCCTCATAGGGCCTGTTCTCCAGCCCCTTCACCAGCCTCGTTGCTCTTCTCTGGACTCACTCCAGAGCCTCAACATCCTTCTTGTGCTGAGGGGCCCAGAACTGAACACAGGATTCAAGGAGCGGCCTCACCAGTGCTGAGTATAGAGAGAGAATCACCTCCCTGGAGTAAACGTAGCTGGCACCCGCTGCCTTTGCAGGATGCTTTGCGTAGTGCTTAATCATGGAATTTTGGAATGGGTTGGGTTGGAAGGGACCTCAAAGCCCATCCAGTTCCACCCCTGCCATGGGCAGGGACACCTCCCACTGGATCAGGGGCTCCAAGCCCCATCTAACCTGCCCTTGAACCCCTCCAGGGATGGGGCAGCCACCACTGCTCTGGGCAACCTGGGCCAAGGCCTCCCCACCCACACAGCAAAACATTTCTCTATAAAATCTCATCTCAATCTCCCTTCTTGCAGCTGAAAACTAGAGAGCCAAATCATACCTGTCCACGACTAAACCATAACTCTGAGCACCTCGTCAACCCATCTTTTAAACACCTCTGGGAATGGACACCACCACTTCCCTGGGCAGCCTCTGCCAGTGCCTGAGAACCCTTTCAATTAAGAAGTTTTCCCTAATATCTAATCTGAACCTGCCCTGGCACAACTTGAGGGCAAAAATTTGACTTTAAAATGTAAACTCAACATCTTCTGTTTTCACGGAAAGGGTCATTGGAATAGGCTGCCCAGGGAGGGGGTTGATTCACCTTCCCTGGAGGTGTTTAAGGGACAGGTAGATGAGGTCTTGAGGGACATGGGTTAGTGTTTGATAGGAGTGGTTGGACTCGATGATCCGATGAGTCTCTTCCAACCTGGTTGTCCTATGATTCTATGATCTCTGCAATGCTAGCACCCAAAAAACCCCAGCTCTGTAATAAATAAGGATTGTCCAGCCAACAGAGCGACCACCAGCAATAGCCAGGAGCCAACAGCATAATTGCCAGAGTAATTGCAGTAAGTAAACCATAATCACCCTCCTGGTCAGTCTCTCTCAGGAGGGCATGGCCAGACCCTGTGGCAAGAATTATGTGTCCCCAGGGTGAGTTTTTTCTCCTTCCTCTGCCGGCGGAGGAGGTCGGTTTGTGCCTTGAGCAGAAATCCTTTCCACTGCGCTGGCGAAGGCTTTCACATGAGGCTTTGCTAAAAATTGAAACTGAAGGTCAAGTTGATAATGCATCAGAAAGCAAACAGCTTGAATGCTAACTGCTAACTACAGCAATGAGCATTATTGCCTGATGGAAATAAAAACTGACTCCAAAGGCTCAGGCTTGGCATGAGAAATGAAGTGGAGAGCTGCTCTGGAGGAGAGCAGGGAGAGGCTCACCCTCATCCTGGGGTTCCTGTGTGGGAAACCCACAGGGGTAGATGCTGGCTCTTTCCCCCAGAATAAACACCCTGGAAGGGGTAAACCCCACTGCTTAGCGAACTGCTGGCAAGCCCTGGGCAGGGGCCACATCCTGAGCCAGTCACCAGCTCGTTTACATCACTCTGACAGGCTGCAGGCACCTTGAAGCAGCAATAGATCACAGGACAATTTACGCTGCCAGAGATGTGCAAATAAGAACCAGACATCTACAATGATCCAGTGGGTCTTGTCCAACCTGGTTGTTCTATGATTCTATGAAAAAGGGTCCAAAAGAAGGAGATGGATCCTTCACCTCTTCCCAGCAGCTCTGTGCTGGTGTAAAGCCTTTAGGTGTCCCCGTTTATGGGGGAATCATAGAATGACCAGGTTGGAAAAGACCCACTGGATCATCGAGTCTGACCAGAAAAGCAAAGCAGGCGCAGCCCAACTCCTTCCTCCAACCCTGCAGTTGCCACCAGAGGGGAAAAGGCTGAGAGATTTGAAAATTAAAGAATAAGGGGAGTGGGGGGGGCGCAGAGTAGAGAAGAAAAATGTCACGTTCTTGGTCCGAACGCACTGTCTGCAGAGCTGCCTTCCACGGGAAAAAGAAGCCAGGCTGGCCCCAGCACTCCCTTCCAGGCAAGATGCTTTAGGAAGATGCTTGGAGCCCATCCTGGTACTCAAGGAAGAAACGTTTCCCGGGTCCCCACACTTAGGTGATACACAACAGCTCTTCTAAATAAACGTATCCCTGCAGCGCGAGCGAGGGAGAGGAGTTACTGCCACCAGAGGGGAAAAGGCTGAGAGATTTGAAAATAAAAGAATAAGGGGCGGGAGGGGGGGGGCAGAGTGGAGAAATAAAAAATCACATTCTTGGTCCGAACGCACTGTCTGCACAGCTGCAGAGTTACCTTCCACGGGAAAAAGAAGCCAGGCTGACCCCAGCACTCCCTCCCAGGTAAGATGCTTTAGGAAGATGCTTGGAGCCCATCCTGGTGCCCAAGGAAGAGACGCTTCCCGGGTCCCCACACTTAGGTGATACACAACAGCTCTTCTAAATAAACGTATCCCTGCAGCGCGAGCGAGGGAGCGGAGTTACTGCTGATAATGCACAGGCTGCACTTACGCTGCTGTTATACCGCAATTACAGTGGAATTATGCTTTTTGATAACTAAATTATCGCTAATGCACATAATCGTTGGGTTATGCGGATACACAATTACAGGACTGCCTCAGCCCCAGATTAATACGCATGCATTTTGACTCCATGTACACTCGTTTACTCTGCAATTACGCCGTCGTATCATTAACCATCTGGTTAGAGGAATTGGCGGTAACCGCAGGTATCTCCAAGCAGAAGTGCTCGTGCGGCAGTGGGACCACCAGTCACGACAGCAGCTCCTAACTGGTGCTTAATGGAGGAGGAGCGTGGGTTAGAATCGTGCCTGTGCATCAACCTGCTCCTCTCCGCCACGTGCAGCCTGGCACCTGGACCCACCGAGGGAGCAGCAGCGCTGGATGAGGCAGGAGAGAATCCTCCAGCTGCGCTCTCTGCAGGATACAGGCACCCCCAGACCAGGAGGCGCCTATCACCTTCCCTGGAGGTGTTTAAGGCACAGGTAGATGAGGTCTTGAGGGACTTGGTTTAGTGTTTGATAAGAATGGTTGGACTAGAAGATCCGATGGGTCCCTTCCAACCTGGTTGTTCTATGATTCTATGATTCCATCAAAGCTGCTTAGCCCAGTATTGCTGTCACCTCCCTGTGTCACCCAGCGGTTCCATCGTGGCAGCATGCCCAGGGCAGGAGCTGCCAGCCCAAGGCAGGCAAGAAAATTCCCTTTTTGGGGTGGAAGAACATTCATGCTAATGAAAAAATGCCCCCTGCCCCCACTAAAGTCTGCTTTCCTTTACTCCTCCTGCAGTCAGATGAGAATCTTGTTATCATCACTAGCCAGACGGGGCTGCTGTTCGCATTGCCGAACCCAGGTAGGGCCTGTGGAGAAGCTGGCATTGAAGCTGTTAACAGAGCCATAAATGCAGCCCTTTGCTCACAGTCCTCTGAGTCCTTCCCGAGGACATCCCATCCTGTGGGGCACCCATCCCATAGGGCACCCTATCCCACTCCTCTAGACTTAGAATCATGGAATCACTAGGTTGGAAAAGACCCACTGGATCATCGAGTCCAACTATTCCTATAGAACACTAAACCATGTCCCTCAGCACCTCATCCAGCCGTCCCTTAAACACCTCCAGGGAAGGTGAATCAACCACCTCCCTGGGCAGCCTCTGACACTGCCCAATGACCCTTTTTCCTAATGTCCAGCCTGAACCTCCCCTGGTGGAGCTTGAGGTCATTCCCTCTCATTCTGTCCCTTGGGAGAAGAGCCCAGCTCCCTCCTCTCCACAACCTCCTCTCAGGGAGTTGGAGAGAGCAATGAGGTCTCCCCTCAGCCTCCTCTTCTCCAGGATAAACACCCCCAGCTCTCTCAGACATTCCTCTTGTTCTCCAGCCCCTTCACCAGCTTTGTGGCTCTTCTCTGGACTCGCTCCAGAGCCTCAACATCCTTCTTGTGCTGAGGGGCCCAAAACTGAACACAGAATTCGAGGTTTGGTCTCACCAGTGTCCAATCCAGAGGGAGAAGAACCTCCCTGGCCCTGCTGGCCACACTGCTTCTGATCCAAGCCAAGATGTCATTGGCCTTCTTGGTCACCTGGGCCACTGCTGACTCATGTTCAGTCATTGTCACCAACACGTCCAGGTCCTTCTCCTCCAGGCAGTTTCCAGCCAGACTTCCCCTAGCCTGAAGCTGCACTGGGTTGTTGTGCCCCAAGTGCAGGACCCAGGTGCCACCACACTTGTTGGCCACCACACGCACCTGATGGCACCTTTGCTCCTGCAGATCCACATATCCTTTGCAGCAAACCCACCATCACCCCCGGCTGCAGGCAGACAACCCCAGCCCAGTGCTGGCACCCCAGTTCCGCTCCCACCCGCATCCCCATCCCGGGGCAGGCAGGCAGCAAGCACATCCTGCAAGTATGACAAGCATCACATCTGCCTACTCCAGAGCATCCCCACATGCTCCTTGCGAAACCGCAGCCATATGAAAAGATGCTGCTTTTCAAGTGAAAAATCCTGAAGAGCAGATTCCAGGTTGAATCCCCAGATGGGTTTCTCTGCATATTAAAAGCACAGCCGGTTCCCAGTGCCAGGGCGCGCGCGCGAGACAGAATTAACGCTGTTCCTATTTATAGGGCTTTGATTAGGAGCTTGTCACCTAGAAGTTTTTATTCCCTTTATCCATTTATAAGGCCATAACACAGTTTGACTAGCTCCAGATAGGCTGGTGTCCCACAGATTTTGCCAGAACTTAATGTGCCATTCAGCTACAGTTAAGCCAGTAATAGGCAGCAGCCTGCGCGCTGCAGGGTTTTAACTGCCTCAGAAGACACTCTTTAGTTCCCATCTCACCCCGTACACGCGATGCTGCGGAGGCAAAGCAATCCCAGAGAGAGGAGAGATCCCAGCGCAACGTGTGAGACTCTGCAGAGTCTCAGGGTATGTGGGAGCAGCACCCACAACAGCAACATCCAGGAGTGCTCATCATTCCGGCCGATCCTGGGACTGATGCTCAGCCACCAGTGGGTACCCACGAGCTACTCCACAGCTCCCGAGGCTGCTAATCCCTGCTAAGCATCCCAGTGCTCCCATCAGCAAAACATTTTTGGGCTCCCGACAAATCCTCTCAAAGAGTTTTGCTGAGCACGGACTTTCCGCCTGTCCAAAGCCTATAGACAAGTTAAAGAACCTGCCCTCAGGGATAATTCCACTAAAACTGGGTGAAGCGCTCGTTGATGCCAACTTTATTTTCTATTAAAACCTGGGAGCATTTGTAAAAGTCTCTTCTGAAACGCACCCAGTGCCGTGTCTCAACCACGGAGGGAGGTGCTTAGATCAGCTTAGCAGCCACCAGCTCAGTGGATCCAAGACCTCCTGGTGAGCAGGGAACAGGATCTTAAGTTGCTTTCTAAAAAGAGCTGGCAGCAATAAAGCAGCCTGCACCTTGGGATTGCTGGTCCTGATCCTTACTGGAAAGCTTGGATCCTTGCTGGACATCACATTGTCTTTGCAATCAGTAGGGTAGCCCCAAAACCCACACTACCCCCAAAACGTGCCATCCATCCCTGCTCATGCACCACAACACATCCCAGCTTGAGCCAAGAAAACCAGACAAATCCCTCCAACCCCATTCACTGCCTTCTCCTGCCCAGCCCCAGCTGCTCCAAAGCCCACACCAAACTCCCACCCCGGGAGAAACCCACTCACCATCCTCCCTCGACTTCTGGATGAAGGCCTCCACGCCGCTTTCACCGTAGCTGCCCTCAGAGGCCAAGGTGGAGACGTAGTTCCACTTGAGGGCTTTGACGATGTCCACCATGGCTTGGGCCTGGTAGGTGTCAGACGGGACAACACGGGAGAAGAAGTCATAGCGGCTGTTGTCACTCAGGTCGGGTGCGGTGGAGGCATAGCTGATCTGGGGGATCTAGGGTGGAAGGAGGAAAGAAAAGCATCAGGGGAAGGAGGTGATCAATGCCTTTCACCTTGTGTGTCTTCCTCAAGCCCAGTTCAGGAGGACAGGAAGGTGGAAATCAAGACTATGGGACAAATGGGAGAACATGGGATGCTCCACAGCTCCCAGAACCAGCAACACATGGAAGAGGAGACCACAAACTGGAGGCTGATTAGCTCTACTGGATCTTAGTGGCAACCCAAAGGCTTTGATCTGGCCATTTCCATCCATAACTGGGTAGGTGAGAAAACCACCCTAGCCCATTCACCTTCCCTGGAGGGGCTTAAGGGACGGGTAGAGGAGGTCCTGAGGGACATGGTTTAGTGTTTGATAGGAATGGTTGGACTCAATGATCCAATGGGTCTCTTCCAACCTGGTGATTCTATGACTCTATGGGACACACATCTCCTCTGTGCCCTCCAGACAGGTCTGAACCCACATGCACTGGGGAGAAATAAAACTATCAGAAAACACAGAGCTTTACATAGAAGTTCCTGGTGGGCAGAACCCAGCAGGTCAAATGGATTCCAGGATCTCCCAAGGAAGAAGAGAAGGCAGCCCAGGGACAGAGCAGCCACCAGTAAGTCCCTCGGAGTTCCACCGAGGAGCTGGGCAGCCCCAGGCTTTGCAAGGAGAAGTTCAGAGCATCCTAGGCTTTCATTTCTGTGTGCCACACGCCTGCCTGCCTACTCTGATCTTCTCTCCGTGCTCCCTGGGTGCCAGCCAGGAGGAGAGCCAGGGTGCCTCTGGGTGCTGCCTGGGAGGAGGTGACCAGCATTATTCAGGGAAAGAATTTACCAAGCCTTAACCACGCAGGCTGGTTCGGTTCCTGAAGACATCAGAGCCCTGAAGATCAGGGACACCCAGCAGGACCCCGAGCGTTTGATGGGAGAAACCAAAACAAAAATCTTTCTCCTTCCTCTGACACCACTGCTAAGGTGTCCCTTCATCTTCCTGCCCCAGGAAGGACAGAATCATAGAATCGTAGAACAACCAGGTTGGAAGGGACCCATCGGATCATCTAGTCCAACCATTCCTATCAAACACTAAACCAAATCCCTCAGCATCTCATCCACCTGTGCCATTAACACCTTCAGGGAAGGTGAATCAACCACCTCCCTGGGCAGCCTATTCCAATGCCCAATGACCCTTTCTGTGAAAAACTTCCTCCTCATCTCCAGCCTAAATCTCCCCTGGCGGAGCTTGAGGCCATTCCCTCTCGTCCTGTCCCCTGTCCCTTGGCAGAAGAGCCCAGCTCCCTCCTCTCTACAATCTCCTTTCAGGTAGTTGTAGAGAGTAATGAGGTCTCCTCTCAGCTTCCTCTTCTCTAGGATAAACACCCCCAGCTCTCTCAGCCACTCCTCATAGGGCCTGTTCTCCAGCCCCTTCACCAGCTTCGTGGCTCTTCTCTGGCCTGCTCCACCAGGTCCTGTCCGCTCAAGCCATAAATAAGACTTTTAAATTAACTAGACCTGCCACACCTTGCACAGTACATTACAATAATTTAGCACCAGAGGATCATGACACACTTAACAATTACAGAGCAATTTACATCCCCGAAACGCACCACAGATCATAGAATCATGGAATTGTTAAGGTTGGAAAAGACCTTGAAGCTCATCCAGTCCAACCATCAGCCCAGCCCCGACATGTCTTCTAAATCATGTCCCCAAGTGCCATGGACACATGGGTTTTGAACTCTTCCAGGAATGGAGACTCCCCCACTGCCCTGGGCAGCCTCTGCCAAGGCTTCACCGCTCCGTCAGTGAAGAAATTGTTCCCAATATCCAATCTAAACCTCCCCTGGTGTGACTTGAGGCCATTTCCTCTCATCCCATCCCTTGTGACTTCGGAGAAGAGCCTAGCACCTGCCTGGCTCCAACCTCCTTTCCAGGAGCTGCAAAGAATCATAGAATCATAGAACAACCAGGTTGGAAGGGACCCATCGGGTCTTCTAGTCCAACCATTCCTATCAAACACTAAACCATGTCCCTCAGCAACTCATCTACCCGTCCCTTAAACACCTCCAGGGAAGGTGAATCAACCACCTCCCTGGGCAGCCTATTCCAATGCCCAATGACCCTCTGTGTGAAAAACTTCCTCCTAATCTCTAGCCTAAATCTCCCCTGGTGGAGCTTGAGGCCATTCCCTCTCGTCCTGTCCCCTGTCACTCGGAAGAAGAACCCAGCTCCCTCCCCTCCACAACCTCCTTTCAGGTAGTTGTAGAGAGTAATGAGGTCTCCCCTCAGCCTCCTCTTCTCCAGGATAAACACCCCCAGCTCTCTCAGCCGCTCCTCATAGGGCCTGTTCTCCAGCCCCTTCACCAGCTTGATGAGATCTCCCCTCAGCCTCCTCTTCTCCAGGATAAACAGTCCCAGACGCCTCAGCTGCTCCTGGATCCTTTCCATCTCCGTTCCCTTCTCCAGGCACACTCCAGCCCCTCAATGTCCTTCTTGGAGTGAGGGACCCAAAACTGAATCCAGGATTCAAGTTGTGGCCTCACCAGCATCAAGTCCAGGGTTCAATCCCTTCCCTGCTCTTGCTGGCCACATGTTATTTTACCTTAAAGATGCTAAAGATTCACTCAATTATCAAGCCTGGACTTTGCCCCCTAGCATGGAGCTCCCTATCAGCCCCATCCAGTCCCACAGCCAGGCAGGCACCACTCACCTCTCCGAGGTGCAGCCTGGTGCCTCCCTCACACACAGCAAGAGCTGGCAAAGCCCTTCCCAAAGCCTGGGGAAGGATCCAGCTGATCCAGTTTAACCTCTAATTCAGTTTAGGAATAAGACAGCAACCACACTTTGCAGGAGCACAAACACTGGGGGAGCCACAGAAGATTGCAGTGAATCCCAGCAATCCCCCAGTTTAGCAGGCACCTGGGTCTTGCTAGATGATCAAATCAGCTCAGGTTGCCTTTGGCCTCACCCATCACCTCCCCTCATTAAGCAATTAGCCACTTTCCAGCAGCCGAGACACCTGGGAAGGGCTTGGAGGGGCCAGGGAGAGGTTTGGGGTCTGTGGGAATCCTAGTTTGTGTTCTAATATCAAGGCACTTTGCTGAGAGCTCAAGGTACCCCAAGGATGGGGAGACTTGGGTTGGAGCCACCCCACGGACCCTCCTGGGTCTCCCACCCCTCATGATCCATTCCGTCTTCCTCCACTTCTGCTTCCAGGCTGAATCTCCCAGTTCTTGCTTTGTTTCTCCATTATTTTCCCCTCTTCCACTCCCCTCTGTCTCTCTATTAAATGCGATATCGGTGTTATAAACACACGACTCTACCTGAATGCTAAAAGGCCCCTGGAAAGGAGCAGCCACTCTTTCCCCCTACCTGCAAAATAAAAGATGAAAAAAAAAAAAGGGGGGGGGGAGAGATGGAAAAGGAGTGGGAGAGGGAAGAGAAGGAATCTTTATCAAGGCACAAATAGGATTACTCTCTGTGACAATCTGCTTTGTGCTCCTTTCCGAGGGGGCTGTGATCTGCTCCTTGGGTATCTGTGACCGGGAGACGGTGCAGGAGACTCGATTAAAATTCTGCTCAGCAGGCAAGGCGCTCATCTGGCAATCATTCATTCTGGGGAGGGAATGGGTAGGGGGGGGCTGCTCCGTGCCTGCTCTCACCACCTCCTCCCTCACAGCAGTGCTGGCCAAAGGATGCTTGGGATGGACGCAGAGTGGCCGTGGGATGAGGGTGAGTGAAAGGAGGTTGTGGAGAGGAGGGAGCTGGGCTCTTCTCCCAAGGGACAGGGGACAGGATGAGAGGGAATGGCCTCAAGCTCCACCAGGGGAGGTTCAGGGTGAACATTAGGAATAAATTTTCACAGAAAGGGTCATTGGGCAGTGGCAGAGGCTGCCCAGGGAAGGGGTTGAGTCATCCTCCCTGGAGGGGTTTAAGGGACGGGTGGACAAGGTCCTGAGGGACATAGTTTAGTTTTTGATAGGAATGGTTGGACTCAATGATCCGGTGGGTCTTTTCCAATCTGATGATTCTATGATTAAGACTGGGGAGTAACTGAAGGGCAGAAGGTAGAAACCTCCTCCCTCCTTTTTTTTTTTTGTATGAAAGAATAGAGTCAGCATCATCCAGAAGCACCTCCAACCTGGAGAAACATCCCTCAGGGTAAGAGAGCAGGCAGGAGCTGGGGGTGGGGGTGTTAACCTCAAATGTGCAGCAAACACACCTTGATTTTGTACTTATTTTCATAGAATCATAGAATCACCATGTTGGAAGAGACCTATCATGGAATCATAGAACAACCAGGTTGGAAGAGACATGTCGGATCATCGAGTCCAACCATTCCCATCAGTCACTAAACCATGTCCCTCAGCATCTCATCCACCCCTCCCTTAAACACCTCCAGGGAAGGTGAATCAACCACCTCCCTGGGCAGCCTATGCCAATGCCCAATGACCCTCTCCATGAAAAACTTCCTCCTAATCTCTAGCCTAAATCTCCCCTGGTGGAGCTTGAGGTCATTCCCTCTTGTCCTGTCCCTTGGGAGAAGAGCCCAGCTCCCTCCTCTCCACAACCTCCTTTCAGGTAGTTATAGAGAGCAATGAGGCCTCCTCTCAGCCTTCTCTTCTCCAGGATAAACACCCCCAGCTCTCTCAGCCCTTCCTCATCAAGCCTGTTCTCCAGCCCCTTCACCAGCTTCGTGGCTCTTCTCTGGACTCGCTCCAGAGCCTCAACATCCTTCTTGTGCTGAGGGACCCACAACTGAACACAGGATTCGAGGAGCGGCCTCACCACTGCTGAGTCCAGAGGGAGAATCACCTCCCTGGGCCTGCTGGTCACAGCATTTGTGATCCAAGCCAGGATGCCATTGGCCTTCTTGGCCACCTGGGCACACTGCTGGCTCATGTTCAGTCAGCTGTCGACCAACACATCCATCGGATCATTGAGTCCAACCATTCCCATCCCCAGTGGTTCAATTTAATCAGATCCCTGTCTTCTCAACCGGGCACTAGAGATGGAGACTTCCCAGCTATCCAAGCTCCGACAGCTGGAGCACATCTTGGTTTAACCCCCTCCCGAGCTGCCTATCCTGCTGGAAAAAAAGAAGCCTAGAAAATACCTGTTGATCTCCAGGCTATGAACTGGAAGCTGTATTTTAACAAACAAGCGGAAAGAGCTCTTCTCTTTCACTTCTGTGCCTTGGATGGAAGTGAAAATAAAATACCAGTTCCCAAATGACCATTTCTTAGACTTCTTTTACCTTTTTTCCCCTTCCGTCTTTTTGATCTCCTGGTCTACAATAGCCCAACTCCTGGCACCAGCTATTTTCTCAGATAAAAGACGAAAGTCCTTTTAGGTCCAAAAAAGCAAAATGCAGGCAGGAAATTCAAGGTTCTTAGAAAGAAGAAGGATGTGGTGGAAAGAGGGAGCTGGAAACTCATCTCAGCTGTGTGTTTGGGCACCAGGAGTACCTTGCTGGGCTCATCACCAGCCTGGGAAAACACTGGGGTGGGGGCTGTGGGAATCAGCAGGACCAGCTCTCCTGCACCCCAAGGCTCCCTTGTCCTTCTGATCAGGGAGGGCAGGGATAGGACAAGGGGGAAAGGTTTCCAGATGCAAGAAGGGAGATGGAGATGAGATCTCAGGAAGAAATGTTCTCCTGTGAGGGTGGGGAGGCCCTGGCCCAGGTTGCCCAGGGAAGTGGTGGCTGCCCCATCCCTGGAGGGGTTCAAGGGCAGGTTGGATGAGGCTTGGAGCCCCTGATCCAGTGGGAGGTGTCCCTGCCCAGGGCAGGGGTGGAACTGGATGGGCTTTGAAGTCCCTTCCAACCCAAACCGTTCATGATTCAATGGTTCTACAGAGAGTGGGGAGTAACTGTGGGGCAGGGGGAGAAACCTCCTTCCTCCCTTTCATTGAGCCAAAACCCAGAATCAGCATCACCCCCAACCTGGAGAAGCATCCTTCAGGGTAGGAGAACAGGCAGAAGCCAGAGCTGGGGCTGTCATCCTGCTTCCCCCAGCCCCTGGCTCCATGGACCAGTGTGATCAACCTCAAATTCACTGCAAACACACCTTGGATAGGAATTGATAGGAATGGTTGGACTCAGTGATCCGATGGGTCTCTTCCAACCTGGTTGTTCTATGATTCTATGATTCTTGATTTCAGATCTACTTAATTACCACCAGCTTACAAGCTGCTGCAGCATTTTCTCTACCAGTAGTGGACAGAATCCCCTCCAGACTGGGGAGTCGAGATTTGTGGGGCTGCAGTGCTCCAAATTAAAGCATCAATGCAAACATCAACCTGAGCAACTAGGAGGGAAGGAGCTGAAAAACAAGCAGGCCACTGCACACACAGCCAGAGCTACACACGCCAGCCGGGAGCTTCCCCAGAAAAAGGGGCTCCTGCACCCACCCCCTGCTCCCAGCACCAGCCCTCTCACACCAGAAATGGGGTCGGGAGCAGCTAATCCCCTAACCATAATTCTTAATTTCATGCATATCTTATGCAAACCTCTGGTTCACCGGCAAGATGGAATTGATTTAATTAGAATTTCCATCATTGAGCCATTTGGATGGCAGCTTTTAATTAGGGAGAGTGTAAAAGACCGCAGGGGCTGGAGGAGTGAGCAGGGGCTGGGTGGATCTTGTCATCGGAGCAGACTGAGCTTGAGGCCCCCATCCCACAGCCCCTTTCCTAGGGCCATAGGATCAGGCACAGCACAAATCCAGTGCTTGGCACCTCCTCAGAAAGCAATAAAGATCCCACACCCCGCAGACCCTGCTCAACAGGTCTCCGTGCCTCAGTTTCCCCAACTGAGAACAGGGAGAGGGCAAGAAAATTGCTCAGGAACCACAACGCACAGACACGATATGGAGCCGACAACAAATTCCTCCATCTCCCAGCTCTGACGCCACCGAAAAGCAGCTGCTCCAGGGTGACACATGACGGCCACACTCGGGGGGGACACAGCTTGAGGCAGGGAGCATGGACTCCCAACCTTGGCTGCTCCTTTGCTGTCACCTGTTAAAACAAGCATGTAAGTCAGGCAGCCCTGATGCTGGCCGGGCATGAGCTGCTTGGTCCCTTCAATAAATCTGACTCTTGTCAAGACAGAAAGCACTGGGAAGCACGGCAGCCACAGGAGCATCTTCCAGCCAGCCCTGGCACAGGCTTGCACCAAAAGGCAGGAGGCAGATGTAAAACCAGCGATGAGAATGAAAACTTTTTCTTAATGGGATGAGGTTTAACACGGCCAAATGCCGCGTCTTGCACTTGGGGCACAACAACCCTCAGCAGAGCTACAGACTGGGAGAAGTCTGGCTGGAAAACTGCCAGGAGGAGAGGGACCTGGGGGTGTTGGTTGACAGCGACTGAACATGAGCCAGCAGTGTGCCCAGGTGGCCAAGAAGGCCAATGGCATCCTGGCTTGGATCAGAAATGGCATGACCAGCAGGGCCAGGGAGGTTATTCTCCCTCTGCACTCAGCACTGGTGAGGCTGCTCCTTGAATCCTGTGTTCAGTTGTGGGCCCCTCAGCACAAGAAGGATGTTGAGGCTCTGGAGTGAGTCCAGAGAAGAGCCACGAAGCTGGTGAAGGGGCTGGAGAACAGGCCTGATGAGGAGCATCTGAGAGAGCTGGGGGTGTTTAGCCTAGAGAAGAGAAGGCTGAGAGGAGACCTCATTGCTCTCTATAACTACCTGAAAGGAGGTTGTGGAGAGGAGGGAGCTGGGCTCTTCTCCCAAGTGACAGGGGACAGGACAAGAGGGAATGGCCTCAAGCTCCACCAGGGGAGATTTAGGCTGGACATCACGAGGAAGTTTTTCATGGAGAGGGTCATTGGGCATTGGAATAGGCTGCCCAGGGAGGTGGTTGATTCCCCTTCCCTGGAGGTGTTTAAGGCACAGGTAGATGTGGTCCTGAGGGACATGGTTTACTGTTTGATAGGAATGGTTGGACTCGATGATCCAATGGGTCTCTTCCAACCTGATTGTTCTATGATTCTATGTTTCTAGTTGCACCGGGGAAGCGGCTCCAGCACAAACCCCCAGTGCTGCCAGAGGATGGCTGCATCTCTTTTTCCAAAACCCATCTCCTACTTCAGTGGAGAGCAAAGCACGCGGCACAGAAAGCCCTTCAGCACGCTCCTCACCAGACCTGCCGTCCCCTCTGCCTTCAGCATCCCACTCCTCCTCACCTATGAGGACCAAGCTGGGAGCTACTGGGGGCTGCAGGGCTGGGGCAGCCAGGCAGCTGCAATTTATTTTAATAAACCCAGTGAGGAGCTAAGAAACCAAGTGGCAGGAACGGGTGATTAATCAGAGTGTCCCCCAGCCGATTTCCACCTTCCCGGCTTCATGAAGGTTATTTAAGCACTAAGTAGGGAAGCTTGGTGCCAAGTGCAGAAGCCATCCCATTGTTTTGCACCCCCAAAGCCGTGGGGCATCGCTGGTGGTGGAATGATGCCACACAGGGAGCCTGGGGGGCTCAGCGCCAGGGGCCTGATCCAGCTCCAGGCAGCAAAACCTCGCACACCTGCAGGTGCTGAGCACCCCCAACTCCAGCCACGCACATAACAGGCATCGTTCTCCACGAGGTGAATTATTCATGCTGTTATTCTCTACAAGTATCTGAGGGGAGGTTGTGGAGAGGAGGGAGCTGGGCTCTTCTCCCAAGTGACAAGGGACAGGAAAAGAGGGAATGGCCTCAAGCTCCACCAGGGGAGATTTAGGCTAGAGATTAGGAGGAAGTTTTTCACACAGAGGGTCATTGGGCATTGGAATAGGCTGCTCAGGGAGGTGGTTGAGTCACCTTCCCTGGAGGTGTTTAAGGCACAGGTAGATGAGGTCCTGAGGGACATGGTTTAGTGTTTGATAGGAATGGTTGGACTCAATGATCCAATGGGTCCCTTCCAACCTGGTTGTTCTATGATTCTATGATTCTACAACACCCCTGTGCTAAAGAAAGCTTCTCCACTCGCAGACACGAAGAAAAGAAGAACCTCAAAGTGTCCAGCATGTATTGAGTCAGTCCTCTCGCCAGGGATGCTCAGCTGAGCACCTGAGCTGCATCAAATCACAGCTCTTTCTGGATGGGGTTGAGAAATGCAACCTAGACCCCGACGCAGCTTTTCAAGCATCGCATCTGCAGGAGATGGACCTGGCTCCTTTTACACCATCATTGCTGTGGTGGTTCCGGAGAAATCGGGTAGAACTGGAGCTGGAAAGCCAGCGCAAAGAGGTGGGAAGGAGCTGGAGTGTGCCAGAAAGCTCTCGCAGTGACGCCAGAGAGATGCTATCGTAACGAACCCGAGACCAGGGATATGGGGGAAGGTTTTTCTCCAGGCAGAGCTGCAAGGAGTGATGAAACCAGCTTGGACAGAGGATGCTGCATCTGCAAGTTGTTCCACTGATGTACAGCTTTAATTAGGCAGTGGCGGCTAATGAAGGACATGTTATTTATTTATGTAGCGCGGGAGCGACAAAATCCGTGGCAGGGAGGGGCAAGGCTCGCTGCTGGTGTGCGATGGAGCTGAGAAGGGAGGTGGGATGGAGCGGAGAGGGGAGCTGGGATGGAGCAGAGAGGGGAGCTGGGATGGAGCAGAGAGGGGAGCTGGGATGGAGCAGAGAGGGAAGCAGGGATAGAACAGAGTTGGGGAGCAGGGATGGTGCGGAGAGGGGAGCTGGGGAGGAGAAGAGAGAGGAACTGGGATGGAACAGAGAAGGAAACTGGGATAGAACAGAGTCGGGGAGCAGGGATGGAGCAGAGAGGGGAGCTGGGATGGAGCGGAGAGGGGAGCTGGGATGGAGAGGAGAGGGGAGCAGGGATGGAGCTGAGAAGAGAGCAGGGATGGAGCTGAGAAGGGAGCTGGGATGGAGCTGAGAGGGTTGCTGGAATGGAGAGGAGAGGGTTGCTGGAATGGAGAGGAGAGGGGAGCTGGGATGGAGAGGAAAGGGGAGCTGGGATGGAGAAGAGAGGGGAGCTGGGATGGAGCAGAGAGGGGAGCAGGGATGGAGCAGAGAGGGGATAAGGGATGGAGCACTGAGGGGAGCAGGGATGGAACAGAGTTGGGGAGCACGGATGGAGCAGTGAGGGGAGCAAGGATGGAGCGACGAGGGGTGCCTGGGAAGGGAACTGGGATAGGGCAAGGGGCCACAGAGAGGAACAGCATCAACTTGGAGCAGGACTGGCACATGACGGGAGGGGAAAAGGGGCTGCTCCAGTCTCCAAGGGATAAACTCGAGGGTCTGCTGTGACCCCCCTCTCATTGAGGGTTCTGCTGCATCACTGCAAACGTGCAGAGCCGCTGCAACCCACCCACCACTGCTGGGCAGTGAGGAGCAGTGAGGGGAGACGTCAAACACAGCTCAGTGAAGGGAGGGGATAGCTCCTGCCTACAATCCGATGGTTGCACAGACATGAGCGCTCACCCAGGTGCTGGGGCAGGCAGGAGGGAAGCTATTTACTCCTCACCTTATTGGACTTTCTAATTGATTTCAGGCCTATGCTGCTTGCTGGAAAGGCTACAACCCTCCTGGAGGACCACTTCAGCAATTTCAAAGTACTCAGAGGACACTTGAAATGCCTTCATCCTTCCCCTTCCAGTAGCTGCCTGCAGGGACAGGGCACGGAGCCCCAGCCTCAGAGCATCCCTGGAGCAAATCCCCTTCATTTCGTCTTCCAGTGCTTTACACCAGCATCTCCTTGTGGGGGGAACACCGAGGGTCCCTGGCACAGGCGGTGTGGGTAGCGGTGCCACAAAACCAAGGCAGGAGGCACGCATGTCATTCCCAAGGGAACGGGTAAAGGCGGCCAGGAAGGCAAACGCTTTGCTGAACCTCAGAGCGAAGTCACCCGCGCTTAAAGGTCAGCAGCCGAGTGAAATGGAAGTTGCCTTATTTTCATTTTAAGCATGTCCTTGCCATAAACCTACTATTTGAATAACAAAGAGCGGCAGCAGCTCGCAGGTCGTGACAGGAGGAGTGGGGGCGAGTCCTTCCCAGCTCCTGACTCTGCAGGAATGTGAGATTTCACGGAAAGGGTCATTGGGCACTGGCAGAGGCTACCCAGGAAGGTGGTTGACTCGCCTTCCCTGGAGGGGTTTAAGGGATGGGTGGATGAGGCACTAAGAGACATGGTTTAATATTTCCTAGGAATGGTTGGACTTGATGATCCGGTGGGTCTTTTCCAACCTGGTGATTCTATGATTCTATGAGATCCGATGTCCTAGAGGGTTGCTGTTCCTCTGTTGAGGACCACCAAGGAGCACCCACCCTCCTGCACACCCCATCACCCCCACACAGGGATTCACGGCTCTCTAGGAAGTGCTGAGCTCACCCCACATCCTTCCCTCCAGAGGGGTTTGAAGGATTCCATCCTCTACCCACCCATCCACCTCCTCATCGCTGCACTGGGCTGAGATCAAAACCTGCATTTCCAAGCTGCTAGGGACACCCTGTGCAGCTACAGACTAGGAGAAGTCTGGCTAGAAAGCTGCCTGGAGGAGAGGGACCTGGGGGTGTTGGTTGACAGCTGACTGAACATGAGCCAGCAGTGTGCCCAGGTGGCCAAGAAGGCCAATGGTATCCTGGCTTGGATCAGAAATGGCGTGACCAGCAGGGCCAGGGAGGTTATTTTCCATCTGGACTCGGCACTGGTGAGACTGCTCCTTGAATCCTGTGTTCAGTTGTGGGCCTCTCAGCACAAGAAGGATGTTGAGGCTCTGGATCAAGTCCAGAGAAGAGCAACGAGGCTGGTGAAGGGGCTGGAGAACAGACCCTATGAGGAGCGGCTGAGAGAGCTGGGGGTGTTTATCCTGGAGAAGAGGAGGCTGAGAGGAGACCTCATTACTCTCTCCAACTACCTGAAAGGAGGTTGTAGAGAGGAGGGAGCTGGGCTCTTCTGCCAAGTAACAGGGGACAGGACAAGAGGGAATGGCCTCAAGCTCCGCCAGGGGAGATTTAGGCTGGAGATTAGGAGGAAGTTTTTCACACAGAGGGTCATTGGGCATTGGAATAGGCTGCCCAGGGAGGTGGTTGATTCACCTTCCCTGGAGGGGTTTAAGGGACGGGTGGACGAGGTGCTGAGGGACTTGGTTTAGTGTTTGATAGGAACGGTTGGACTCAATGATCCAGTGAGTCTCTTCCAACCTAGTGATTCTATGATTCTGTGCCCTCACTGAGCCACCAGCAGTACCAGTGCCCCAGTGCATGGCTGGGATGTGGGTGCATCTGGGCTCAGAGACATCCCAGCCGTTCTACCCAAGGCTCAAAATCAGAGAAGGGGAAGAAAAAAATAAGCTAGAAAGGATGTAGGTACCCTTGCTCCCCTAGCTGTCACTCTCTTGCCTGCTTTCCCACTGCCTGCCTCCCTCCTCCTCCTTTCCCAAGCAAGCATTCAGTCTTTTTTGTCTCAGCAAATAGCTTTTAAGTTCCTCCCGCTCCCTCTAATTTATATTATTTTAATTATTGAATAGCCCTCTCACTCGTCGCCTGGAACATTAACACTTCTTTTTTTTTAAATAAAAAAAAAAAACAAAAAAGGACCCAGAAAAATCAAACTCCATCAGCAATCTGGTTTCTCCGTCTTCGCTAACAGCTTCCAGCCCTCCCAGGAGGGCAGTCGGCGCTCTCAGCTTGCCGAGCCGGTGGAGGAAAAGGGAAGGAGGGGGGAGAGAAAGAAAAACAGCATCAGATCTGCAGAAGTAGAGGGTTTGGGGTGCTGGGAGGGGAGGCAGAGCTGGGATGCTGCTCCCACTGCTTCCAGGGGTGCTGGGTATTTGCATTGCTCTCTGGAATCTGCTGTGGAGGAGACTCTTGTTCAAACACTGGCGCTAGCTCAGGGACATCGCTGCGGATAAATAAACACACGGCGAGGGAGAAAGTAATGATAAACTCCTTGGTTTTGCTGCGGCTGACACGGAGAACGAGAGGGAGAGACAGCCCTCCTCCCACTGCAGCCCTGATATCACCCTGTGCAGGTGGCATAGGACAAGTGTCACCAGCCTGGCTGATGTCCCCTGTGATGGAGAAAGAGTGATCACAGCCATCCATGCACCCCATGGCGATGGAGGTGTTTAAGGGACGGGTGGACGAGGTGCTGAGGGACATGGTTTAGTGTTTGATAGGAATGGTTGGACTCGATGATCCGATGGGTCTCTTCCAACCTGGTGATTCTATGATTCTATGATAGCTGCTTCTATCCAGCAGCGAACACAGCATCCCTGGGGCTCCCCAGACATTCAGTTCAGGTGTGACCTTACGTTTTGGGAGCCTAAACCACAACCCTCACCCTGTCATCCCCCATAACCAGTCGATCTTTAAATGCTCCCCACTTTCAGCTGCTTGGAGGTGAGCAAGTTGAGCGACTGAGTCTACAGGTGACAGCACAGCGATGCTCAGTGTTACCTTATAGGATAGTAAAGGCTACCTTATACCCAAGGTGATGCTGCTCCTCCAGGCTGGCCAAGCCCCCTCAAGTAACAGCCAGAGACAGGGGTAAATCATAGAATCGTTGAATCATAGAACAACCAGGTTGGAAGAGACCCATCGGATCATCGAGTCCAACCATTCCTATCAAACACTAAACCAAGTCCCTCAGGACCTCATCTACCTGTGCCTTAAACCCATCCAGGAAAAGGGAATCAATCACCAACCTGGGCAGCCTATTCCAATTCCCAATGACCCTCTGTGTGAAAAATTTCCTCTTAATCTCCAGCCTAAATCTCCCCTGGTGGAGCTTGAGGCCATTCCCTCTTGTCCTGCCACTTGGGAGAAGAGCCCAGCTCCCTCCTCTCTACAACCTCCCTTCAGGTAGTTGTAGAGAGTAATGAGGTCTCCCCTCAGCCTCCTCTTCTCCAGGTTAAACACCCCCAGCTCTCTCAGCCGCTCCTCATAGGGCCTGTTCTCCAGCCCCTTCACCAGCTTTGTTGCTCTTCTCTGCTGCACCCCGGAAACCCTCCAGGAGCTCTGAGGGAGACTGAACCTTCTCCAGCCTGTTACAAAAGCCACCACAACCCAGCTTGACACCAGAGCAACCTGGTGCAACTCTAGAGCAGGCACCATGCAGTGCAGCCAGCAGGCTCTGTCCCCCCACCACCCTCACCCACCTCTCACCCCTCCTCTGCAAGGTAACCAGGAGCATCAACCTCCCCCCTCACCACAAAGCTGGGGGAGAAGAGACAAAAATCCTGCTACGAGTGTCGTCACAGGCGGGGGATGGAGGAAGGGATCCCTGGGGACTCGGGGGAGGCAGGAGACAGGTTTTAAAGACATTCAGCTCCTGCCTACCCCCAGCTGTGGGGGAAGAGGCACGTGTGGAAAAACGCTGCAAGAACACCCGTGGCGGTGTCGCCAAGTGGTTCTTTTCGCCCACATCGAGCCCTACCTTGAAGAGCCGCAGGATGTTGGCTACCATGATGGAGACGGAGCTGCCCGAGGCCCCGATGACACCAACCACCCTCTCCGGCTTGGTGATGATGGGGGGGCCACCGTTGACGCAGCGCACCTCGGTGCTGTCCTTCTCGATGAGGGCTTGCACGAAGGTCAGCGACTGCTCCAGGGCGTGCGTGTCCCGCGAGCACGTGTCCAGGATGCGGGCTCCCAGGGTGATGTTGGGGAGCAGGTCAGGGTCGTTGTTGATGCGGTCCAGGGCGAAGAGCATGGCCTCCAGGCGGTGGATGCCCTTCTCCTTCTTCAGCTCCCCGCAGGCCTTGCCCTCCACGCCCCGTCCGTGCACGGGGAAGAGCCCGCCGAGCGTGATGTCCCCGTCGATGCGGATGGAGTTCATGTGCGGGTAGCCCTGGCCCTTGGGCTTGGCAGCACCGCCAGGGGCCCACCCCCAGCTCCAGGCACTCAGGAGGAGGCAGAAGGAGAGATGCTCCATGCAAAAATAACCCCCGCTCATCGCCAAAGCCGTGCTGGGGCAGAGCTAGCGGCTCAAAACCCAGTGGTGGTCAGGAGCGAGGCTGGTGGAGGAGGGCGGCATGGCTCTCGGCGAGCTCACGGCACTGTCAGCGGCTCCCGGCGGAGATGCCGGCACCCGGGGAGCCGTGGGCGTCCGGGGTGCAGGACGGTGCCAGGGTCTGCATGGCTACGTCGGGAAGAAGAGGCTGAGATGTGAGCCCAAGCAAAGCTTCGGGTCCTTCCTCCTGAGACCTTGGGGCAGGGGGTGGGACAAGGAGGGAGGGAGAGAGAGAAAATTAAGCTTGATGAGCACATCAGCTATTCTCAGTTTTCATTAGGAAGCTTGGCAGAAATTAGCACTGGGGGTTATTGCAAAGGGGGAAAAAAAAAGATTGGGGGATTCACTTGATTTTTTTATTCACGCCAGCAGCTTTGGCTCAGCACAAATCACATTGAAGTGGAGGGGTTGGTGCAAAGACCCCCAGTTCAGTCCATCTCCCAGAGAAGAATGAGGTCAGTGGCCACCTTGGTGCTAAAGGGAGTCCCGAGGACTCATCCTATCCCTCTACCCTCTTCAGGGAGTTGTCAGGGTGGGATGAGCCCAAAAGAGTGGTCAGAGAGGGGCAAACCCCAAATACAGCCACAGCCCTAGTCCCTGCCCAGCCTGGAGCATCCGTCCTGCTCCAGGGGCACAGCCAAGCCGAATTTACACCCCAAGCTGATTTGAGGAGAAGCTGCTCTTTGAACAGCTCTTTTATTGAGCGACAAGTCTCCTCCTCTCCCAAGCTGCATCCCAACCAGCCCTTTCCTTGTCCCATCCACGAAGCCACGAAGCTGGTGAAGGGGCTGGAGAACAGGCCTGATGAGGAGCGGCTGAGAGAGCTGGGGGGGTTTAGCCTAGAGAAGAAGAGGCTGAGGGGAGACCTCATTACTCTCTACAACTACCTGAAAGGAGGTTGTGGAGAGGAGGGAGTTGGCCTCTTCTCCCAAGTGACAGGGGACAGGACGAGAGGGAATGGCCTCAAGCTCCACCAGGGGAGTTTCAGGTTAGAGATTAGGAGGAAGTTTTTCATGGAGAGGGTCATTGGGCATTGGAATAGGCTGCCCAGGGAGGTGATTGATTCACCTTCCCTGGAGCGGTTTAAGGCACAGGTGGACAAGGTGCTGAGGGTCATGGTTTAGTGTTTGATAGGAATGGTTGGACTCGATGATCCGATGGGTCTCTTCCAACCTGGTTGTTCTATGATTCTATGAGTCTATGATCCACAGTCCAGCCAGACACAAGCTCCTGCCTAAGCCTGAAGATCTTCCCAAGACTCTTCCCACGTCTGCCAGGCAGGGGTCAGGGACACGAGCCGTCCCATGTCCCCTGCACCACCGAGCTCAAGCAAGGGAAGCGCTGAAGGATCTGGGGGCTGTTTCCCAACAGGCTTTTCCCTCCTCTGTCATGACTCCCCTGGTCTTGAACGCCGTACTGCACACCAAGTGGACTGGAAGCTGATCTGTGCCTTAAAGCGAGAGCCGACGTGGCCAGGCACTGCTAAAATCTACTGTTATGCATCCGAATCGCTACCTTAAGCATCACGGCTCCCGCCGCTCTTCCTTCAGGCCACTGATTTTTTAACCAGCAGCTGCTTCCTCGCAAGAAGCCGTTATCGACAGCTTCCAGCAGCAAATATTGACAGCACCAAACGCTCACCCAAGCCGTGAGTTTGGCTCTCTGGCTGCCCCTGGCTCTGCTCAAATTAAAACAGCAAGGATGGATGTTTAGCTGTGTGCCGAGAGCATCAGAGCCCAGCCTGGGTGCCCATGGGGGAGGAAGGACAGAGCGAAGAGTCCTGTGGGAAAGTGGGAGCTAAACTGGTGGCGAAGGCACTGGGGGATGCCCAGATCACCTGCTGAATCCCAGTCCCCATCCCCAAGGGCCACAGGGTATCAGCAGCCCTGGCACCAAGCACAGCCCCCAGAGAGTATTTCAGCATCACCCTTGGGTCTCAATGGAGCACAAGGTGAGACTTGGTCCTTTCCCCAGGTGGAAAAACCCACCCTCTCTTGCTCATTGCCACCTTCCTTCGCTGCCCCAGCACACCCACTGTATCACAGAGGTGGCAGCTCGTCCAGAGCTGGCAGAGAGGACACAACCCACCCATCTCTCCATCCCAGCCGCACACCTAGCGAGTCATAGAATCATAGAACAACCAGGTTGCAAGGGACCCATTGGATCATCAAGTCCAACCATTCCTATCAAACACTAAACCATGTCCCTCAGCACCTCATCCACCCATCCCTTAAACCCCTCCAGGGAATGTGACTCAACCACCTCCCTGGGCAGCCTGTTCCAATGCCCAATGACCCTTTCTGTGAAAAAATTCCTCCTAATCTCCAGCCTAAATCTCCCCTGGTGGAGCTTGAGGTCATTCCCTCTTGTCCTGTCCCCTGTCCCTTGGGAGAAGAGCCCAGCTCCCTCCTCTCTACAACCTCCTTTCAGGTAGTTGGAGAGAGTAATGAGGTCTCCTCTCAGCCTCCTCTTCTCCAGGATAAACAACCCCAGCTCTCTCAGACGCTCCTCATAGGTTCTGTTCTCCAGCCCCTTCACCAGCCTCGTCACTCTTCTCTGGACTTGCTCCAGAGCCTCAACATCCTTCTTGTGCTGAGGGGCCCACAACTGAACACAGGATTCAAGGAGCGGCCTCACCAGTGCTGAGTCCAGAGGGAGAAGAACCTCCCTGGCCCTGCTGGTCACACCATTTCTGATCCAAGCCAAGATGCCATTGGCCTTCTTGGCCACCTGGGCACACTGCTGGCTCATGTTAAGTCAGGGGACTTTCACCTCTCACCAGCATCCTGCAACCCCCCGCACCCTCGCCTTGTCTCTTCCACCACAAAGCCCCTCGAATCCTGCAGGACGGCCCTTCGTTCCCCTTCCCGTGCCCCAGATCTGCTCAAGCAGCGCAGTTCCCTGCCTCAGTTTCCCCTGCGGGGGGAGGAACTGCCCTGCCGCTGTCTCCAGGCAGCGGCTGATGGATGCTGGGAGGGCAGCCCATGATTAATGCAAGGAACCACAAAAAGCAGAGGAGAGCTGAGGAGGCAAATGCATTCCCCGAGCAGGGCAGGCTCCAACAGAGAGACCGAAGGAACAGTTTAAATTAATTTTAGCTCAAGTGCAGAGACCAGCAGGCGAACCCACGTCTGCTGGGCCGGATCCTCAGCCAGCCCCGAGGAGCACTGCCCAGCACCGCCAGCTCCGCTTGAGCCCCTTCACACCACAGAAGAGGTTCCCAGCTCTGCCCCAGCCAGGAGGGCCCTTGCCTCAACTCACCTCCATAAATTATGTACAGCCCTGCCTGTCGGAGCCACTTGAAGACCCATCTCCAAAGCGTTTCTGACAGTCGGGGCTTTTAAGCGACCAGAATTACCCAGTGCTGAACTCTTTGCTTCAAAAAGCAGGAGCTGGGGATGCTGCGCCAACCCCAGCCTGTCCCACCGCTGGGAGAGTCCCCGCAAGCACCATCCCCCTCGGCTGGAATCAAGGACAAGGACCAACCTCCACATGGTCCCATCTCCTTTCCAAGAAGCCTCGGTAGTGGAGAAGGGTAAGGCAGCTCCTGCTGCAGCCTGGAAGCAGGTCAGGATGCAGACAAGGGGAAGCCCCAGAGATGCTCGAACCCCACACCAGCTGAAATCAGCTCATTTCTTGCTTCCGACCCCAGGAGCCGTGACATTTCTGCCCATCGGAGAAGGGGCAACGGGGTCACCATGTCAACCTGCTCCCAGGAAAATCCTCCGAGCCCACGCAGCTCCCACGGAGCTGGCGGCATCCCCAGAGCCCACAGCCTCTCCCTTTCTTCTTTTAAGCTTTTTCCTCTCTGTTCTCTCCCCTTTGTGCCTCCTTTGATCATATAATCTAAACGAACTGAAGGTAAAAATATCCCGGCAAGCAAGAAGAAAGCGCAAATAATGGGGAGGGGAGCGGGGTGGGGAGAGCTGGTTTGAATCCCTCACTGAATCACTAGAGGAGAATCTGCTTGAATTATCTGGTGAGCCTGTGCTGCAAATGGCCTGAGCGCTCGACAGATGAGAAGCCCCTTGTCCCCATCACCTTCCCACTACCTCGAGCATCCCTAGAGCTACGCACAAGCCACTACTCCCCATAAAGCAAAAATCTTTGTCCCCCTGCTATGTGATCCCTCCCCGGAGGGATGGTCAGTGTGCAGGGTGGGTGAGCAACCCCGGTCTTAATGCTCAAGGGCAAGAAGGGAAATCCATCCACCCTCCAAAGTGTGGATCCAGCCTCTGCATCCCTCAGCTCCCCAGCACACATATCCCTCCTGCACATCTGGAGGGTGATGCACTTTTGATAGGAATGGTTGGACTAGAAGATCCAATGGGTCCCTTCCAACCAGGTTGTTCTGTGATTCTATGATTCTATGATTCTATGATTCTACGATCTGGAAGGTGCTGATGCTCGCAGAGCAGGGACCAGCCCTGCCCACATGCTATGGGTGCCACCCTCCTGGCCCATCTGCACAGCTCTGCAGGGAGAGCGTCACCTCCGGGGAAGAAATCGTTGCAGGTTTGCAACAAGTCAGGTGCAGGTACGCACCCCCCCTCCGAGGGATGAATGGAGTGGGAGAACTGCCCAGCGTGGCTTTTATCACAGCACCAAAGGAAGGAGCAATGCTGCTTCTTCGCACTTCCCACAAGCACATCGTCAGTGAGAAACAAGCCTTTTCATCGCCCGCATCCCAGCCAGGCAACGGCCAGATCCGCGAGCTGGAAAGCAGCGTAAGGACCATGGTACTGGCTTGTATCAGAAATGGTGTGACCAGCAGGGCCAGGGAGGTGGTTCTCCCTCTGGACTCAGCACTGGTGAGGCCTCTCCTTGAATCCTGTGTTCAGTTCTGGGCCCCTCAGTACAAGAAGGATGTTGAGGCTCTGGAGCAAGTCCAGAGAAGAGCAACAAAGCTGGTGAAGGGGTTGGAGAACAGGTCCTATGAGGAGCGTCTGAGAGAGCTGGGGGTGTTTAGCCTAGAGAAGAGGAGGCTGAGAGGAGACCTCATTACTCTCTACAACTACCTGAAGGGAGGTTGTGGAGAGGAGGGAGCTGGGCTCTTCTCCCAAGTGACAGGGGACAGGACAAGAGGGAATGGCCTCAAGCTCCACCAGGGGAGATTTAGGCTAGAGATTAGGAGGAAGTTTTTCACACAGAGGGTCATTGGGCATTGGAATAGGCTGCCCAGGGAGGGAGTTGATTCACCTTCCCTGGAGGTGTTTAAGGGACGGGTGGATGAGGTCTTGAGGGACTTGGTTTAGTGTTTGATAGGAATGGTTGGACTCGATGATCCGATGGGTCTCTTCCAACCAGGTTGTTCTATGATTCTATGATTCCATGATCATGCAAACCAAGAGGCTCTCCAGGAGTGAGGGCTCAGGTCATTGTCCAGCCTGAGCCAACCTGGAATGGAATTGCAGAAGGAGAAGGCTGCTGATGCAGCGGGACAGGGAGAGCCAAGGGGACCACGAGCAGCACTCAGCTCCCAGGATGTACCCCTGGGAGCCCAGCACCCCAGCACGCAGGATTGGTGCTGCACGGTGATATCCTGCTCCCCTCTAGTGGTGGCCAAGCCACCAAGACACTGGCCAGCACCAACATCCCCATCCACCAAGGCTTGAGGACGGGGCAGGATGAGGGCTCAGCTGGGCAGAAGAAATCAAATGCTGATTAAAAAATCCTTCTGTGCTACGCAGAGCTCCTGCTGCAAATCCATCTTGCATGCTTGGAGCAGGGAGCGAGTCCCAGAGGCAGGGACTGACCACACCAGGCTTCATCCCTGCATCTCCTTCCATGCATCCCTGCGAGCACAGCACTGGCTAGGACTGCACCAGCATCACGGGGCTGCAGCGAGACACAGTTTGGGTTCTCCACATCCCGCACAGCCCAGAGGCAGCTGGGACACATCCCCAGCTGCATCGTCACCTGCTGCTGCTGCTTCCAGACACACAAGCCCAGCGTGGGCAGCCTGTCCCACCACAGGGGTCTGCACTCCTGCTTTGAAGCCAAGGCGAGCGCTCCCAGTCCCTCCTGGGGCTGATGCGACTCCAGCAGAGGCAGCTGGAGCTCCTCTGCATGCATCACATGAGACTTGTTTGAGACATTTCCTTTCCCCAGCCTGGTGCTGTCGCAGCCCTGGGAACAGGCAGCTCAGAGGGATCCCCCAAAGCACACTCGATCCGGAGAAAGCAGGTTCCGAGCGTGACCCCCAGCCCTGCAAGAGGAGGAGACGTGGCTCATGGCAGCAGAGCCCTTTGCTGGAGCCCCCCAGCCCTGCCCCTCCACGCAGGGATATTTTAGCCATGTAAAAGCTCCTTCATGGGGATAAATAAATCCATAAGGAAGAAAATGGCCCATCTCTCTCCCTGTTCCGCGCTCCCTGCATGACTCCCAGTAGTGACCAAGTCATTTTGCTGCCATTAGCTCGGTGGAGCCCGTGCTGCTGCAGGCAGGCGAGCTCACATCTCCTCTGCCGTCAGCCCCAGCGCTGGTTAAGCGCTCATCATCATAGCTTCATCCCTGCCGGCAGCAGGCAAAGCGAGTTAGTCAGACCTCAGACTGGGTTTTTCACAGCGCAGCCCGAGCATCCCACCCCTCTCCGCTCAGACTCTGCTCCCACGGACCACAAACCTCTGCCCACAGCAGGATCTGGGGCTGCTTTGGTTGAGCAGGACGCATTGGCTCCCAGTTCAGCGCCAGGGCCCTTACTGGTTTTATGCTAAGCCCACCCAGTCGCATCAGGACTTAGAATCATAGAATCATAGAACAACCAGGTTGTTGGAAGGGACCCATCGGATCTTCCAGTCCAACCACTCCTATCTAACACTAAACCATTGTTAAACCAAAGGCTTGTTAAACCAAAGGCGTGAGCAGGCGACACAGCCCAGGAGACGCAGGAACAAGCAATCAAGATGCTGTGCCCAGCGCTCACCGACACGACTCCATCCCCAGCAGCCAAGAATCCCACCACCAAGGAGACCTCCCCAGCCCAGCGTCAGCAAAAGCATCTTTTTGAAAATCAGGGCTGTTTCTTTCCCCACCTGCTATTCCTTCCGCAAGCAGGGCCAGCACAATATCCCAATTAGCGCACGCTCACTCTTCCCTGCTTGCAAGCGCTTACAGGGGAACTTTGCTTTGGCTCCCGGTTCTTTCTTTTTTAATTGCAAAACCCCTGTGAAGTGCGGCCGAATTTAGACACGGAGCCAGGTTAAGTTATTTCTCGACAGGCAAAAACTTAAGTATTCAGGTCAAGCAGCCGAGCGTTCGCTCGGAGGAAAAGCAAGGCCACAGCTCAGCAGGCAGCGGGTGCGCAGAGACCCCAGATTTTTAGCATCAAAACCCACTCGACGTGCTCCGAGATGCTTCGACCGATGCACGAAGCGATATCGCAGAGCTTGCACACGCCCAAGCCCTTTGCCAGGGCGCTGACTCGACCTCTCTGCAAGCAGAATTCCCTGGAGGAAAAAGCTGGGAACCACCTCGCTGCCCCAGAGCATCCTCTGAAGGATGCTGGAGACTGAAGGAAAAGGCTCCCACTGGGCGTGGATCAGACCCAGGGAATATTTATCATTTTATTTTTATATATATATATATATATGTATATATATCCTTAACTGCAGGCAAGGTCTCTCCTTCCCCCTCCCTCCCTGTTGGCAATCGGGCCAGGGCTAATCCCTCACTTTGAAGGATTGGATGGCACAGGGAGAGCAATACAAGCAGGATCCGGCCACGGAGCAAGCGGAGATGGCAGCGCAGGGTGTCTGCCTGCAGCCAACGCACAGAGGGAGGGAAGGAGCCGACGCTCATCCCCTGCTCTTGCGAAATCCCACAATTAATTTTTGATCGCCTTCTGCAAATTGGGACGACGCAGGTTCGGAGCATGAAAATGGTCTGAGTGCCGGGTGCCTGCAGCCCTGCCTGGTATTTTTTTGCTTCCTCGTTGCATCTATGCACCAACTCTGTGGTCTGAGAGCGTGAACCCCAGCCTGGAAAAGCCCTGGTGGGGGGCACACTGACCCCTGTCCTGAGCCGGCATTGGAACAGGCTGCCCAGGGAGGTGGTTGAGTCACCTTCCCTGGAGGTGTTTAAGGCGCAGGTGGATGAGGTCTTGAGGGACTTGGTTTAGTGTTTGATAGGAATGGTTGGACTAGAAGATCCGATGGGTCCCTTCCAACCTGGTTGTTCTATGATTCTATGATTCTATCCACAGCAAAGGGGCACAAAGAACCAGACCACCCTGCCGAGGGAACCCCTCCACTAGACCCAAAGCCCGAGAGACGGTGCCTGCCGCAGGCACCAAGCCGGAGAGGGTGGCAGGAGCGGCTTCGCATATGTTATAATTAGGACCTGCCACATCGTCAAGCCGCTGCCTTTCAGGGAAGAGCTGGAAGGGGGTGGCTGAGCTGACAAATCCAGCCTCCTCCTGCCTAATGCCAAAGTTGAAGCACGTGACACCCTTTTTTAGGGAGCCAGCAGGCTCCTCCGCAGGGCGACGCTGGCCCCCAGGATGCGAGGCTGGACCACAGCTGCACCCAGGCCACCGTCTCCCCCTGTAAGCAAATCTTGAAGCAAATCAATATCCCAGGGTAGAGCCCAGCGCCTGCTGTGCTCCCCAAAACAGGTTTGCCTTCCTCTGCCTGGGGCAGACGGAGCCTTCTGCTGCCCGCGGGGACCCACCACCCGCACAAAGATATTGCACCTTCGCTGTATCCCCTGATCATAGAATCCTAGAACATCCAGGTTGGAAGGAACCCATCGGATCTTCTAGTCCAACCCTAGCAGCCCCTGACTCGGCCTCACTGGCCAAAACCAAACTGGATCTCTGCACATGCCATCGGATCACGGCTCTCGGCACCAAGACAGCAGGATACATGCAGGAAGGTCTCACCCCAGCTCTCCCCTCAGATGGAATCATGCCCAACACATTCCCCTGCACCACCCACCACCCTGGTGCGGATAAAGCCCTGCTTCTTGCAGCGAGCGAAGGGAGGGAAGGAAATGAGCTTTTCTTTTTTTTTTTTTTTTTTTCTTTTGGCACTTCTCTTGGCATTTTTCCGAGCTCCTCGCTGCATTCAACAGATCGGCTCAGCTCCCTCCCTCCCTGGGCTCTGCCACGGGCAAGCGGCCAGTGCCGGTGAGCTTCTCCGCTCACCCCAGCTCAGCTTCATCCTTCCCCCCCACAACGTCAAGCCCCAAGCCCCAGGTCACCCGGCGACGGCACCGCTGGTGGCATTGACTCACTCTGCAGTCTCCGTGGCGCAGCCACCGCCGAAGGCAGTGGGCATCCCCCCGCAAACCTGAAGCAGCTGAGAGAAAAATAACCCAACTGGCAGAGCACGGCAAACTCAGCACACCAGGAGGAGGAGGAGGAGGAGGAGGGCAGCAGGGCTGTGCCCAGGCAGGCGGTGGGAGACTTCTCTGCTTTTTTTCCCACGGCTGCCAACTTCCCCGGCGGCTCCTGAAGGGAAGCTGATCCGCTCTTCCAAAAAGCAAAAGAGCGCCTGGGTGAGGAAAATGGTTGGACTCGATGATCCGATGGGTCCCTTCCAACCTGGTTGTTCTATGATTCTATGAAAACAAACCCGGGAGCGTGTGTCCGCACACAGAGCGAGGCTCCCTGCCCAGAGCTTCTGATGTCTCTGCTGCTCCGTGGAAGGGTTTCCACCTCCAAGCCCCTCCAAGCTGGAAGGAGAAGCGCCTTCCGCGCTCGTTGGGCAAAGCTGTGACTCCCTGTCCCCCTGCTCTGCCCTGCAGCCAGCTCTGCAGCCCCTGCCCGCTGCGGCGAGGCCAGCCGAGGGCACCCACCCGCCTGCCGCTTGGCCACAGCCACCAGCCCCTGCCCAGAGCCTCCTGCCCCAAACCACCACCTCCCAGCCACACCAGCCCCCCAGCTCCCCTCCGGCAGAGCAGGGGCACCTCGGGGGACAAAGGCTTTGGGAATGAGGGGGCGGGGGTGCCACCCTGTGCTCCCCATGGTGGGATGCAGCAGGGTGTAGGTGATGTCGTGGGGGTGCAGGCGATGCTAGGGGGGTGCAGGCAATGCTGTGGGGTTGCAGCTGATGCTGGAAGGATGCAGGTGATGCTAAGGGGGCACAGGCAATGCCAGGGGATGCAGGTGATGCCGGGGGAGTGCAGGCGATGCCGAGGGGTGCAGGCGTTGCTAGGGGGATGCAGGTGATGCCGTGGGGTGCCGGGGATGCAGGGGGTCACAGGCGATGCTGGGGGAGCATAGGCAATGCCGTGGGGTGCAGGTGATGCTGGGGGGGACGCAGGCAATGCCAGGGGGTGCAGGCGATGCCGGGGGAGTGCAGGCGATGCCGAGGGGTGCAGGCGATGCCGAGGGGGGTTCAGGTGATGCTGAGGAGATGCAGGTGATGTCGTGGGGTGCAGGGGATGCTGTGGGATGCAGGGGGTCACAGGCGATGCTGGGGGAGCATAGGCAATGCCAGGGGGTGCAGGTGATGCTGGGGGAGTGCAGGCGATGCCGAGGGATGCAGGCAATGCTGAGGGGGATTCAGGTGATGCTGGGGGGACGCAGGGGATGCTGTGGGATGCAGGGGATGCAGGGGGTCACAGGTGATGCTGGGGGAGCATAGGCAATGCTGTGGGGTGCAGGTGATGCTGGGGGGACACAGGTGATGCTGTGGGGTGCAGGTGATGCAGGGGGTCACAGGTGATGCAGGGGGTCACAGGTGATGCCGTGGGGTGCAGGCAATGCTGGGGGGATGCAGGTGATGCCAGGGGGTGCAGGGGATGCAGGGGGTCACAGGCAATGCCAGGGGGTGCAGGCGATGCTGGGGGGGTGCAGGCGATGCCGAGGGGTGCAGGTGATGCCAGGGGGATTCAGGCAATGCTGGTGGGATGCAGGTGATGCCAAGGGGTGCAGGGGATGCAGAGGGTCACAGATGATGCTGGGGGAGCATAGGCAATGCCAGGGGGTGCAGGGGATGCTGGGGGGTGCAGGGGATGCAGGGGGTCACAGGTAATGCCGTGGGGTGCAGGCGATGCTGGGGGGATGCAGGTGATGCCGTGGGGTGCAGGGGATGCTGGGGGTCACAGGTAATGCTGTGGGGAGCAGGTGATGCTGGGGGGACGCAGGTGATGCCGTGGGTGCAGGGGAAGCAGGGGGTCACAGGTGATGCTGGGGGAGCATAGGCAATGCCGTGGGGTGCAGGGGATGCTGGGGGGGTGCAGGTGACAATGTGGGATGCAGGGGGTCACGGGTGATGCTGGGGGAGCATAGGCAATGCCAGGGGGTGCGGGAGATGCTGGGGGGACGCAGTTGATGCCGTGGGGTGCAGGGGATGCCGGGGGGTGCAGGGGATGCTGTGGGATGCAGGCGATGCCATGGGGCAGAGCTCCACAGCCCCCCAACTAGGAATGATGCAAAAAGTGGGAGAAGGGGGAGCCGGGGAGCTGCCAGAGGAGGGGGGAGCGCTCAGGTTGGGCTTTAGGGGGGTCCCTGCTGCGCAGTCCCCCTCAGAAATTAAAAAAAAAAAAAAAAAAAGGGAAAGGAGGAAAATTGTGTGGATCGTGGCGGGAGGGGTGGAAGGGGGAGCAGCGGGGGATGCGAGGAGGGGGAGAAAGGCGCCCCCCGTTCCCCCCGGGCAGGGCTGGGGGTCCCGGGGAGCCCCGAGGACGCTCCGCTCCGTCCGGCACTTACCCGCGGGCAGCGCCAAGTTGCCGGCGCCGCCGCCCCCGCCTCCTCCCCCGGCCCCGGCGGGGCGAGGGTACCCCGGGGGAGCCCCGAGGCATGCGGTGGGGGCTGCCCCGGCCCCCCCCCAGCCCCGGCCCGGGGAGCCGAGAGAGCCGCAGCCGGGAGGGACCCGCCGCGCTCCGAGCTCCGCAGCCGCCACCGGGAGGAGGAGGTGGTGGAGGAGGAGGAGGAGGAGGAGGAGGAGAAGGAGGAGGAAGAGGAGGAGGAGGAGGGCCGGGGCCGGGGTAGTTTTGCATGAAGAGGCGCTGGGAAGCCCGACGAGGGCTTTGCCAGCCTTTTAAAGCACTAGCGCACGGCGGCGGGGAACCCCCACGGCCCCCCCAGCCCCTCCTGGATCCCCATCTCCAACCCCCCCGGATCCCCTCCTGCAGCCCCATCTCCATCCCCCCCCACCCCGTATCCCCATCTCCATCCCCTCCTGGAGCCCCATCTCCATCCCTCCCCCCCCCCGTATCCCCATCTCCAACCCCCACTGCATCCCCCCTGTATCCCCCTGTGAATCTCCCCCTGCATTCCACCCCTGCATCCCCCCTGTATCCCCTTTTCCATCCCCCTCCACATCCCCCCATGCATCCCCATCTCCATCCCCCCTGCATCCCCTCCTGTATCCCCATCTCCATCCTCCCCTGTATCCCCCCCTGTATCCCCATCTCCAACCCCTCCCATATCCCCATCTCTGTCCCCCCTGCATCCCCTCCTGTATCCCCATCTCCAACCCCCACTGCATCCCCCCCCCCCGTATCCCACTTTCCATCCCTCCCTGCATCCCCCTCTGCATCCCACCCTGCATCCCCAACTCCATCCCCCCTGCATCCCCTCCTGTATCCACATCTCCAACCCCCACTGCATCCCTCCCTGCATCCCCATCTCCATCCCCCCCTGCATCCTCCCCTGTATCCCCATCTCCGTCCCCCCTGCATCCCCTCCTGTATCCCCATCTCCATCCTCCCTGCATCCCCCCATAACCCCTTTTCCAACCCTCCTACATCCCCTTCTGTATGCCCATCTACATCCCTCCCTGCATCCCCATCTCCATCTCCCCCTGCATCCCCTCCCTGCATCCCCATGTCCAACCCCCCTGCATCCCCCTCCGTATCCCCCTCTGCATCCCCCCTGTATCCCCCTCTGAATCTCCCCCTGCATCCCCCTCTGCATCCCACCCTGCATCCCAACCTGCATCCCACCCCTGCATCCCCCTTGTATCCCCTTTTCCATCCCCCTCCGCATCCCCTCCTGTATCCCCATCTCCATCCCCACCTGCATCCCACCCTGCATCCCCTTTTCCATCCCATCCCTCCCTTGCATCCCCTCCTGCATCCTCCTCTGTATCCCCTTCTCCAACCCCCCTTGCATCCCCTCCTGCATCCCCATCTCCAACCCCCACTGCATCCCTCCCTGTATCCCACTTTCCATCCCCCCCCTGCATCCCACCCTGCATCCCCCCCATAACCCCTTTTCCAACCCTCCCGCGTCCCCTTCTGCATCCCCATCTACATCCCTCCCTGCATCCCCCCTCCATCTCCCCTTGTATCCCCTCCTGCATCCCCCTCTGCATCCCCTCCTGTATCCCCTTCTCCATCCCCTCCTGTATCCCGTTCTCCATCCCCTCCTGTATCCCCTTCTCCATCCCCACTGCATCCCCCTCTGCACCCCCATAAGCCACTTCCAGCAAGCAAAGGTAGGTGGTCCTGCCCCACCTTGTGCCCTGCTGCCTCCGGATCCCCTCCTGGTCCCTAGAATTGAGATGGATTTCACTCATACTTGTCCTCCTCTCCCTGCCCATCACCTACAACTACGAACAGGACTGAGAGGAGCTGGGGCCTCCAGCTCCAACTCTGCCTAAAGAGCTTCCCGTGGGTCACATCCTCGTTATTTCAACATTTAACACAAATGGAGGACCCTGACAGCTCCCCATGGGTTCTGTACTCAGCACTGGTGAGGCAGCTCCTTGAATCCTGTGTTCAGTTCTGGGCCCCTCAGCACAAGAAGGATGTTGAGGCTCTGGAGTGAGTCCAGAGAAGAGCAACGAAGCTGGTGAAGGGGCTGGAGAACAGGTCTGATGAGGAAGGGCTGAGAGAGCTGGGGGTGTTTATCACAGAATCATGGAATCATAGAACAACCAGGTTGGAAGGGACCCATCAGATCTTCTAGTCCAACCATTCCTATCAAAATCCTAGAGAAGAGAAGGTTGAGAGGAGACCTCATTACTCTTTGCAATTACCTAAAAGGAGGTTGTAGAGAAGAGGGAACTGGGCTCTTCTTCCAAGGGACAGGGGACAGGACAAGAGGGAACGGCCTCAAGCTCCTCCAGGGCAGATTTAGGCTGGACATTAGGAGGAAGTTTTTCACACAGAGGGTCATTGGGCATTGGAATAGGCTGCCCAGGGAGGTGGTTCATTCACCTTCCCTGGAGGTGTTTAAGGGACGGGTGGATGAGGTCTTGAGGGACATGGTTTAGTGTTTGATAGGAATGGTTGGACTAGAAGATCTGATGGGTCCCTTCCAACCTGGTTGTTCTATGATTCTATGAAACCCACAGCCCTGCAAGACCCTGCGTGGCATGGGCACGGGAAAGGTCCTCCACACCAACCTGCTGAGTTGCTCCAGCTCTTTCTCTAACAGCCAGCCTCAAATTTCCCCTCCTTCTGGTGGGGGTAGCGAGAGGGGACAATGCTCTTCACCCCCAAGCCATTGCCCTTCTCTTCAGCATCCCACAAAATGATGCCACCAGCTCACCGCACGCAGGCACCTGTGGAGCATGACTCCTGCGTCACCTCCTTTTGCCATCAAGCCTCCACCCCCAGGCCCCAGCAGCTCCGTCATGGCGTGTCGATTCATTAATCTAGAGAAAACACAGCCCCCTAGTAATGGCCATTGACACATTAACTGCTCCGATCCATCACGGTAATGACTGCGAGATAATCGGTCACCGGAGCGATTAGCGAGCGCATCTGCCAACGCGCAGAGAGCACCCAGCCCATGCGGAGACCCCCATCACCATTGTGTCCAATGGCAGGAGGTTTAACACGGCCAAATGCCGGGTCCTGCACTTGGGGCACAACAACCCTATGCGGAGCTACAGACGGGGAGAAGTCTGACTGGAAAACTGCCAGGAGGAGAGGGACCTGGGGGTGTTGGTCGACAGCGACTGAACATGAGCCAGCAGTGTGCCCAGGTGGCCAAGAAGGCCAATGGCATCCTGGCTTGGATCACAAATGGTGTGACCAGCAGGGCCAGGGAGGTGATTCTCCCTCTGGACTCAGCACTGGTGAGGCCGCTCCTTGAATCCTGTGTTCAGTTCTGGGCCCCTCAGCACAAAAAGGATGTTGAGGCTCTGAAACAAGTCCAGAGAAGAGCAACGAAGCTGGTGAAGGGGCTGGAGAACAGAACCTATGAGGAGAGTCTGAGAGAGCTGGGGTTGTTTATCCTGGAGAAGAGGAGACTGAGAGGAGACCTCATTACTCTCTGCATCTCCCTGAAAGGAGGTTGTAGAGAGGAGGGAGCTGGGCTCTTCTCCCAAGGGACAGGGGACAGGACAAGAGGGAATGGCCTCAAGCTCTGCCAGGGGAGATTTAGGCTGGAGATTAGGAGGAAGTTTTTCACACAAAGGGTCATTGGGCATTGGAATAGGCTGCCCAGGGAGGTGGTTGATTCACCTTCCCTGGGGGTGTTTAAGGGATGGGTGGATGAGGTCTTGAGGGACTTGGTTTAGTGTTTGATAGGAATGGTTGGACTCGATGATATGATGGGTCTCTTCCAACCTGGTTGTTCTGTGATTCTATGATTCTAAAACCAAAGGGCAGCACTTCCAACACAGATTCCCGACCTCATCTTCCCCAAGGATTGGTTTGAGTGGCTTGATTGGAACAACAAACTAGCAGTCCTGGTGTGGGAATAGCTGAGTCCTAGGCAGGAGGGGAGCTGGTGCGAAGGGCTCGGCGCTGACAGCCCCGTCGCCCAGATCCTCTTTAGGAGGTTGGAGACAAGCTGGTTTTCCAGAAGCACTCAAGACTGCTCGGCTCAGGTCAGGCTTTTGAAGGAGCTCCGTGTTCTCCGGTGAAATGCACTCATCGGAAAAGCTGGCCAGCTGCCCTCCTGCCATTAAAATAAGTGGTGATATTCCCGTGGATTCGGAGACTCACGGGACCATGCCCAGAGCACTGTCTCCTGTGGAGAGACCAGGCTGCTGCAGGGATTTCTTTACAGCAAGAGGAGGAATGGTTCTCATTATCGTTTTTCTCCAGTGCAGGGAGGCACAGCCCCATCCATGCACATTGGGTGCAACCTCCACCTGCACCAGCATCGCTGCCACCTCCACAGGAATCAAAGCTAAAGGACCTCTGCCCTGTGGCCGATGGGGACCCAGGGATGGGTGATAGTGACAGCCCAGCTCTTATCCGTACTTTGTGCCACCAAGACCAACTTTCTCTCCCTGAGAGGGGCTCCAGGGCAGCAGCTTCCACCCAGTCTCTTAGGGGTTTGTGAGTATTCCCCCCTCTCAGTGGGATGAGGGCTCACCCAGGCCCTTCAGCATGAAGGAAGGGTCTGAATGTCAAAAAGCCACCTTGTCTGCACCACAGGCAGGTGCTGAAATGCCACATCACAACTGAGAGACCAAGACCCACATCTGGGCTCACCTGGTGACCCAAGGGAGTTATCTGAACCAAGGTGATGTAGGGTAGAGATTCATGGACAGGACAGGGTCTGCCCTATCGGTACCCACTGAGCCCCTGAGAGGAGTACGGCTTCTCATCTGTCCCAAGCCCAAAAGAGCCTCAGGGCACCCCACAGGTACCAGTCAGTGCCCCATGCTTGTGGGTCACACCTGAGCCAGGGCTAAGGAGGATCCAGACACTGAGGGATGAGCTAGGTGTAAATCTCTTTGCCAAAAGGAGCTCTCAGCGGCACCCGGAGGTCAAGTTCTGTGCTCCGGATTGGGTGAGATCCTCAGCTCCTAGGGGATTCCTCTGCTTTCGAGGAGGAATGAGGTGATCCTGTTTACGTCCTGGGGTCTCACAGCCCCAGAGCTGGGCTGCACCCCAGGCACAAGGACACCGGGACAGCCTCCTCCACTTCACCCAGGTCCCAAGGAATCACCAGGGGAAGCTGCCTGAGCTAGACTGTGCAGAAGGTTGAGCTGAAGCATCACCTGAACTGCTCCAGCAACCTGCTGCCCCAGCTCTGATTGAAAATAATCCTTATCCTCCCAGCCTTGGGGAGAAGGGAGCGGAGCCCGGCGGGGTTGGGAGATGCTCTTGCCGCCGTGGCTGCAGCTGGCAGCGTCGCATCTCCTTTCTCCAGCCTCACATCTCCTTTCTCCAGCCTCACGGGCTGCCTCGTCTCCCCTTTTCATGCATCTCTCCTCACCGGCAGCCAGAAGCCAAAACATCAGCAGGGCGCCTGTCACCATCGAGAACATCAAAATGCAATTAACCTTTGGAAACTCATCGCAGGCCGAGCTTCCCGGAGCACAAGAGATAAAACTACACTGTGGTGGCTGAACAGGAGAGCGTGGGAAGGGACAGGGAACCAGGGAACCCTGAGCAGCTCAGCAAATCCTGCAGAGGTCAAGGGCTCCTCCTGGGCACGTGGGTCCGAAGATAATCAGGTACTCCAGGGTAGTTCGATGCCGTCAGCAAATGGACGCAGTTCCATCCTCGGCGGGATCGATAACACTTCATCAGGCTCAAAACAAGAGGAACCGAACAAGACGCATGGTCGGAGGGGGATGCCCTGAGCCAGCTCCCAGCTCCGTGTTTGCATCGTAGATGCAAACACGGAGCTGGGAGCTGGCTCAGGGCATCCCCCTCCGACCAGTTGCAAGATGCTCCAGCATCTCCAAGGCCACCAGGAGCCTTTCCCTGGACTTCCGGAGCTCACAAACCCCTCAGCAAGAGGCTCTGGTGCGTCCTGAGCCTGCTCAGCCTACAAACATCTCCCACAGGAGCACAACTCCAGCCCTTGGCCTTCATCCAGCCACGAAGGTCACTCCGTCCACCGCTAAAGCCACCGAGCGGCCAAGCTGCTTGCAATTTTTATTTTATCTCTTTTTTTTTTTTTCAATACAGGAAAACACGAAACCGCATTTTATGGACTGGACTTCCCAGCTTGGCTCCGCAGAAAGGCTTTGAATATTTTATGGCCAAGACACCACCTCCTCTTTTCTCCCTTCATGGGTCACTCACGTCAAAGAGACAACAAGCACGGGAACCACACACACAACCCTTTTCATCTGCGAGTTGTACTTCCAGCGCCTGCAATTGCCTTGGGTGTGGGTTTAATTCCCTCTTGGATAGGAGGGTGCGGAAAATAAATCTTTAATTCAAAGTGAAATATTAATAGAACTGTAATTAGCTGTAATATCAGCACAATTAAAAAGCAGGAGTCCCAGCAAGGGGGTTGGTGTGGGTTTTTTTGGTGGTTTTTTTTTTTGTGTGTGTGTATTTAAAGAAAAATAAGTTTTCAGGGTGAGAGGGGAGTGGGATGTTTTTTTCCTGGTGTCCCACTTGTCTGGAGGAAAAACGCGGCTGGAAGGAGCAGCAGCAAAGGGACACAGACTCCAGCAGGTCAGAGGCTGCTGCTCAGTGACAACGACACAGGAGGAAGTAAGAAGCTGGTTTGCGAGAAAATAAAAGAAGATTTTAAGGAGGAAAAAAAAAAGAAAGAAATAAGAACATGTCTACACTTTTGTCCCACTCCCTGGGGATTTTCTTTGCAGCAAAGGGAAGGTTTTCACTGACGTCAGGCAGAGAGGAGCCTCAGCGAGAGGATGGGGAATGGATAAAGTCCTTGCTGGAAGTATTTTGATTGGAATGGTCGGACTCGATGATCCGATGGGTCTCTTCCAACCTAGTGATTCTATGATTCTATGATTCTATGATTCTATGATTCTATGATTCTATTTCAGGCTGGTTATGGAGCAGAGTGACCCGGGCTCAGCCCCCACAGCCCTTTACCAGCAGAAATCGCATGACTTGCTCGCAAAAAACCATTGAGGATTCCTGCATTGGGCAATTAGAGATGAGACTTATGAAAGGAAGGAGGAATAAACACACTCCAAATTAAAAAAAATAAAAAACAAGTGAGGTCTTGAGGGACTTGGTTTAGTGTTTGATAGGAATGGTTGGACTAGAAGATCCGATGGTTTCCTTCCAACCTGGTTGTTCTATGATTCTATGATTCTAAAATAACTCAGCTTGCCTCCCCCAAAAATACCCAAATAACAGAGCCAAAGCAAAGCAAACAAAAAAAAAGATTCCCACCTTTGATTTCTTCCTACAAGAAAGAGACTCCCACACACAAACAGCACATGAATATGGGTAATGGATAGGGATATTTCAGAGAGCAAAAATGGTACTGACTGTGCTCTTATTGGATCAACACTCACACATCGAGGCCATGTTTCTCTCGAGGAGTGAGGATAATGGGATGCCGAATGTCAGAGCGTTTTAAATATATATAAAACTCATTATATGCTCCATGACTAACCAGATTTCGATGGAAAGAGTTGCGTTTTAAAGAAATGATAGTGGAGGGGGGGAAACCCATCCCGGCTTGTGGGGAGGAATTAGCTAGGAAAAAAAGGGATGATTTGGCTGCAGGCTGTGAGAGACAACTCCTCCTCCTTAGAAGAGGAGGGTGAGAGGAGACCTCATTGCTCTCTCCAACTCCCTGAAAGGAGGTTGCGGAGAGGAGGGAGCTGGGCTCTTCTCCCAAGGGACAGGACGAGAGGGAATGGCCTCAAGCTCCACCAGGGGAGGTTTAGGCTGAACATCAGGAGGAAGTTTTTCACAGAAAGGGTCATTGGGCATTGGAACAGGCTGCCCAGGGAGGGGGTTGAGTCACCTTCTCTGGAGGTGTTTAAGGGACAGGTGGATGAGGTGCTGAGGGACTTGGTTTAGTGATTGATAGGAATGGTTGGACTCGATGATCCGATGGGTCTCTTCCAACCTGGTGATTCTGCTTCTTGGAGGCCACCCAGGAGGGGACTTCACCAAAAAAATATCCCATAGCAGCACTGCAGGGGATGGAGTGAGCACTGGGGATCCAGCCCTGCTCCTCAAGGACACGATTTAGATGGGAATGATTGGACTCGATGATCCAAGAGGTCTTTTCCAACCTGGTAATTCTATAATTCTATGATTCCTCCATGAGCAGCCAAAAGCAGAATCAGGAACCCCTTTCTCAGGGTCATTTCCATGGCCAAACCGCCTCCATCTGCAATGTCAGAGCCTCTTGGTGGAGATTTATTCCACTCTGAGTGTATCCAACCTAAAAATTCCTTTTTGTACCTCTCTGCCTCCGTGTTTCTTGAGGACAAAGGACTCCAGTCTGGCTTTTGCTGCTCTCCGAGCCCAGAATCAGGCAGCATCATCTCTCTTCTCCTCTGCAACACTTCCACCTAACGGCAAGAAGACAACCCTCACCACCAAGTTCACCCCCCAACACTCCCTCAGCACCCACATCGCACCCCCAGGTGCTCAGCATCACTTGGGTTGCATTTATCTCACACAAAGCCCATAATTTGTATAGAATAGGAGAAGGGTTTGGGTCAGAAGGGATCTCAAAGCCCACTCAGCTCCAAAACATCGCACTGGATCAGGGGCTCCAAGTCCCATCCAACCTGGCCTTGAACACCTCCAGGGATGGGGCAGCCACCACTTCCCTGGGCCACCTGTACAGGGCCTCATCACCCTCATCGTAAAGAATTTTTTTCTGATGTCTGATCTAAATCTTCCCCCCTCCAATTTAAACCATCCTCATGGCTTTATCATCCGAGGCTCAAGTCCTGCAGCCCTTTCCCAGGCAGCCACATCAAAGCCATAACCCACATAAATGGGGGGATTCCACCCCCCCACCCCCCGGCTCCAGCACTCAGCCAGCTCCATCCTCCTGGTGATGTCCTATCTCCCTCTTGTGGCTGCTAGGAAGGGATGTGGGAACCTTGCTCCCTAAGCAACCTGATTTGCTGCTTGCTGGAGAGCACAAGGTGCTCCAAACTGCCTGGAGGAGAAGGACCTGGGCGTGTTGGTCGACAGCGACTGACCATGAGCCAGCAGTGGCCCAGGTGGCCAAGAAGGCCAATGGCATCTTGGCTTGGACCAGACACAGCGTGACCAGCAGAGCCAGGGAGGTTATCCTCCCTCTGGACTCAGCACTGGTGAGACCAAACCTCGAATCCTGTGTTCAGTTCTGGGCCCCTCAGCACAAGAAGGATGTTGAGGCTCTGGAGTGAGTCCAGAGAAGAGCAACAAAGCTGGTGAAGGGGCTGGAGAACAAGAGGAATGGTTGAGAGAGCTGGGGGTGTTTATCCTGGAGAAGAGGAGGCTGAGAGGAGACCTCATTACTCTCTACAACTACCTGAAAGGAGGTTGTAGAGAGGAGGGAGCTGGGCTCTTCTCCCAAGTGACAGGGGACAGGACAAGAGGGAATGGCCTCAAGCTCCACCAGGGGAGATTTAGGCTGGAGATTAGGAGGAAGTTTTTCACACAGAGGGTCATTGGGCATTGGAATAGGCTACCCAGGGAGGTGGTTGATTCACCTTCCCTGGAGGTGTTTAAGGGACAGGTAGACAAGGTCCTGAGGGACTTGGTTTAGTGTTAGATAGGAATGGAGAGACTAGAAGATCCGATGGGCCCCTTCCAACCTGGTTGTTCTATGATTCTATGATTCTATGACCAGTGCTGGAAAACCACGGGATGCTGGAGTGGTCCAGCACTGAGCATCAGCAGCCAGGCATGAGGCTGGGGGAAAGCAAAAAGGAGAGCATGGAGCCAGCAAACCTGCCAGCACCTTGCTTCTCTCCTCCAAGTGCCCAGGGAAGCCACCGTACCCCTCTCAAAGGCCACCAAGCCAGCACCCAAGGCACTCATCCTGCATCCAACCCCATGTAAAAATTGCTCCAGGCACCAGGCAGCCCTGCTGGAAAGCCAAGTGCCCCAAATTGGGATGGATTTGCACCAAGGGCTTCCCTCAGCATCCCCTGTCTGCTGCTGCAGCGAAAAGTGAGGGACAGACCTTGTCCTCACCCAGGGAAAAGGACCTTGGGTGAGCAAAGCCCCACAGCACCAGGTCAGGCTCCACCACTGAGCCACTCCCATCGAAAGAACAACCGCCTTCTCCTCCCAGCTTCTTCATAATTCATGCAACAACCTTCTGAAAGAAGCATCCTCCTCAGGCATAAAATATTCATGGCTTCATACTTTGCAAGGAAACACTGTCTTCCTTGGAGTGCAACCAAACAGTCAAGGCTGGCATAGATTTGCCTTTGCAAGAGGAATTTTGCTCCCCATCGATCGGCTGCTGCAAGGAGAGGGGCTGCACCAGGAAATGCCCCTCATCCAGTATCAGTGTGAGTCCCCCAGGCAAGAAAACAGATTTTGGTAAAGGCATTAAAGGGTTCAGGGAGAGGCAAGACGGATGCTGTGCCATGAAGTGGCATCCCAAGAGATTCCCCATCCTCACAGCTGCAGCTCTGCACCGGCGAAACAATTCCAGAAACGATCCAGCATCACCCTGGAGCTGATCCAGTCCCACCTCAGTCCTGTTTTCAGCTGAAAGAGGGGAGATTGAGATGAGATCTTAGGGAGAAATGTTTTCTTGTGAGGGTGGGGAGGCCCTGGAGCAGGTTGCCCAGAGCAGTGGTGGCTGCCCCATCCCTGGAGGGGTTCGAGGCCAGGATGGATGGGACTTGGAGCCCCTGATCCAGAGGGAGGTGTCCCTGTCCATGGCAGAGAAACCATTCTGATCTCACTATTATTATTGGTCTTGATGATCCTGTGGGTCTTTTCCAACCTGGTGATTCTATGATTAAAATTAACTAACAGCAAATTCTTGCCCATGACCCAATCTATTCTGAGTCAATAAATAAAACCTCCGCTCCGGTCAGGCTGCAGAGGAGGCTCTGGCACCCAGATGTGCTCAGCAGCTGCCGAGTACCAAACTCCAGGGACCACTAGTATGGAATGTGACATCTCTGTGCAGAATGTGACAACCCTATGCAGAGCTACAGACTGGGAGAAGTCTGACTGGAAAACTGCCAGGAGGAGAGGGACCTGGGGGTGTTGGTCGACAGCTGACTGAACATGAGCCAGCAGTGTGCCCAGGTGGCCAAGAAGGCCAATGGCATCCTGGCTTGGATCAGAAATGGTGTGATCAGCAGGGCCAAGGAGGTTATTCTCCCTCTGGACTCAGCACTGGTGAGGCTGCTCCTTGAATCCTGTGTTCAGTTCTGGGCCCCTCAGCACAAGAAGGATGTTGAGGCTCTGGAACAAGTCCAGAGAAGAGCAACAAAGCTGGGGAAGGGGCTGGAGAAAAGGCCTGATGAGGAGCATCTGAGAGAGCTGGGGGTGTTTAGCCTGGAGAAGAGGAGGCTGAGAGGAGACCTCATTGCTCTCTACAACTACCTGAAAGGAGGTTGTGGAGAGGAGGGAGCTGGGCTCCTCTCCCAAGGGACAGGGGACAGGACAAGAGGGAATGGCCTCAAGCTCTGCCAGGGGAGATTTAGGCTGGAGATTAGGAGGAAGTTTTTCACACAGAGGGTCATTGGGCATTGGAATAGGCTGCCCAGGGAGGTGGTTGATTCACCTTCCCTGGAGGTGTTTAAGGGACAGGAAGATGAGGTGCTGAGGGACATGGTTTAGTGTTAGATAGGAATGGTTGGACTCGATGATCCAATGGGTCTCTTCCAACCTCGTTGTTCTATGATTCCATGATTCTATGGCCATGGGCAGGGGAGGCTGGGGCACGTGGGGACACCCACGCTGAAGCCGAGCCCCCAGCCTGGTGACAGAGAGGTCCATTAAACCCACGCTCCAGCAGCAGCATTTGTTTAATTATTCCATCTTGTCCGGTGCAAGATGCGCTGTAATAAAACACGGCCCAGATTTTACGGTTCCTCACACCAATTAAAGAAAAAAAAAAAAAAAGAAAAAAGAAAGTCTTTGCCATCAAGCCTGCTCTCAGCAGCCAAACCTCACCCTGAGCAGGGTTCTCTCTCTGGCCATACAAGGGCCCCCAGAGAGGTTCTTCCACATGCTGGTGAAGCTCAGCAAAGCCCCCAGGGACAAGGGAGAAGATGATGGTGGGTGCATCGCTTAGCGTCGAGGGGGCTCGGCAGTGGCGATGGAGAGGAAGGGGCTGTGGGGGGACAGGGCATCCCTGGAGGTGCTCAAGGCCAGCTTGGATGGGGCTTGGAGCCCCCGATCCAGTGGGAGGTGTCCCTGCCCATGGCAGGGGGGATGGAACTGGGTGGGCTTTGAGGTCTCTTCCAACACAAGCTGTTCTATAATTGTGTGTTGCCAGACTTCCAGCAAAAGCCAGCAGTGCCTTCCTGTGGCAGCCGTCCTCACTGCAGCCCTGCAGAGGGATGGATCCAGCCAGCCCAGGCTGGAAACACAAATCACATCCTGAACATCCTCCCAGAAGCCTTCCCTAAATCTTCAAGGGGAAAAAAAAACCTCAACTAATATCCCTAAGCACCCTCTCCACAGATGCTGAGGAGCAGGGACCCTCCAGGGACCCATTAAATACATCCTTCTATTTAAGGGTGATGTGTGGGTGATGGTGAGAAGGTAAGTAGGTTCAGGGGGGAGTGATAAGTAGGTTCTGGGGTGAGAGATAAGTAGGTTCTGGGGTGTTCTCCCCCTGCAGGGACTCTGGGACCTCTCATCAGGAGCAGGAACGCTGCTGTCCTCCCCCAGCTCCATCACACCTCGCCACCCCCAGCCTGTGCCATCGTGACGTTCCCTTCCGAGGGGAGACAGGCGTGCGCCTCTTTGGGCTTCAGCACCTACATACAAATTAGCAGTTGCTAAGCGAGCAATTAATCAGGCCCCAGAGCCGGCTGGGAAAGAGGGTGACAGCCTCGCCAACTCCCACCAAGCTGCTCTGGTGATGGATGGCTGGAGGAGAACCGAAGCACAAGAGGAGCCGTCTGCCTGCTGCAACGAAGCTGTGAAGGCAGCAGGCACCATGCGGGACCCTCATCCTGGGCAGGGGACACCAGGGAGTACCTGGAATGCAGGTGATGAGCATCTGCTGCGATCCTGCCCAAGGTGGGAGGACGAGCTCAGGACATGCCTGCAATTTGGACATGTCACCAGTTTGGGTGCCCAGTGGGTCTGTGGGCACCGAGAGATGTGATGCTCAGCCCCAGGGTGACTCCCAGCTTGGTGGAATCTCCCCCAGGTCCCTTTGCCCCTTTGCTTTCTGCTCCTCCCTCCCCAGAGCCAGTCAGTGCGTTTCTCCCTCTGGACTTGGCACTGGGGACACCGCTCCTTGAATCCTGTGTTCAGGTCTGGGCCCCTCAGCACAAGAAGGATGTTGAGGCTCTGGAACAAGCCCAGAGAAGAGCAACGAAGCTGGTGAAGGGGCTGGAGAACAGGCCTGATGAGGAAGGGCTGAGAGAGCTGGGGGTGTTTATCCTGGAGAAGAGAAGGCTGAGGGGAGACCTCATTGCTCTCTGTAATCACCTGAGAGGAGGTTGTGGAGAGGAGGGAGCTGGGCTCTTCTCCCAAGGGACACGGAGGTAGAGAGGGAATGGCCTCAAGCTCCACCAGGGGAGGATCAGGCTGAACATTAGTTAAAAATATTTCATGGAAAGGGTCATTGGGCATTGTCAAAGGCTGCCCAGGGAGTGGGTTGATTCACCTCCCCTGGAGGGGTTTAAGGAACGGGTGGATGAGGTCCTGAGGAACATGGTTTAGTGATTGATGGGAATGGTTGGACTTGGTTATCGGATGGACTTTTTCCAACCTGGTGACTCTATGATTTGAAAGCTGACCCCTTGGCATCACCACAGAGTGCTCAGGCCAGGTGCTGCGTAACCAGAGCTGGGAACGACCAGTGACCACCCAGCCCATTATAGGCAGCTCTAATCCTCCGGCCGAGCTGGATATCACATTCTCCCTGGCCTGGCAAAAGGGGACACAGCAGGTGCCCGAGTGGCCCCTGCAAAGGACGAAAACACTGGTTGTGCGGTCCTTGCGGAGGCAAAGCAACCAGCCAGAGGAGGTCCCAGCCCTGCAGCCCAGGTCACCAGTGGCCTCCTGTCTGTCCTCTCACCAGGGGACAGAGCAAGCCCCCGTGGGGACTGCCTGCTGGAAGAGGCAAGGAGGCATTTCAGCTCTGTATTGCCCCAAGCCCACCCCGGCAGCTCCCCTCCACCCCAGCACCATCCTGCACCCCAGAGAGGGCTGCTGAAACTCGCCCTAGGAAAATGGAGATCACACCTGCAGCCAGTGGGAGGATGCAAAACCCTACGGGACAGGGTGAACAACCTAAGTCCAGAGAAGAGCGACGAAGCTGGTGAAGGGGCTGGAGAACAGGCCCTATGAGGAGCGGCTGAGAGAGCTGGGGGCGTTTAGCCTGGAGAAGAGGAGGCTGAGGGGAGACCTCATTACTCTCTACAACTACCTGAAAGGAGGTTGTAGAGAGGAGGGAGCTGGGCTCTTCTCCCAAGTGACAGGGGACAGGACAAGAGGGAATGGCCTCAAGCTCTGCCAGGGGAGATTTAGGCTGGAGATTAGGAGGAAGTTCTTCACACAGAGGGTCATTGGGCATTGGAATAGGCTGCCCAGGGAGGTGGTTGATTCACCTTCCCTGGAGGTGTTTAAGGGAGGGGTGGATGAGGTCTTGAGGGACTTGGTTTAGTGTTTGATAGGAATGGTTGGACTAGAAGATCCGATGGGTCTCTTCCAACCTGGTTGTTCTATGATTCTATGATCCTGTTCTAGGGTGAGGGGCAAGGACTGGCCAGGCTTGGCTCCTGCCCACCCTGCTAAGCAGGCACAGCCCCTGCTCACACCCCTCAGCTGAGCTCAACCCACTGCTCCCCACCCTGGTGCAGCTGAGCCAGCCGGAGGGAGCCCAGCAGCACCTGTACGTGGGCTGAGAGAAGCACCAGGACACCCGGATCCCTCTTCAGCCCCTCTCGTGCCTCAGTTTCCCCTCCCTGCACACGATATCTACAGCTGGTGCTTAAACCACCCCTGGTCTTAGGGAGAAACTTTTCACTTGCTTCCTCTATTGATGCACTTGTTTTGATAGGAATGGTTGGACTGGATGATCCGATGGGTCCCTTCTAACCTAGTTGTTCTATGATTCTATGATTCTAGTGCCTGTCCACAAATATAGCTGAAATGATACGGATTTTACTCCAATTTACCTTTATTCCCTAATCTTAACGTTTTACTGTTGAGGATGTAAAGAGATGTAACATCTCTCTGATAAATGCAATGAGTCTGGAGAGATGGGCCGAGGGACATGGGTTAGTGTTTGATAAGAATGGTTGAACTCAGTGATCAGGTGGGTCTCTTCCAACCTGGTTGTTCTATGGTTCTATGATTCTATGACGGATTCCCCACAGCTCCAATGTGACAGCCCCTCCCCGTGCCTCAGTTTCCCCTCCCTGCACAAGGACACATTCCCCCCTGCTCCAAGGTGATGCTCCCTTCGCCCTGACACACCTGACCGGTGCAGGGAGGATGCACTCCCCTGGGGTTACCTGCACCCCACGGCTCAGTGGACCCCTCCACTACGGGCCAGGAGGCTCCTGGGAAGGGTCCCCCACCTTCCTCAGCCCTCCCTGCTGCCGAGAAGTCGTTCCCCGTTAGGTGGCAGCAGGGACCCGCTGGATGATGCTGTTCCTTCGGTCTCTCTGTTGGAGCCTGCCCTGCTCGGGGAATGCATTTGCCTCCTCAGCTCTCCTCTGCTTTTTGTGGTTCCTTGCATTAATCATGGGCTACCCTCCCAGCATCCATCAGCCGCTGCTTGGAGACAGCGGCAGGGCAGTTCCTTCCCCCGCAGGGGAAACTGAGGCAGGGAACTGCGCTGCTTGAGCAGATCTGGGGCACGGGAAGGGGAACGAAGGGCTGTCCTGCAGGATTCGAGGGGCTTTGTGGTGGAAGAAACAAGGTGAGGGTGCGGGGGGTTGCAGGATGCTGGTGAGAGGTGAAAGTCCCCTGACTTAACATGAGCCAGCAGTGTGCCCAGGTGGCCAAGAAGGCCAATGGTATCCTGGCTTGGATCAGAAATGGTGTGACCAGCAGAGTCAAGGAGGTGATTCTCCCTCTGTACTCTGCACTGGTGAGGCCGCTCCTTGAATCCTGTGTTCAGTTGTGGGTCCCTCAGCACAAGAAGGATGTTGAGGCTCTGGAGTGAGTCCAGAGAAGAGCCACAAAGCTGGTGAAGGGGCTGGAGAACAAGAGGAATGGCTGAGAGAGCTGGGGGTGTTTAGCCTGGAGAAGAGGAGGCTGAGAGGAGACCTCATTGCTCTCTACAACTACCTGAAAGGGTCATTGGGCATTGGAATAGGCTGCCCAGGGAGGTGGTTGATTCACCTTCCCTGGAGGGGTTTAAGGGACGGGTGGACGAGGTCCTGAGGGACATGGTTTAGTGTTAGATAGGAATGGTTGGACTCGATGATCTGATGGGTCCCTTCCAACCTGGTTGTTCTATGGTTCTATGATTCTATGACTCGATGATCTGATGGGTCTTTTCCAACCTGGTGATTCTGTGATTCTATGATTCTGTGATATCAGTTTCTCCCCCAAAGACCCACTCTGGCAAGGTGGGGGAGTTCTCCCCACAGGAAAAAAAATTCTATTTGCGCCTCAGGACACTCTGTCCCCCCCAGCCCTGCTGCCTCTCGGGTCATTTATTGACCCATAAGGTGCTGCACCCACTGGCCGGCATCAGCCACCACCTTAAAAGTCCATTAATTAGAATCATAGAATCATAGAACAACCAGGTTGGAAGAGACCCATCGGATCATCGAGACCAACCATTCCTATCGAATTAAACACCTCAGTGCATGGAGGGGGGCACAAGCCACAGCATCCGCAGCAGATTAGTGCTGCTCCGGCTCCCTCCTTTCCACCAGTAGCCAGCTTGGCCCCATTCCCTGTTCCCATCACCTCCGGCATCGCCTCTCCCTCCTTTGCCATCACCCCCGCATGTGTCTCCAGAGCGGGCGACGCTGCCAGTGGCTGAGTCATGTGTGACCACCACCTGAGTCACCAGGATGGAGGGAAGTCCCTTCATCTCCGATGCTTTTTCCCAACCGGAGCTGAGTAAAAAAAGGAAAATGCCAAGGAATTTGGCTGGGGAAAGCATTTTCTTGGAGCCCCGACAAGGAGCAGCCTCTCCAGTAAATCCCCTTTGCCACAGTGAACTTGGGGTCACCGGCAGTGAGTACGACTCAGGGCAAAGGAGTACATGGTGCCTGCATCCACACACGTGTGTGGGCATTGGAGAAACCCTGGGGATGCCCCTCTTGGGGGGAAATGTGGGGGTGACAGTAAAGAGATGCCCCTCTTGGGGGGAAATGTGGGGGTGACAGTAAAGAGATGCCCCTCTTGGGGGAAATGTGGAGGTGACCTCATTACTCTCTACAACTACCTGAAAGGAGGTTGTGGAGAGGAGGGAGCTGGGCTCTTCTCCCAAGGGACAGGGGACAGGACGAGAGGGAATGGCCTCAAGCTCCACCAGGGGAGATTTAGGCTGGAGATTAGGAGGAAGTTTTTCACACAGAGGGTCATTGGGCATTGGAACAGGCTGCCCAGGGAGGTGGTTGATTCACCTTCCCTGGAGGTGTTTAAGGCACAAGTAGGTGAGGTGCTGAGGGACATGTTTTAGTGTTTGATAGGAGTGGTTGGACTCGATGATCCGATGGGTCTCTTCCAACCTGGTTGTTCTATGATTCTATGATTCTATGACAGCAAAGAGATGCCCCTCTTGGCAGGAAATGTGGAGGTAACAGCAAAGAGATGCCTCTCTTGGGAGGAAATATGGAGGTGACAGCAAAGAGATGTCCTCCTTGGGGAAAAATGTGGAGGTGACAGCAAAGAGATGCCCTCCTTGGGGGAAAATGTAGAGGTGATGTCCCCATCACCTTCCTCACCCTGGGGCTCCTCAGCAGAATAAGACCACCATAGGTCAGCCACATCCTCGCTTGGGGGGCTCCCATGGGCACAGGCAAGGCGCGTGGCTCTGTTTCTGGTGGCCCCTGATTTCTGCCACCCCTTTTCTTGCAAGGATGCAGGACCCCAGCTGGGCTGACAGTCACCCACCACCCACCTGAGTGCCACCAGGCTCTGGGGGAGCTGGGAATGGGGCTGGAGCTTGGTCCCTCCCACCCCAGCAGCCCCCAGGCTTTGTGCTCCCGCAGGCAGCCCGGAGGAGGTTTCATGTTACTGGGAAACTGGGATGGTTGGATGTTCCCGGGGCAGCCGAGCAGACAAAAGGCCATTGTGCACCACGGGGATGGCTGCAAACATACAGCATCCCAGCTCCCCTGCCAGGGCCACAGCCCAGCAGCCCAGCAGCCCAGCCCAGGCCCCAGGAGGTGGCACAGGACACCCATCTCCAGGACACTGAGCTAGCTGGATGCTTCAAACTGGGATGCTAGACCCAAAGCAGTCCCCCCCGCTACCCACCCCCTTCCCATCCCACCACCCCCCTACCCACCCCGTTCCCATCCCACCACCAGTAGCTCCCAAAACACATCTTCACTGTTCTGGGGGCACATATTTATACAAGTCCTGCACTTGGGGCACAACAACCCTATGCAGAGCCACAGACTGGGAGAAGCCTGGCTGGAAAACTGCCAGGAGGAGAGGGACCTGGGGGTGTTGGTCGACAGCCGACTGAACATGAGCCAGCAGTGTGCCCAGGGGGCCAAGAAGGCCAATGGCATCCTGGCTTGTATCAGAAATGGTGTGACCAGCAGGGCCAGGGAGGTGATTCTCCCTCTGGACTCAGCACTGGTGAGGCCTCTCCTTGAATCTTGTGTTCAGTTGTGGGCCCCTCAGCACAAGAAGGATGTTGAGGCTCTGGAACAAGTCCAGAGAAGAGCAACGAAGCTGGTGAAGGGGCTGGAGAACAGGCCTGATGAGTAAGGGCTGAGAGAGCTGGGGGTGTTTATCCTGGAGAAGAGGAGGCTGAGAAGAGACCTCATTACTCTCTGCAACTCCCTGAAGGGAGGTTGTGGAGAGGAGGGAGCTGGGCTCTTCTCCCAAGGGACAGGGGACAGGACAAGAGGGAATGGCCTCAAGCTCCACCAGGGGAGATTTAGGCTGGAGATTAGGAGGAAGTTTTTCACAGAAAGAGTGATTGGGCATTGGAATAGGCTGCCCAGGGAGGTGGTTGATTCACCTTCCCTGGAGGTGTTTAAGGGACGGGTGGATGAGGTGCTGAGGGACATGGGTTAGTGTTTGATAGGAATGGTTGGACTCGATGATCCAGTGGGTCTCTTCCAACCTGGTGATTCTATGATTCTACACACAAATTATCGGGTATCCCTATATTTTTTTCAGCCCCTCGTCCATGCAGCTGAGCCTGACGGGTGCTGCCCCACATTATCCTGGTGAACCAAAGAATCTGGGAATCCCAGGGAACCAAACAAGCTGGGAAAACCACTGGGACAAGGGTTGGGATGTCCCTACTCCGTCTGTTGTGTTTGCAGGGCTGCCTGGCCATGCTGGGAGGAGATGGGGACAGGGACAAGGCCCTTTGTTTCCCTTCCAGCCTTTGTTTCCCCGACAGCCCCATTGATGAAGCCCCATGTGGCCAAACAGCCCTTAACCCACCCCGAAACCGTCCTTTTAATTTGATTAAACAGCTCCTTTTCCTTCTCACCCTCCTTCCTTCTCACCCCTCTGAGCAGGTTTAGCACTCACTGAGATTTAACACTTGCCAAGTAGATTTAACACTTGCCAGTGCCACGTTTTCCTGTAGCCCCGTTCCAGGGACAAATTCCTAAATCACCTGATAAATTATAGACTTAATGCTGCCCCTTTGGAGAGCGCGTGCCCTGGGTTGGCAGGACACAGCGACGCACGTGGGATGCACGTCCTGCAGATGTACACTTTGCATCAAAATTCACTTTGCGTCCCCAAAACGCACCTTGGTGTCCTCAAAACGCATCTTTGCATCCCCCAAATTCACTCTGAGTCCCCAAAACGCACCTTGGTGTCCTCAAAACGCATCTTTGCATCCCCCAAATTCACTCTGAGTCCCCAAAACGCGCCTTTGTGTCCCCCCCAAATGCACCTTGGAGCACCTCCTGGCCTCTCCCGGGTGCAGAGAGAGGGCTGGTTCGGAGAGCATCCAGCTCCCAGAAGGGTCGAAGGGCTTTGGCAAGCGATGGTTTTCCTAAAAAAGGTTTCCTCAAGTGGTTTCACTGGGAAGGGAGGTCGGCACCAGCTTGGCTTCGATATTAAATGCGATACAGACACAGCTACAGCCTGTTTGGGCTTCCCCGATCCCGTAAAGGTGCGTTGAGGGAATAAGAGGCTGATTTTTAAGGCGTAATCCTGCTTGAGAAATCCGATGCAGGCTGCATCCTTCTGGGAAGGTGGAATTTGTTCTGTTTGGACTCGATGATCCGATGGGTCTCTTCCAACCTGGTGATTCTATGATTCTACACACGAATTATCGGGTATCCCTATATTTTTTCAGCCGATGCTGCTGACCTGGGAGGAGATTTGATGGGGAAATGGGTGCTGGGTGAAAGCTGCATGAAAAGAAAGCGCTTGAAATCATTCTTCAGCTCCGCAGGGCTCTGCGAAACTGCGAGGTGCTAGTTGCCACCTTCGAGGGGGATGTGGGGGTTTATAGGAAGGTCCAGGGAGCAGGACGTCTCGTCTCACACCTCCCTGCCTCCCGGTGACGGTCACCAAGCCTTCACAAAGCTGCCATTGGGATTTGGCTGCCTAATTCCTGCTAATTTCCCTGGGAAAGGGGAAACCGGATCTTCTAAGGCAGCTCTGGGAAAAGAAAAAAAAAAATCTCAGGGCAGGTTTTAGGTAATTGGAAAGGCTACCCAGCTAATGAAGAGCGTGGGGTGTTTGTCGTCTCCCAAGCCCTCTTGAACAACTGCTAATTAACCTGTGGGGTTCTGGGCCTTGCAGATGGGGGAATGTGCTGGTCAGAGATGGGGGTGATTCATTTCATAGACTCATAGAATCACCAGGTTGGAAGAGACCCTTTGGATCATCGAGTCCAACCATTCCCATCAATCACTAACCCTCAGCACCTCGTCCACCTGTCCCTTAAACCCCTCCAGGGAAGGAGACTCAACCCCCTCCCTGGGCAGCTTCTACCATTGCCCAGTGATCCTTTCCATGATTTTTTTTTTCCTGATGTCAAGATAGAATCAACGTTCTTGGCAGTGCAGGACTCAGTATTCCTCCAGCTGCTGCAGGGATGGATGGAGAGCCACATGGTTTCCCCCATTTCTGCCCTTTCTCTGCAGTGTAAGTGATGGCTGCGCCAATAAGAAGGCTCTGCAGTTGCCTCCAAGGTGATTAACTACCTTCATTAATTCTCACCCAGTCCAATACAGCGAGCATCACGTTCACCACGCTCCGTGTATCCGACTTTCTCAAGACACCTCAGGGCTGAACTCCTCCTCCTGGGAGGTTGCCCAGAGCAGTGGTGGCTGCCCCATCCCTGGAGGGGCTCAAGGGCAGGTTGGATGGGGCTTGGAGCCCCTGATCCAGTGGGAAGTCTTCCCTACCTAGGGCAGGGGTGGGACTGGATGGGCTTTGAGTTCCCTGTGGAGCATCCAGAGCCTGCAACTCTTGGGAAGGGCTTTCCTGAGATTCTCCATGTCCTGAAGGGTTTCCAGCAGACATAAAGAAATACTTTTCCCTTCAAAAAGCAGAGAGACTTGCTTAGGTCCAGGCAGGAGAGGCAGTAGTGGAGCAGAGCATCTGAGTCCCATCCTTTCCTCCCACTGCTGCTACCTCAGAGCTTTGCGTGCAAATCCCTGCTGAAATATTTATTAGTGGCTGCAATCAATAATTACCCCCCCAGGAAAAGACATTTCTGGCAGCCAGCTCCTCCCGTTGCCTTCGGAGGGCAGTTCAGGACTGAGGTATGTGGGTTGCTGAGCCCCTGTGCCCCATCCACACCTCAGGGGGGAACAGGCTGGAAGTGGGGGGCTGGCCAGAGGGGGAAAAGGATTGCCGTGGGTCTCCATGGAGCTTGCCTTGGGGCAAATTTGGAGTGGATGGAAGGGAAAATGATGACTTATGCCTTTCCCAGCTCTCCTGTGATGAGAGAGGCTGGCAAACAGCATGGATGCACTTTGTGCCTGGAAAGAAGTGTTTTGGTTGACAACGACTGACCATGAGCCAGCAGTGGCCCGGGTGGCCAAGAAGGCCAATGACATCTTGGCTTGGATCAGACACAGTGTGACCAGCAGGTCCAGGGTGGTTCTTCTCCCTCTGGACTCAGCACTGGTGAGACCAAACCTCAAATCCTGTGTTCAGTTCTGGGCCTCTCAGCACAAGAAGGATGTTGAGGCTCTGGAGTGATGTGGGCTTCATCTTCTCTTGAGCCCAGAAGCCAGATTTAATTCTCCCTCTTTCTTTAAACAAAAAAATTGGGATTTGCTGTTAATCCCTGGCCAGCAGAAACCAGGTTTGGAGGAACTCCTTGCCCTGGGCTGTGTAGTTCTTGTAATCCCACATACAGAAATATATTGATGGGAGTGGTTGGACTCCATGATCCTGTGGGTCTCTTCCAACCTGCTGATTCTATGATTCTATGCTATACACAAACCCTTAAGAAATAGCTGAGAGTGCTGGGGGAGCAGTGGCAGCCTGCATGGCACAGGGACAGTGGGATGAGCTGGAAAGCAGCTCTGGCTCAGACAGAGATGCTCCCAGATGCCCCTGCACGACCTGACCTGCTGGCACTTATGGGGATGTGTCCCTGCCTGTCACTGCTACTCGGTTGTGACAGGGTCCAGTATATATACTTGAATTAAATATAGAATCATAGAATCATACAACAACCAGGTTGGAAGGGACCCATCGGATCATCGAGTCCAACCATTCCTATCAAACACTACACCAAGTCCCCCATCCTCCCCTCAGGAGCATCCCTGGGTGGGTGTTATTCTCCACATCCCCCCCCACCCCCACCCCGAGGAGCATCCCTGGAGCATCCCTGGGCTGGTGTGTGCTCCCATCCTTCCCCAGGAGCATCCCTACAGCATCTCAGGATGGGTTGGGTATCTCCATACTCGCCCAGGAACATCCCTGGAGCATCCCTGGGCAGGTGTGTGCCCCCATCCTCCCCCAGGAGCATCCCTAGAGCATCTCAGGAAGGGTTGGTTGTGTGTCGCCATGCCCCCCGACACACACACACCAGGAACATTCCTGGAGCATCTCAAGATGGGTTGAGTGTCTCCATTTCCCCCAAGGAGCTCCCCAATAGCATCTCAGGATGGGTTCGGTGTCTCCATCCTCCCCCAGGAGCATCCCTGGAGCATCCCTGGGCGGGTTGGGTGCCCCCATCCTCTCCAAGGAGCTTCCCTAGAGCATCTCAGGATGGGTTGGGTATCTCCATCCTCCTCCAGGAGCATCCCTAGAGCATCTCAGGAAGGGTTGTGTGTCTCCATCCCCTCCCTGCCACACACACACCAGGAGCATTCCTGGAGCATCTCAAGATGGGTTGAGTGTCTCCATTTCCCCCAAGGAGCTCCGCAGTAGCATCTCAGGATGGGTTGGGTGTCCCCATCCTCCCCCAGGAGCATCCCTGGAGCATCCCTGGGCGGGCGTGTGCCCCTATCCTCTCCCAGGAGCATCCCTGGGCGGGTTGGGTGCCCCCATCCTCCCCCAGGAGCATCCCTGGAGCATCCCTGGAGCATCCCTGGGCAGGTGTGTGCCCCCATCCTCCCCAAGGAGCTTCCCTAGAGCATCTCAGGATGGGTTGGGTATCTCCATCCTCCTCCAGGAGCATCCCTAGAGCACCTCAGGAAGGGTTGGTTGTGTGTCGCCATGCCCCCCGACACACACACCCCAGGAGCATTCCTGGAGCATCTCAAGATGGGTTGAGTGTCTCCATTTCCCCCAAGGAGCTCCGCAGTAGCATCTCAGGATGGGTTGGGTGTCCCCATCCTCCCCCAGGAGCATCCCTGGAGCATCCCTGGGTGGATGTGTGCCCCCATCCTCCCCCAGGAGCATCCCTGGGCGGGTTGGGTGCCCCCATCCTCCCCCAGGAGCATCCCTGGAGCATCCCTGGAGCATCCCTGGGCAGGTGTGTGCCCCCATCCTCCCCAAGGAGCTTCCCTAGAGCATCTCAGGATGGGTTGGGTATCTCCATCCTCCCCCAGGAGCATCCCTGGAGCATCCCTGGGCGGGTGTGTGCCCCAGTCCTCCCCCAGGAGCATCCCTACAGCATCTCAGGAGGGGTTGGGTATCTCCATCCTCCTCCAGGAGCATCCCTAGAGCATCTCAGGAAGGGTTGTGTGTCTCCATCCCCTCCCTGCCACACACACACCAGGAACATTCCTGGAGCATCTCAAGATGGGTTGAGTGTCTCCATTTCCCCCAAGGAGCGACACAGTAGCATCTCAGGATGGGTTGGGTAACTCCATCCTCCCCCAGGAGCATCCCTGGAGCATCCCTGGGTGGATGTGTGCCCCCATCCTCCCCCAGGAGCATCCCTGGGCGGGTTGGGTGCCCCCATCCTCCTCCAGGAGCATCCCTGGAGCATCCCTGGGTGGATGTGTGCCCCTATCCTCTCCCAGGAGCACCCCTGGGCGGGTTGGGTGCCCCCATCCTCCCCCTGGAGCATCCCTGGAGCATCCCTGGAGCATCCCTGGGCGGGTTGGGTGCCCCCATCCTCCCCAAGGAGCATCCCTAGAGCATCTCAGGATGGGTTGGCTATCTCCATCCTCCCCCAGGAGCATCTCCGGGCGGGTGTGTGCCCCCATCCTCCCCCAGCATCTCAGGAAGGGTTGGGTGGCCCCATCCCCCTCAGGAGCATCCCTGGGTGGGTGTTATTCTCCACACCTCCCCCTCCAGGAGCATCCCCGGAGCATCCCTGGGCGGGTGCTGCGCCTTCCCCGGGGCGGGGGGGGGGGGGGGGTCCCTCCCCTGAGTTCCCTCCCCCCACCTCCTCCCCTGGCTGCGTGTTGGGGGCCGCGGGGTGCCCCCCCCCTCTCCCTCCTGCTCCCTTTGGCACGGCCCCCAGGCCCCGGGGCTGTGCCGCCGCCCGCCCCCAGCGCCGTGATGCGGCCGAGCTCCTCCTCTGCCGGCTCCGCCAGGGCTGGAAGCTCTCTCTCTCTCCCCTTAGCCTCTTTGCCCTTATTTAATTTCCAGGCTGATTTTTTTTTTTTTTCCTATTTTTAGCCGCCGGATCCCCTCCAGTAAGGCTGGGAGCTCTCTCCTTCCTTTTTTCCCCACCTTCCCCCCGCTCTTCCCCTAGATTTTTTTTTTTTTTTTTTTTTTTTTATTTTCCTCCCTCCTCTCCCCGCGAATTATTTTGATCAGGCTTCCTTCCTCCTCGAGGAACTACTCCCCCCTCCTTTTTATTATTTATATAAATAAGAGGGGGGGGGGGGGGGGGGCCTGGCTGAGCTGGGAAGGCGAATCGCAGCCTCTTTTTCTCTTTCTCTTTTCTCCTTTCAGGTCCTCATTTGCGAGCAGCACCAACCACCGGGAGCCTGAGGCTGGGGAGGGGGAAGAAGGTTTATTTAATTCGCTTCACAACACACACACACACACACAGAAGGAAAAAAAAAAAAAAAAAAAAAAATAATAATAGCATCATCACCCCCCAAACCTCACCCCGAGAGCGAGTTGACCGTGAGTGTGTTATTTCTTCTTTTATTTCTTGGGGGTGGGAGGTGGGGGAAGGGGATTAAGGGGTGTTGTTGGGGGTGTCGGGTTTAACCCCTCATGGTGTAAACGGTCGCGCTCCGGATTCCCAAGGACGCGTTGTGCGTGCGGCCGGCAGGCTCCGCAATGCCTCTCGCCTCCTTATTCTAATTGTTAATTAGGCTTATTAATAAGGGGGGGTGCACCTGGCGGGGCCAAAGAGGGGGGGAGAAGAAAAGGAGGGGAGGGGGATCCCCAGGGTCCTATACCTGGTGGGTCCGGGAAGGGTGAGACTTTGCCACTTACTAGGGGTCGGGGGATGCGAACGAGCCGCGTGGGGAGAGGGAGGGACCCCAAGAGGATCGGGGTGGGGGGGGGGGGGTTGGGGGGCGTAGGGGGAGTTTTAAGGGGCATATGGGCAGTCTTAAGGGGCGTAGGGGGAGTTTTGGGGGGCGTAGGGGTAGTCTTAGCGGGTGTAGGGAGAGTTTTGGGGGGCGTAGGGGGAGTTTTGGGGGGTGTAGGGGGAGTTTTAAGGGGCATAGGGAGAGTTTTGGGGGGCGTAGGGGGAGTTTTAGGGGCTGTAGGGGGAGTCTTGGGGGGCGTAGGGGGAGTTTTAAGGGGTATAGGGGGAGTCTTGGGGGTCGTAGTGGGAGTTTTGGGGGGGATGGGGGAGTCTTAGGGGGGTAGGGGAAGTTTTAGGGGAGTAAGGGGAGTCTTGGGGGGCGTAGGGGTAGTCTTAGGGGACATAGGGGGAGTCTTGGGGGACGTAGGGGGAGTCTTGGGGGGCCATAGGGGGAGTCTTGGGGGGCGTAGGGGGAGTCTTAGGGGGGTAGGAGGAGTTTTAAGGGGCATAGGGAGAGTCTTGGGGGGCATAGGGGGAGTCTTGGGGGTCGTAGTGGGAGTTTTGGGGGGGATGGGGGAGTCTTAGGGGGGGTAGGGGAAGTTTTAGGGGAGTAGGGGGAGTCTTGGGGGGCGTAGGGGTAGTCTTAGGGGACATAGGGAGAGTTTTGGGGGGCGTAGGGGGAGTCTTGGGGGGCCATAGGGGGAGTCTTGGGGGGCGTAGGGGGAGTTTTGGGGGGTGTAGGGGGAGTTTTAAGGGGTATAGGGGGAGTCTTGGGGGGCGTAGGGGGAGTCTTGGGGGTCGTAGGGGGAGTCTTGGGGGGGATGGGGGAGTCTTAGGGGGGTAGGGGAAGTTTTAGGGGAGTAGGGGGAGTCTTGGGGGCCGTAGGGGGAGTCTTGGGGGGCCATAGGGGGAGTCTTGGGGGGCGTAGGGGGAGTTTTAGGGGAGTAGGGGGAGTTTTAAGGGGCATAGGGAGAGTCTTGGGGGGCGTAGGGGGAGTCTTGGGGGTCGTAGTGGGAGTTTTGGGGGGGATGGGGGAGTCTTAGGGGGGGTAGGGGAAGTTTTGGGGGAGTCTTATGGGGTGTAGGGGGAGTTTTAAGGGGCATAGAGAGAGTTTTAGGGGCGTAGGAGGAGTCTGGGGGGCCGTAGGGGGTGTTTGGGGGGCATAGGGGGAGTTTTGGGGGGCGTAGGGGGAGTCTTAGGGGCAAGGGGTAGTCTTGGGGGTCGTAGGGGTAGTCTTAGGGGACATAAGGGTAGTCTTGGGGATCGTAGGGGGAGTCTTGGGGGGCGTAGGGGGAGTCTTAGGGGGCATAAGGGGAGTTGTAGGGGACGTAGGGGGAGTTTTGGGGGGCGTAGAGGGGGGTTGGGGGGGCGTAGGGGGAGTTTTAGGAGGCTTGGGATCGATACGAGGGGCGTGGGGGTCGGTTTAGGGTTTGTAGGGTCAGTGCAAGGCACGTGGGGGTCGGTTTAGAGTGCTCAGTGTTGATGCAAAGAGCAGGGGGGGTCGGTTTAAGGTTTGTTGGGTCAGTACAAGGTGTATAGGAGTCCTTTTAGGGTTTGTGGGGCCAGTGCGAGGCGTGTGAGGTCGATACAAGATGAGGGGGGGTGGTCTTAGGGTTTGTGGGGTCAGTGCAAGGCACGTGGGGTTCGTTTTCGGGTGCTTGGGGTTGATGCAAAGAGCAGGGGGGGTCATTTTAGGGTTAGTGGGGTCAGTACAAGGTGCATGGGTGTCCTTTTAGGGTTTGTGGGGTTAGTGCAAGCGTGTGAGGTCGATACAAGGTGCATGGGGGTCCTTCTAGGGTTTGTAGGGTCAGTGCAAGGCACATGGGGGTCGTTTTAGGGTGCTTGGGAGTTGATGCAAGGAGCACGGGGGTCGGTTTAGGGCTCGTGGGGGTCGGTTTAGGGGGTGTGGGGAGCTTTATAGGGTTAGTGGAGTCAGTGCAAGGCACGTGGGGTTCGTCTTATAGTGCATGGGAGTTGATGCAAAGAGCAGGGGGGTCGGTTTAGGGTTTGTGGGGTCAGTACAAGGTGCATGGGGGCCCTTCTACAGTTTGTGGGATCAGTGTAAGGCATGTGGGGGTGGTTTTAGGATGCTTGAAGTTGGTGCAAGGAGCAACGGGGTCGGTTTAGGGTTTGTGGGGTCAGTACAAGGTGCATGGAGGTCGGTTTAGGGTTTGTGGGATCAATACAAAGCGTGAGGGGTTGTTTTAGAGGGTGTGGGGAGCGTTTTAGGGTTCGTAGGGTCAGTGCAAGGCACGTGGGGTTTGTTTTAGGGTACTTGGAGTTGATGCAAGGAGCAGGGGGGGTCAGTTTAGGGTTTGTGGGGTCAGTACAAGGTGCGTGGAGGTTGTTTTAGGGTTTGTGGGGTCAGTGCAAGGCACATGGGGTTCATTTTAGGGTGCTTGGGGTCAATGCAAGGAGCATGGGGGTCGGTTTAGGGTTTGTGGGGTCAGTGCAAGGCGTGTGAGGTCGATACAAGATGAGTGGGGGTCATTTTAGGGCTTGTGGGGTCAGTGCCAAAGCACGTGGGGTTCGTTTTAGGGTGCTCGGAGTTGATGCAAAGAGCAGGGGGGTCGGTTTTGGGTTTGTGGAGTCAGTACAAGGTGCTTTTAGGGTTTGTGGGATCTATTGCAAGGCGTATGAAGTCGATAGAAGATGAGTGGGGGTCATTTTAGGGTTCGTGGAGTCAGTGCAAGGCACGTGGGTTTTGTTTTAGGGCTCTCGGAGGTGATGCAAGGAGCAGGGGGGTCGGTTTAGGGTTTGTGAGATTGATACAAAGTGTGAGGGGTTGTTTTAGAGGGTGTGGGGAGCATTTTAGGGTTTATGGGGTCAGTGCAAGTCGTGTGGGGGTTGTTTTAGGGTGCTTGGGAGTTGATGCAAAGAGTGTGGGGGTCGTTTTAGGGTTTGTGGGGTCAGTACAAGGTGCAAGGGGTTCTTTTAGGGTTTGTGGGGTCAGTGCAAGGCATGTGGGATTCGTTTTAGGGTGCTTGGAGTTGATGCAAAGAGTGTGGGGGTCGTTTTAGGGTTTGTGGGGTCAGTACAAGGTGCATTGAGGTCCTTTTAGGGTTTGTGGGATCAGTGCAAGACATGTGAGGTCGAAACAAGATGAGTGGGGGTCGGTTTAGGGTTCATAGGGTCAGTGCAAGGCACGTGGGGTTCGTTTTAGGGTACTTGGAGTTGATGCAAGGAGCACGGGGGTGGGTTTAGGGTTCATGAGATCAATACAAGGCATGGGGGATTGTTTTAGGGGGCATGGGGTCTATACAAGGTGAGTGGGGGTAGTTTTAGGCTTCATGAGGTCAATACAAGGTGCATGGGGGTCGGTTTAGGGTGCACGGGGGTCGGTTTAGGGTGTGTGGGGTTGGTACAAGGCATGGGAGTCATTTTAGGGTTCATGGAGTCAGTGCAAGGCACACGGTTTTTGTTTTTAGGGTGCTTGGAGTTGATGCAAGGAGCATTGGGGTCATTTTAGGGTTTGTGGGGTCAGTGTGAGGCACATGGGGGTCGTTTTAGGGTGCTTGGAGTCAATGCAGGGAGCATGGGGGTCACTCTAGGGGGCATGAGGCTGATGCAAAGTCAATGCAAGGTGTGTGAAGGTGGTTTTAGTGTTCATGGGGTCAGTGCAGGGGGAGTGAGGGATGTTTTAGGGTGTGTGAGGTTGATGGGGAAGGCGTGTGGGGTCAGGATGGGGTGCAGGGGGCCCAGAGTCGTGCTTGGGGCTGTGGCCATGCAGGAGGCGTGGGGTTGGTACAAGGTGAAGGGGGTTATTGTAGGGTGTGTGGGGTCGGGGCAGGATGCTTGGAGTCAGTGTAAAGTGCATGGGGTTGGGCAGGGTGCGTAGAGCTGGGATCACACTTGGGAGATGTGACCATGCATGGGGCTGGAACCATGCTTGGAGATGTAACTGTGCAGGGTATCATTGAATCATAGAACAACCAGGTTGGAAGGGACCCATCGGATCTTCTAGTCCAACCATATGTGTATGTAGAGCTGGAACCATGTGTGAGGCTGGGATGGCATTTGGAGATGTGACTGTGCAGGGTGCATAGAGCTGGGATCACACTTGGGAGATGTGACCATGCATGTGACTGGAACCATGCTTGGAGATGTGACCGTGCAGGTTATGTAGAGCTGGAACCATGTGTGAGGCTGGGATGGCATTTGGAGATGTGACCGTGCAGGGTGCGTAATCCTGGGATCACACTTGGGAGATGTGACCATACATGGGGCTGGAACCATGCTTGGAGATGTGACCATGTAGGGTGCGTAGGGGTTAGTGCAGGGTGCATAGAGCTGGAACCGCGCTTAGAGATGTGACCATGAAGGATGCGTAGAGCTGGAACCATGTGTGGAATGTGTGGGGCAGGAGCCGCACTTGGAGATGAGACCATGCTTGGTGCATGGGGCTGGAACCATGTGTGTGAGGCTGGGATGGCATTTGGAGATGTGACTGTGCAGGGTGCGTAGAGCTGGGATCACACTCGGGAGATGTGACCAAGCATGGGGATGGAACCATGCTTGGAGATGTGACAATGCAGGTTATGTAGAGCTGGAACCATGTGTGAGGCTGGGATCACATTTGGAGATGTGACCGTGCGGGGTGCGTAGAGCTGGGATCACACTTGGGAGATAAAACCATGCATGGGGCTGGAACCATGCTTGGAGATGTGACTGTGCAGGGTATGTAGAGCTGAAACCATGCTTGGAGATGTGATTGTGCAGGGTATCATAGAATCATAGAACAACCAGGTTGGAAGGGACCCATCGGATCTTCCAGTCCAACCATATGAGTATGTAGAGCTGGAACCATGTGTGAGGCTGGGATGGCATTTGGAGATGTGACCTTGCAGGGTGCGTAATGCTGGGATCACACTTGGGAGATGTGACCATGCATGGGGCTGGAACCATGCTTGGAGATGTGACTGTGCAGGGTATGTAGAGCTGGTACCATGCTTGGAGATGTGACCATGTAGGGTGCGTAGGGGTTAGTGCAGGGTGCATAGAGCTGGAACCGCGCTTAGAGATGTGACCATGAAGGATGTGTAGAGCTGGAACCATGTGTGGAATGTGTGGGGCAGGAGCCGCACTTGGAGATGAGATGATGCTGGGTGCATGGGGCTGGAACCATGCATGTGGCTGGAACCGTGCTTGGAAATGTGACCATGTAGGGAGCATGGGTGTTAGTGCAGGGGGCATAGAGCTGGAACCATGCCCTTGGAGATGTGACCGTGCAGAGTATGTAGAGCTGGAACCATGCGTGAGGCTGGAATCATGTTTGGAGATGTGACCATGTAGGCTGTGCAGAGCTGGAACCACACTTGGAGATATGACTGTGCAGAGTATGTAGAGCTGGAACCATGTGTGAGGCTGTAACCACACTTGGAGATGTGACCATGCTGAATGCGTGTGGCTGGAACCAGACCTGGAGATGTTACCATGCAGTGTGTAGAGCTGGAACCATGCATGTGACTGGAAACATGCTTGAAGATGTGACCACCCAGAGTGTGTAGAGCTGGAACCATCCTTGGAGATGTGACCATGAAGGGTGTCGGGGGGTTAGCGTAGGGTACATAAAGCTGAAACTACACTTGGGGATGTAGCCTTGCAGACTGTGTGGGGCTGGACCCATGTGTGTATCTTGAACCATCCTTGGAGATGTAACCATGGAGGGTACATAAAGCTGGAATCATGCTTGGAGATGTGACCGTGCAGGGTGCATAGAGATGGAACCATGCGTTGTGGTTGGAAACATGCTTGGAGATGTGACCATGAAGGGTGCGTAGAGCTGGAACTAACACTTGGAGATGTGACTCTGCAGAGAGTGTGGGGCTGGAGCCATGCATGTGGCTGGAACTGTGCTTGGAGATGTGACCATGCAGGGTGCACAGGGCTGGAGCCACGTGTGTGGCTTGAACCACGCTTGGAGATGTGACCGTGCAGGGTGTGTAGAGCAGAAACCATGCATGTGGCTGCAAACATGCTTGGAGATGTGACCACCCAGAGTGTGTAGAGCTGGAACCGTCCTTGGAGATGTGACCATGAAGGGTGCATAGAACTGGAACCATGCTTGGAGATGTGACCGTGCAGGGTCTGTAGAGCAGGAACCATGCATGTGGCTGCAAACATGCTTGGAGATGTGACTCTACAGGGTATGTAGAGCAGGATCCATCCTTGGAGATGTGACTGTGAAGGGTGCACAGAACTGGACACATGCTTGGAGATGTGACCCTGCAGGGTATGTAGAGCAGGAACCATGCATGTGGCTGCAAACATGCTTGGAGATGTGACCACTCAGAGTGTGTAGAGCTGGATCTATGCTTGGAGATGTGACTATGCAGGGTATGTAGAGCTGAACCATGCATGTGGCTGCAAACATGCTTGGAGATGTGACTCTGTAGGGTGTGTAGAGCTGGATCCATGCTTGGAGATGTGGCCATGCAGGGTATGTAGAGCAAGAACTACGCATGTGGCTGGAAACATGCTTGGAGATGTGACTCTGTAGGGTGTGTAGAGCAGGATCCATCCTTGGAGATGTGACTGTGAAGGGTGCACAGAACTGGAAACATGCTTGGAGATGAGACCCTGCAGGGTCTGTAGAGCAGGAACCATGCATGTGGCTGCAAACATGCTTGGAGATGTGACCACTCAGGGTGTGTAGAGCTGGATCCATGCTTGGAGATGTGACTATGCAGGGTATGTAGAGCTGAACCATGCATGTGGCTGGAAACATGCTTGGAGATGTGACTCTGTAGGGTGTGTAGAGCTGGATCCATGCTTGGAGATGTGACTGTGAAGGGTGCACAGAACTGGAAACATGCTTGGAGATGAGACCCTGCAGGGTATGTAGAGCAGGAACCATGCATGTGGCTGCAAACATGCTTGGAGATGTGACCACTCAGGGTGTGTAGAGCTGGATCCATGCTTGGAGATGTGACCATGCAGGGTATGTAGAGCTGAACCATGCATGTGGCTGGAAACATGCTTGGAGATGTGACTCTGTAGGGTGTGTAGAGCTGGAACCATGCTTGGAGATGTGGCCATGCAGGGTATGTAGAGCAAGAACTACACATGTGGCTGGAAACATGCTTGGAGATGTGACTCTGTAGGGTGTGTAGAGCAGGATCCATCCTTGGAGATGTGACTGTGAAGGGTGCACAGAACTGGAAACATGCTTGGAGATGTGACCCTGCAGGGTATGTAGAGCAGGAACCATGCATGTGGCTGCAAACATGCTTGGAGATGTGACCACTCAGAGTGTGTAGAGCTGGATCTATGCTTGGAGATGTGACTATGCAGGGTATGTAGAGCTGAACCATGCATGTGGCTGGAAACATGCTTGGAGATGTGACTCTGTAGGGTGTGTAGAGCTGGATCCATGCTTGGAGATGTGACCATGCAGGGCATGTAGAGCTGAACCATGCACGTGGCTGGAAACATGCTTGGAGATGTGACTCTGTAGGGTGTGTAGAGCTGGATCCATGCTTGGAGATGTGGCCATGCAGGGTATGTAGAGCAAGAACTACACATGTGGCTGGAAACATGCTTGGAGATGTGACTCTACAGGGTGTGTAGAGCTGAACCATGCTTGGAGATGTGACCATGCAGGGTATGTAGAGCAGGAACCATGCATGTGGCTGCAAACACACTTGGAGCTGTGGCCACCCAGGGCGCACAGAGCTGGAAGCACACGTGGAGCTCGCACCACGTGCGGGTCTGGCCTCACAGCAGTTTGATGTGAGGGTGCAAGGTGCCAGGGGCCGGGCTGGGGGTTGGGGGGGGGCACAGGTCGGTGCAGAGCTGCAGCCCCTCCCCAGCCCAGCCCCCAGCCCTCCCCGGGGCAGGGGGGTTGCCCCACCCAGGGCTGGCTCCACCCGGGGTTTTATTACACCCCGCGGGCCAGGGGCTACACAAAGGCTGTGGTGGTGCCCTTCCTGCCTCTTTTCTTTCTTCCCCACCTCCCTCCTTCCTTTCTTTTATCACTTCCTTTTATTATGCATGCCCAGGAAGGAAAGGGGGGGTGGACTTTCCTTAATAGCCGGCCGGGGGGGGGGGGGGGGGGGCTTCAAAGCAGCCCCACGGAGGGTTTTCTCCTAATGAGGAGCTGAGCACATCCCTTCCCAGCCCTCTCACCCCTGCCGAACAGGCTCTTCAACTTTTGCTCCACTCTTCCTTCCCCTCCTCCCTCTCCAATCCTCCCTCTGCCAGGAGGTGCGGCCGGGATCCTTCCCCAGCTGCAATCAGGCTGGGTTTCCTGGGCGTGAAGAGGCTTTTCGACTTTTTTTTTTTTTTTCATTATTATTATTATTATTATTTAAGATCTTAAGCCACCGCCTGCCTCGCCGCTTCTCCTGGGCCAGTTTGTTTAACCTAAGAGTAGGTGGTAGGAGTGGGGGATTTATGGGGTTATTTCATAGAATCATAGAACAACCAGGTTGGAAGAGACCCGTCGGATCTTCTAGTCCAACCATTTGCACTGGGAGGCGTAAGCCAGGGAAGGGAGGGGGGTTGGAAAAGCAGGAGCAGGTCCAGGGGCAGCTGGGAGAATCGCTCCGAGCAGCCAGGTTGCCTCTTTAGGCAACCCAACCCACGGTTTGTGCAAGAGGTGGGTGCAGAGAATCGGAGAATCATAGAATCACCATGTTGGAAAAGACCCATTGGATCATCGAGTCATAGAACAACCAGGTTGGAAAAGACCCATCGGATCATCGAGTCCAACCATTCCTATCAAACACTAAACCATATCCCTCAAAGAACAGAGAAGGAGACTGAATGTCACAGAGAGAGGGGAGACCTGGGAAAGGGATTGAGGAGGTTTCCATCCTTCGACTCCATCGTTTGAGGGGGCACATGCAGCCCCTCCGCCTCCTAAACCTTGCAGAGATTTCTCCCCTCCCAGCCTCGGGGAGCCTGGCAGAGCCTTGCCCTCGTCTCCCACCGGTGCCTCCCTGCGTGGAAAGGTTTCTCGCTCAGCTGCTTCCTTCCTTCCCTCCATGGCAACACAGCTACTCCCTGCCTCCCCATACGGCTTTGATGCAGGCGAGCAGGGCCAGCGATGCTGCCCGCGGCGTGCCTGGCACATCCCACCGGCTCGGGATGCTCCAGCCGGGAGCTGCCAAGCTCAGGAGCATCGTGCCAAGCTGGGGCCAGGCTTGGGAAGAGAAGGACTGGCTGGGGACGGGCAGAGGAGCATCCCCCGTCTCCCATCCTGGGGAAATATCCTGGTTGTTTATCCTGGAGAAGAGGAGGCTGAGGGGAGACCTCATTACTCTCTACAACTACCTGAAGGGAGGTTGTGGAGAGGAGGGAGCTGGGCTCTTCTCCCAAGGGACAGGGGACAGGACAAGAGGGAATGACCTCAAGCTCCACCAGGGGAGATTTAGGCTGGAGATTAGGAGGAAGTTTTTCACACAGAGGGTCATTGGGCATTGGAATAGGCTGCCCAGGGAGGTGGTTGATTCACTTTCCTTGGAGGTGTTTAAGGCACAGGTGGATGAGGTCTTGAGGGACTTGGCTTAGTGTTTGATAGGAATGGTTGGACTCGATGATCCGATGGGTCTCTTCCAACCTGGTTGTTCTATGATTCTATGAAAAAGAGGCTGAGGGGAGACCTCATTGTTCTTACAACTCCCCGAAAGGAGGTTGCGGTGAGGTGGGTGCTGGGCTCTGCTCCCGAGTGAAGGACGAGCGGGGATGGCCTCAAGCTGCACTAGGGCAGGTTCAGATTGGACATCGGAAAAAAAAATCTTCACCAAAAAGGTTCTCAGGCCTCAGCAGATGCTGCGCAGGGAGGTCCCCACCCCTGGAGGGGTTTAAAAGAACTTTAGATGAGGTACTAGGGTTTGCTTTAGTAGCAGAGGGGTACTCTGGGGCTTGATGATCTCAAAGATCTTTTCCAACCTAGAATTCTTTGATTCTACAACCTCCTCTGCCCACACGGGCGATGGAGCCCTTGGTTTCCCAGGGTGGTTTCTGCTCTGGAGCCCATGGGGAGAGCTGAGAGGTGGCAGAGGATGGATGGGGAGGGTGGATGGGGACAATGAATGAGAAGGATGAATGGGCTGAGCGTGCACCTTCCCCAACACCAGCTTCATGGCAGCAGCCTCTGATTTCATAGAATCATAGAACAACCAGGTTGGAAGAGACCCATCGGATCTTCTAGTCTAACCATTCCTATCAAACACTAACCCATGTCCCTCAGGACCTCATCTACCCATCCCTTAAACACTTCCAGGGAAGGTGAATCAACCACCTCCCTGGGCAGCCTATTCCAATGCCCAATGACCCTCTGTGTGAAAAACTTCCTCCTAATCTCCAGCCTAAATCTCCCCTGGTGGAACTTGAGGCCATTCCCTCTTGTCCTGTCCCCTGTTCCTTGGGAGAAGAGCCCAGCTCCCTCCTCTCTACAACCTCCTTTCAGGTAGTTGTAGAGAGTAATGAGGTCTCCTCTCAGCCTCCTCTTCTCCAGGATAAACACCCCCAGCTCTCTCAGCCCTTCCTCATCAGGCCTGTTCTCCAGCCCCTTCCCCAGCTTCGTTGCTCTTCTCTGGACTTGCTCCAGAGCCTCAACATCCTTCTCGTGGTGAGGGGCCCACAACTGAACACAGGATTCAAGGAGCAGAAGGGGATGTACCCGGTAGCATCTCCATCCCTGAGGGTCCCCTCAAGCATCCCTGGGGGGGTCACCGCGTGGGACCTGCGCCTGCTCCGGAGCAGAGGAGAGGGATATACTGGGCCTGTGAGTTTCTAGTTCCAGGATAGGGTACGTCTGAGCTTGGAGTCTGCCTTTCCTCCAACAAAATCTGACTTAAAATGAGACAAACCCATCCCAGCCCCTGGTCAGCTGGCCAGCATTTTCATTCCTAAACCCAAACCATGATTTTTTTTTTATTATTATTATTTTTTCTTACTGAGCGACTTGCAGGGCTCCGGGATGCTGTGAGTAATATTTTCAGGGTGTTTACACTACAGCGTGGTTTCTGTTTCTCAAAAAAAAAAAAAAAAAAAAAAGAATCTGAGGGTGGGTTTTGTTGTTGTTGTTTTGCACTCGTGAGTCACTTCCAGAGGGGAGTGGAGCTGCTGCGTGGTTTTTAAAAAGCCTCAAAGGTCTGAGTGTGGCTGCTTGTATTGCACAGGTCACCCCTGCCTGCTCCAGCATCCCTGGTGGGGGCTCAGCATCCCCTTGGGGGGGGACTCAGCATCCCTAGGGCAAGTTGGCAGAATCTAGGGGTTGCTCAGCATCCCTAAAGAAGCTTGGCATTCCTTGGGAGGGGCATCTCAGCATCCCTGGGGGGTGCTCAGCATCCCTAGAGAGGCTCAGCATTCCTTGTGGGGTCTCAGCATCCCAGAGGGCTCATTATTCCCTTGGTGGGGAGGGTCTCAGCATCCCCTGGGGAGGCTTCTCAGCATCCCTGGTGGGGGCTCAGCATCCCTAGAGCGGCTTGGCAGAATCTAGGGGTTGCTCAGCATCCTTAAAGAAGCTTGGTATTCCTTGGGAGGGGCATCTCAGCATCCCTGGGGGGTGCTCAGCATCCCTAGAGAGGCTCAGCATTCCTTGTGGGGTCTCAGCATCCCAGAGGGCTCATTATTCCCTTGGTGGGGAGGGTCTCAGCATCCCCTGGGGAGGCTTCTCAGCATCCCTGGTGGGGGCTCAGCATCCCCTGGGGAGGCTTCTCAGCATCCCTGGTGGGGGCTCAGCATCCCTAGAGCGGCTTGGCAGAATCTAGGGGTTGCTCAGCATCCTTAAAGAAGCTTGGTATTCCTTGGGAGGGGCATCTCAGCATCCCTAGCGTGTGCTCAGCCTCCCTAGAGAGGCTCAGCATTCCTTGTGGGGTCTCAGCATCCCAGAGGGCTCATTATTCCCTGGGGGGGAGGGGCTCAGCATTCCCTGTGGAGGCTTCTCAGCATTCCCTGGGGGAGTTCTCAGCATCCCTAAAGAGGCTTGGCATTCCCTGGAGGTTTCTCAGCATTCCCTGGGGACTCGGCACCCCAGCTACCCCCACACTCCCAGGCCCTCTGGCACCATCCAAACCGAGCACCTTGTGCTCAGGGCCACCATAAGCACCAAGGCTATGGGAGCAATCCTGTCCCCTCCCAGGCTGGAGCCCGTCCTCCTGGCTCCTGGGCTGGGAGTTGGGTGTGGAACCGGCCCTGCTGCTCTGGAAAAGCAGGTTTTTCCCTGCGTCCCTTGGGAAACATGGAGGTGGAGAGGGGAAGATGGAGCCTGTACCTCCCCAGGGTTTCTGCATGAGCCAGAAAAGCTATGGAGCCCCTTGGGACATGCACAGGGGACAGGACAACCCAGTGTCCCTGGGACAAGTGCCATGTGTCCCTAAACCCAGATGGGGTGGCAGGAGCGGGATTGGGGGTGCAGTGGTGTTGAGATGGGATGGGAGGAGAAGGGCTGGGAGAACTTGCACCACCCTCCCAGCGCCCTGGGGACCTGCAGGGGGATACCCAGAGGCCCCTGGTGCCACCACACATGTTCCAACTTGCCAGTGCCAACAGGGATTTAAAGCTCTCCAGATTAAATCTGGAGCCACTCTCTTTTTTGGGGAAAGGGGACAGGCTCTGCAGGAAGGGCTGCCGCTCCCAAATACCTGTTGGGCACCCCCGGAGCTGGCTCAGCACCAGGGCACTGGCCTAATTCTGTGCCCTGGGCTTGGGGCAGGACTCTGTGCAGCAACTGGCTCATTCATAATGGCATGAGGTTTAACACGGCCAAATACCGGGTCCTGCACTCGGGACACAACAACTCTATGTAGAGCTACAGACTGGGAGAAGTCTGGCTGGAAAACTGCCAGGAGGAGAGGGACCTGGGGGTGTTGGTCGACAGCCGACTGAACATGAGGCAGCAGTGTGCCCAGGTGGCCAAGAAGGCCAATGGCATCCTGGCTTGGATCAGAAATGGTGTGACCAGCAGGGCCAGGGAGGTGATTCTCCCTCTGGACTCAGCACTGGTGAGGCCGCTCCTTGAATCCTGTGTTCAGTTGTGGGCCCCTCAGCACAAGAAGGATGTTGAGGCTCTGGAGCGAGTCCAGAGAAGAGCCACGAAGCTGGTGAAGGGGCTGGAGAACAGAACCTATGAGGAACAGCTGAGAGAGCTGGGAGTGTTTAGCCTGGAGAAGAGGAGGCTGAGGGGAGACCTCATAACTCTCTATAACTACCTGAAGGGAGGTTGTAGAGAGGAGGGAGCTGGGCTCTTCTCCCAAGGGTCAGGGGACAGGACAAGAGGGAATGGCCTCAAGCTCCACCAGGGGAGATTTAGGCTGGAGATTAGGAGGAAGTTTTTCACAGGAAGGGTCATTGGGCACTGGAATAGGCTGCCCAGGGAGGTGGTTGATTCACCTTCCCTGGAGGTGTTTAAGGGACGGGTGGATGAGGTCTTGAGGGACTTGGTTTAGCGTTTGATGGTTGAACTAGAAGATCCAATGGGTCTCTTCCAACCTGGTTGTGCTATGATTCTATGATTTTTCTCCTCCAGCTGCTGATGGGAGGGGTGTGGCTGCAAACCCACCCTCGGGGGGAAGGCAGGGAGCAGGGATGGGTGAGCCAAGGATGCCTGAACACCCAGAGCAGTGGCTGCTGTGTGGGGCTGGTCATCATGGCCACAAGAGGGGGGAGAAGCTGGTCTTGCAGCCTCAGACACGTCGCTCCATCCCCCTTGGGCTGGGGGGAGCAGCTGCATGAGGGGATGGAGCAAGCGTCGGAGGCCAGTGCAGACCAAAGGTCTGTTTGCAGGAGGGCCACGAGTGCAGCAGGGCTGGTTCTGCTGATACCAGCTTCGCAGCAGCGGGAGGAAGGGTCGCGCCTGCCCGAGGTGCTCGACATTTAGGGCAGAAAACCCCTGCCCTTCACCTCCTGGTGCTGCCCATGGGGTTAAAAAGTACAGGTGTGGGGCTTTTGTTGGCCTAAGTAGTAGTGATGCTTATGGTTTCTCCACCGCTGGGCGTGGACTGGTCCTCAGTGCATGCCAGGAGACGAACAGGAGGCAGCAAGACTCTGGGAAGGGTTGGAGTAGGGCAGAGGCTGCTCATTTCAGCTGAATTTTAGTTGTAAGAGGCATTCCTAGAGGAGGGACCCTGGTCTTTGTCATCTCCGGTCTGTGCTGAACCCCCACCGACCACCTCCATCCCCACCGAGGGGCCAGGGAGCAGCTGGGGGAGCTGAGGTGGCTCTGTTGATCCTTCAAAGCTCCCTGAGCTGCTTCCCCGGCCGGGACGAGGGCTGGAGGGAGCGGCACCCGGCAGGGCGAGCCAGGACTGACTGACCTTCCTCTTCCTCCTGCTGCTGGAAGGACGATGAGCGAATCCGGTGCCAAATCCAGCCAACCTCTGGCCTCCAAGGGCGAGAAGGACGTGTCGGAGAAGAGGGGTCGGGGGCGGCCCAGGAAGAAGCCACAGGTACGTGGGGTCACCAGAGAGGGTGGGAACGGCATGCTGGGCAGCTCTGGACACCCCCAGGATGTGTGGCAGCGAGAAACCCTTCCAATCCATCCTGACAGGGACAGGGATGGGGATGCCTGTGGCTGCAGCCCCTGTTACCTCCCTTTGGGCACCATCCCTGAGTGCAAATTGTTCACAGTCCTCAAACCCAGAGCTCTCCACACCCAAGGAAGGCTTCAGGGCCTCTCCCTGCACCTCTCCAGCCTCCCAGAATCACCAAGTTGGATAAAACCTCTTGGATCACGGAGTCCACCATTCCTATCTGCCCCCAGCTTCCCAGGCTGCAGCTGAACCTGCCTCTGCAGACGAGCTAATTAAAGCCCCATTAGCAAAAGCTGCTCAGAGGGATAAGATGCTGACAAGCCTTTGTGGTGCCAAACTCCTCCTCCTCCTCCTCCTCCTCTTCCCCCTCCTCAGGGCAGGTGGGGTTCGGGCACATCATTTTCCCCACAGAAAAGGCAATTTGTCCCTTCCCTGGTGCTTCCCAGGCAGCAGCACTGGCAGCGATTTGGGGTCTGGAGCTAAGAAAGATTTGGGGTTTGTGTGGCTAAGCCGAGTGATTAATGCTGGGTTGGGACGGGTCACATCCAAGCCTGGCTGAAGGACACACAGGAGCCTGTGCCTGGCACCTGACAACAAATCCCAGTGCTCCCAGTCCTGTGTGTGCAGGCTGTGCTGGGGAGAATGGGGCTCCCAGCCTGGAGCATCCCGGTGTGCACTGCTGCACCAGGAGCCTCTCCAGGCACACGTCCCCCACCGAAGACCCCCAAACTCATTACTCATTACTCTCTACAACTGCCTGAAGGGAGGTTGTAGAGAGGAGGGAGCTGGGCTCTTCTCCCAAGGGACAGGGGACAGGACAAGAGGGAATGGCCTCAAGCTCCGCCAGGGGAGATTTAGGCTGGAGATTAGGAGGAAGTTTTTCACACAGAGGGTCATTGGGCATTGGAATAGGCTGCCCAGGGAGGTGGTTGATTCACCTTCCTTGGAGGTGTTTAAGGGACGGGTGGATGAGGTCTTGAGGGACTTGGTTTAGTGTTTGATAGGAATGGTTGGACTAGAAGATCCGATGGGTCTCTTCCAACCTGGTTGTTCTATGATTCTGTGATTCTTTGAAACCACAGTGACCCCAATCTGCTCTTCCTCCAGCAGGAGCCCAGCGAGGCCCCGACCCCGAAGAGACCCCGCGGACGGCCGAAGGGCAGTAAAAACAAGGCCACCTCAAAAGGCAGGGTAGGTGGCTGGGGATGCACTCTGCTCAGCCGAGTAGCCGTGTGCTGGGACAACAGGTCTGGTTTGAGCTCACTTACTGGAGCCCTCAGCACAGGGGGGACATGGAGCTGCTGGAGTGACTCCAGAGGAGGCCACAAAGATGATCTGAGGGCTGGAGAACCTTCCATGTGAGGACAGGCGGAGAGAGTTGGGGTTACTCGGCCTGGAGAAGAGCAGGCTCTGGGGAGACCTTAGAGCAGCTTCCAGTGCTGAAAGGGGCTCCAGCAAAGCTGGGGAGGGGCTGTAGATCAGGGAGGACAGGAATGGGATGAGAAGGAATGGTTTTCAGCTGCAAGAAGGGAGATTGAGATGAGATCTTAGGAAGAAACGTCCTCCTGTGAGGGTGGGGAGGCCCTTGCTCAGGTTGCCCAGAGCAGAGGTGGCTGCCCCATCCCTGGAGGGGTTCAAGGGTAGGTTGGATGGAGCTTGGAGTCCCTGATGCAGTGGGAAGTGACCCTGCCCATGGTGGGAGGTTGGAACTAGATGGGCTTTGAGGTCCCAACCCAACCCATTCCATGATCCTGTGAGTCAATTTTAGACAATTTTGTGTGGTTATGCCCTGGGGGGGGGGCGAGTCTTGGCACTGGCCGAGGAAGGTCGGGGGGGAGCGGGGGGCGCTCTGTGTCAGCGTGTGGACACCCTCCGTAAACCTGTTTGCAAAACAGGCGACTCACATCCTGCGCCCGCCCCGTGAGTCACAGGACCAGAGCCATCCTGGTGCTGGGAGCCAGTGGCAAGGGGAACAGGGAGGGCTGGGGTGCAGCAGCCCAGGAGATGCCACTGGGGTGATGAATTCAGCCATTGTGGGTGGGAGGAAGGCAACCGCTGCCCCCTCCCCAGCAGCATCCTGGGGAAAAGGGCATGGCTTGACCAAAATATCTGTGGGTTTTTTTGTTTTCAGAAAGCTGCAGTCGCACCAGGGAGAAAACCTCGAGGCCGACCCAAAAAAACAGTGAGTGGGCTTTTCGCTTCCTAGGGGCTGGGCACTCTGGGGGCACTGGCTGAACCCACAAACATGGGGGAGATGCTGAAGGAGAGCTAAAAAGGGGACATTGGGCATGGGGCAGGCTCCGAATCACCCTGACTCTTTCTGGACTCAGCAGTGTGCCCAGGTGGCCAAGAAGGCCAATGGCATCCTGGCTTGGATCAGAAATGGTGTGACCAGCAGGGCCAGGGAGGTGATTCTCCTTCTGTACTCAGCACTGGTGAGGCTGCTCCTTGAATCCTGTGTTCAGTTGTGGGCCCCTCAGCACAAGAAGGATGTTGAGGCTCTGGAGCAAGTCCAGAGAAGAGCAACAAGGCTGGTGAAGGGGCTGGAGAACAGGCCCTATGAGGAGCGGCTGAGAGAGCTGGGGGTGTTTATCCTGGAGAAGAGGAGGCTGAGGGGAGACCTCATTACTCTCTACAACTACCTGAAAGGAGGTTGTGGAGAGGAGGGAGCTGGGCTCTTCTCCCAAGGGACAGGGGACAGGACAAGAGGGAATGACCTCAAGCTCCACCAGGGGAGATTTAGGCTAGAGATTAGGAGGAGGTTTTTCACAGAAAGGGTCATTGGGCATTAGAATAGGCTGCCCAGGGAGGTGGTTGATTCCCCTTCCCTGGAGGTGTTTAAGGGAGGGGTGGATGAAGTCTTGAGGGACTTGGTTTAGTGTTAGATAGGAATGGTTGGACTAGAAGATCCAATGGGTCTCTTCCAACCTGGTTGTTCTATGATTCTATGATTCTATGACTCCCTCACAGCCTCGGTTGTGGTGCTGAGGAGGGCTGGTCTCGTCTCCAGAGCACGCTGGCACACGCCTGCCCGGGCACCCGCTGCATCACCAGAGCAGCATTCCTGCAATCCCTCTGCTCCCACACACTCTGGCCACCTTCCTAGTTTGTGTTTTCCCTCCTTAGTTTCATTTCTCCCCTCGGTTTGCAGTCCCATGGGAGCTTGGGTGGCTGCTGGGCACCCACAAGCATCACCTGGTTGGGAGCGATCCTTTCCTACACACATCCCACTCTTCTTGGTCTGCATCCCCCACTCAGGACCTGCCACCAGGCTTTGGGATACAAGAACCACCCATGAGCGTCCTCAGGGGGCAGCTGCTCTGCCCCATGTGGGGTTTTGCCCCTTGGGACATGAGCATCCTCAGGGTTTGGTCCCTATGGACGCAAGAGCCACCCCTGGGCATCCTCAGGGTTTTGTCCCCAGGGACACAAGAGTCACCCCTGAGCATCCTCAGGGTTTTGTCCCTATGGACACAAGAGCCACTCCTGAGCATCCTCAGGGTTTTGTCCCCAGGAACACAAGAGCCACCCCTGAGCATCCTCAGGGGTTTGTCCCCAGGGACACAAGAGCCACCCCTGAGCATCCCCAGGGTTTTGTCCCCAGGGTTTTGTCCCCATGGCCACAAGAGCCACCCATGAGCATCCTTGTGGTGCAGCTGCTCTGCCTCACATGAGGCTTTATCCCTTTTCCCACTTAATTTCCTTTTGGAGGGTGAGAAGCTGAGTCGAGCTCAGGCTGCAAACCCCAGGAAGCACATCCTAGCACGTTTTGGGAACCCTAGGGAGGGGGGGGAGCTGATTCAGTGGAGGGGGGGAACGGAGCCAAGGCCACGCAGGGGACACCGTGTCCGGCTTCGGTAGCCGTGGTGGCATTTTTATGAATGAAGCGGGAGGAAGCGGGGGCCGGTGCTGAGTCACGCTCGCACTCAGCCCTGAGTCACTGCCGCACGTGGGGCTGAGCTGCTCCTGGCCGCTGCGCAGTGCCAGACACGGACACCCGTGCCTGCCGCCACCGGCTCCCCTCTGCTGGCAACTGGGGACACCGCAGTGACACAAAGCTGTGTGGAAGTGTCGATCTGCTGGAGGGTAGGGAGGCTCTGCAAAGGGACCTAAACAGGCTGGAGCGCTGGGCAGAGTCCAATGGGATGAGGTTTAACACGGCCAAATGCTGGGTCCTGCACTTGGGGCACAACAACCCTATGCAGAGCTACAGACTGGGAGAAGCCTGGCTGGAAAACTGCCAGGAGGAGAGGGACCTGGGGGTGTTGGTCAACAGTGACTGACCATGAGCCAGCAGTGTGCCCAGGTGGCCAAGAAGGCCAATGGCATCTTGGCTTGGATCAGAAATGGTGTGACCAGCAGGTCCAGGGAGGTGATTCTCCCTCTGGACTCAGCACTGGTGAGGCCGCTCCTTGAATCCTGTGTTCAGTTGTGGGCCCCTCAGTACAAGAAGGATGTTGAGGCTCTGGTGTGAGTCCAGAGAAGAGCAACGAAGCTGGTGAGGGGTCTGGAGAACAGGCCCTATGAGGAGCAGCTGAGAGAGCTGGGGGTGTTTATCCTGGAGAAGAGGAGGCTGAGAGGTGACCTCATTACTCTCTACAACTCCCTGAAAGGAGGTTGTGGAGAGGAGGAAGCTGAGCTCTTCTCCCAAGGGACAGGGGACAGGACAAGAGGGAATGGCCTCAAGATCCGCCAGGGGAGATTTAGGCTGGAGATTAGGAGGAAGTTTTTCATAGAAAGGGTCATTGGGCATTGGAACAGGCTGCCCAGGGAGGGGGTTGATTCCCCTTCCTTGGAGGTGTTTAAGGCACAGGTAGATGAGGTGCTGAGGGACATGGTTTAGTGATTGATGGGAATGGTTGGACTTGATGATCCGATGGGTCTCTTCCAACCTGGTTGTTCTATGATTCTATGGTTTGCAATTCCCAGTCAGATTTTCATCCAGGGATAGCAAAGGGTGCCCCCGGCAGCCCCTGACCCACACTCCTTTCCTCCACAGCAGCAGGACGAGGAGGAGGTAAACATTTCCCAGGAGTCATCCGAGGAGGATCAGTGAAACCTCCTGAACCGGCGCTACCTCATCGCCCGACGGTCCCACGGCCTCGGCGGCTGGGGAAGAGGGACGGGGAGAAACCCACCGCACCACCCTGGCTTTTTCCTCCTCCCTCCTCCCTTAGACAACGGCAGCACTGGAAAACAGCCCCAACCCTGGCTCCCCCAGGCTCCCCGACGCTGGGTTTTGGGGCAGCCCCACTGGCAAAGGGGGTGCCTGGGGCTGGGATCCCCCTCTTTATGCTGCCCCCTCCTCCTTTTGCTGCCTCCCTCCAAACTCCTGCTGCCCCACAACGCAGTGATCTCAGGCATCCGCAGCGGGTGCCACTTGTCCCCCATCACCAGGCCTCGCCTCGGCTCCTCTGCAGGGAAGGGACAAGGAGGGGGCAGCGAAGGCGAGACCCCCAAGCGCATTAGACCTTCGCTCTGACCTGCTGCTACCCGAGGCAACCTCCCAAAATCCCTCTCACTGGTCCTGGGTGGCTGCACAGCGCACGGGGGAGCAGCTCCTGCGGTGACGCCGGCGCTCGGTGATGATGCCCCTCTGGGGCCGGCTCGGGGCAGCCTGTTCCTCCTCGGTTCTGGTAATATATATATATATTTTTTTTAGTACTTGGGTTTTTTCTTTCATTCACAACTACCTCTGGATATTTAAGTTCCACTCTCTGAACTCACTGACATGCTGCTGCTGTGCCAGCTGCCGGGGGGCATCCTTGGCTCGGTGTTTCTTTTCTCGGGGTGTCGCTGGGGTGGTTTATTTTTTTCCCTACCCCCCCCCCCCCACCTTTTTTTTTTGGCTTTTTTTTTTTTTTTTTTTTTTTAATAGTTATTTTAAGGTCTGTGTTGCTCTGCGTTGCTCTGCTGCTCCAAGGGATGGAGGCTGGTGGGGTGGGGGGACCAGGGGATGCTCCCCCTGCCCAGCCACCGCTCTCCTCATGACGGCTGCAGCGGGACTGGAGGTCGGTGCCGGGCAGCCCCGGCGGGAGAAAACAAGGGTGTGGGGTTGGTTTTTGGTCCACTGTTAAATCGACCTTTTGGTTTCCTATTTGCAGTTACTTGAATAAAACGTTTTATGGATGTTTGGTGCCTCTGTCCTGGCGTCCAACCCCTGCTTGGGGGGGGGGTGTGGGTGCAGGTTTTCTCTGTGCTTGGAGAGCCTGCTGGGATGCCCGTGATGGTGCCAGCCACCCTCCACAGGGATGGAAACGCAAAACTGTGCTGCACACTTTGAACTCCCATCCTCAGTGATTTTTTTTATTAGCAAACCAAGCCAGGATGGTGCCAAGGGACACGCAGTGCCGACCTCCTCAACATCAGGATGCTCCGTGGTGCAGCAGTGCTCACTGGAAACCCTCCCTGCCCAATGCCCAAATGCCGGGTCCTGCACTTGGGGCACAACAACCCTATGCAGAGCTACAGACTGGGAGAAGTCTGGCTGGAAAACTGCCAGGAGGAGAGGGACCTGGGGGTGTTGGTCGACAGCGACTGACCATGAGCCAGCAGTGTGCCCAGGTGGCCAAGAAGGCCAATGGCATCCTGGCTTGGATCAGAAATAGTGTGACCAGCAGGGCCAGGGAAGTGATTCTCCCTCTGGACTCAGCACTGGTGAGGCTGCTCCTTGAATCCTGTGTTCAGTTCTGGGCCCCTCAGCACAAGAAGGATGTTGAGGCTCTGGAGTGAGTCCAGAGAAGAGCAACGAAGCTGGTGAAGGGGCTGGAGAACAGGCCTGATGAGGAAGAGGAGGTTGAGATGAGACCTCATTACTCTCTACAACTACCTGAAGGGAGGTTGTAGAGAGGAGGGAGCTGAGCTCTTCTCCAAGTGACAGGGGACAGGACAAGAGGGAATGGCCTCAAGCTCCACCAGGGGAGATTTAGGCTGGAGATTAGGAGGAAGATTTTCACAGAAAGGGTCATTGGGCATTGGAATAGGCTGCCCAGGGAGGGGGTTGATTAACCTTCCCTGGAGGTGTTTTAAGGGATGGGTGGATGAGGTCTTTAGGGACTTGGTTTAGTGTTAGATAGGAATGGTTAGACTAGAAGACCCGATGGGTCCCTTCCAACCTGGTTGTTCTATGATTCTATGACGCAGAAGGTTCTTGGTCGCGTGCAGAGAAACAAGGTTTATTTGCTCCAGATCTGTGCCGCATCCTGCCCGGCAAAGCCTTGGAGCTCAGCTGCTCCCGTGCCAGGGTGCCAGCCCCGGCCGTCCTCAGTGCATTCAAAGGGGCTGGGAGGCTGGTTCAAGCAAAAACACAATGTCCCATCCCTGAAACCAAACTTCTGACCCCAAAACACAACACCCTGGGTCCAGAAACTAAACTCCAATCCCCAAAACCCGACTCCCATGCCTGAAACCAAATTCTCATACCCAAAAACCAAAGCCCCAGCCCCCAAACTCAGTGCATTCGAAGGCACTGGGAGGCTGGTTCAAGCAAAAACACAGCGTCCCATCCCTGAAACCAAACTAATGACCCCAAAACACAACACCCCCAGTCCTGAAACCAGACTCCAGTCCCCAAAACCCAGACTCCCATGCCTGAAACCCAATTCCCATCCCCAAAAAGTCAGAGCCCACAAACCAAACTCCCTTCCTCTAAGGGACATGTTTAGTGACTGAGAGGAATGGTTGGACTCTGAGCCAGTGGGTCTTCTCCAACCTAGTTATTCTATGATTCTAAAATTGAACTCCAGGCCCCAGACCTGAACTCCCTTCCCCAAACCCAAACTCTCAGCCGCAACGACGCGCAGCAGCTCACCCACCTAGGCATCCATCTCCACCAGCAGCTCCTGCTCCGACTCCTGCAGCTCCTCGGCTGGGTCGTAGCTGTACATGGGCAGCAGGCGGTGCCGCAGCCGGTCAAACCTGGCAGCAGGATGGGGGCTGAGCAGCGACCGGTCCCCCACTTCTCCCCAAACCCACCCTGCATCCCCTCACTCACCTCCGCTTCTTCTGGATGTACATCGTCTGCAAGAAGGAGATCATAGAATCATAGAACAACCAGGTTGGAAAGGACCCATCGGATCTTCTAGTCCAACCATTCCCATCAAACACTAAACCAAGTCCCTCAAGACCTCATCCACCTGTGCCTTAAACACCTCCAGGGAAGGGGAATCAACCACCTCCCTGGGCAGCCTATTCTAATGCCCAATGACCCTCTGTGTGAAAAACTTCCTCCTAATCTCCAGCCTAAATCTCCCCTGGCGGAGCTTGAGGCCATTCCCTCTTGTCCTGTTCCCTGACACTTGGGAGAAGAGCCCAGCTCCCTCCTCTCTACAACCTCCCTTCAAGTAGTTGTAGAGAGCAATGAGGTCTCCTCTCAGCCTCCTCTTCTCCAGGATAAACACCCCCAGCTCTCTCAGCCGCTCCTCATAGGTTCTGTGATGTTCATAGATGCTGTGAGTGTGCGTGGGGGCTCAGGATGGTGTTTTGACCCCCACCGCCCCGAGACTCGGTTTACCCACTCACCACGGCCAGGGCGGCACCGAGGAGGGTGACGAGGAGGAAGGGTCCCAGGACGTAGCACACCAGCAAATCGCCTGTGGTGCCGGGGGCCGTGGGGGCCGTGGCGTTGCTCATGGCTGCCTCCTCTCCGCATGGGGACACGCGTGTCCAGCCCTGCTGTAAACCAACAACCTCCCTGGTAATAACACACCTCACCAGTAATAACCAACTACCTGGGTAATAACCCATCCCCTCGGTAATAACCACTGAGGCCGGGCAGGAAATGGAAGGAGGGGGCTGGTACACACACCCCAGTCAGGAGGATGTTCCTTGGGAGGTGGGAACCCCCAGGATGCAGCAGAGGGGTACCCACAGCGCAGCAACCCCCACTTTGGGCTGGAGTGGCCACCCGGCAGAGCGGGGGCTGGGGGGGCTATGAATACACAAGGAGGAGGCATATGGGGTGAGGTGGGAAAGATGGACCAAGCCAGGTCAGTGGCAACCTGCTCCCTAATTCCAGTTGCCCCTGCTGCTGCATTCCCCCCATCCCCCCCCTGCTACATCCCATGCACCCCAGTGTCCTGCGTTGCACCCCCTGCCTCCCCACTGCATCCTCCTGTTCACTCCCATTGCACCCCCCATCCTCCATGTGCCCCGACTGCTCTTCCCCCACACTTTTCATCTGATCCCCTCTGCTACTCCACTCTCCTCGCTGCCCCTCATGCCTCCATTGCCATGTGTCCCTATCCCCTCATGTTCCCCCATTTCCCTCATCACCCCCACTGCCCCCAATACCTCCCATTTCCCCTATACGCACCCACTCCCCTCGTTCACCATCACCCCCATTCCCCCCTGTGCTGCCCCATTTCCCCTTGTTCTTCCCCATTACCTCTCATGCTGCCCCATTCCCCCTATGCATCCTATTCCCTCCCATGCCCCCCAAGTCCCAACTGTCCCCCATGCTGCCCCATTCCCCCTCATGCCCCCAAGCCTGCATTGCCCCCGATGCCACCTCATTCCCCCAGTGCTGACCCACTGCCCCCCATGCCCCCAACCCCCCGTGCTGCCTTATTGCCCCCCAAGCCCCAATTGCTCTCCATGCTGCACTATTCCCCCATTCCCCCCGTGCTGCCCCATTCCCTCTCACACCCCCCACTGCCCTCTACTTTCCCATTCCCCCCTGTGCTTTCCCATTCCCCCATTACCCCCGTACCCCCTATTACTCCCCATGCTGCCCCATTCCCCCCACACATCCCATTCCCCCATTGCCCCCCAAGCTGCCCCATTCCCTCATTTCCCTTCACATACCCCATTCCCCCATGCATCCCATTCTCCCATTGACCCATTCCCCCCCCGTGCCCCCTATTCCCCCCTGTGCATCCCATTTCCCCATCGCCCTGTGCTGCCCCATTACCTCATTCCCCCTCATGCCCCCCATGCCCCTCCACGCATCCTATTCCCCTCATGTCCCCCACTGTCCCCAAGCTGCCCCATTCCCCTATTCCTCCATTCCCCTTCATGCACTCCATTCCCCCCATTGCCTCCCTCACAGAATCACAGAATCATAGAACAACCAGGTTAGAAGAGACCCATTGGATCTTCTAGTCCAACCATTCCTATCTAACACTAAACCAAGTCCCTCAAGACCTCATCCACCCGTCCCTTAAACACCTCCAGGGAAGGGGAATCAACCACCTCCTCAGCAGCCTATTCCAATGCCCAATGACCCTTTCTGTGAAAAACCTCCTCCTAATCTCCAGCCTAAATCTCCCCTGGTGGAGCTTGAGGCCATTCCCTCTTGTCCTGTCCCCTGTCCCTTGGGAGAAGAGCCCAGCTCCCTCCTCTCTACAACCTCCTTTCAGGTACTTGTAGGGAGTAATGAGGTCTCCTCTCAGCCTCCTCTTCTCCAGGCTAAACAACCCCAGCTCTCTCAGCCGCTCAGGCCCCTACATGCCCCTTATTCCCTCTCATGCCCCCCACTCCCCATCATGCCCCCCACTGCCTCCTGCTGCTCCACTCCCCACCGTGCTTTCCCATTACCCCATTCTCCCCCGTGCATCCCATTCCCTCATTCTCCCCCGTGTCCCCATTCCCCCCCATACCCCCCCCACGCCCCCATCACCCCCCGCGCTGCCTCACTGCCCCCATTCTCCCCTCCCTGTGCCGCCCGCCCCCCTCACCCCGGCGCGCGCCCCGCCCCGCCCCACCTGCGCGCGCGGCGCGTGATGGGAGGGGCGGGGCCACGGCCTGGAAAGGGGTGTGGCCTGCGCCGAGGGGCGGGGGTGAGAGTCGGAAAGGGGCGTGGTCATGTTTTGATGGACGTGGGGGCTGTGAGGGAAGGGGCGTGGTGCGAGGTGGGCGTGTCTATCACCATAAAAGGAAACGTGTTCATTACTATGAAAGAGGGCGGGGCCACACCCGAGGGGGCGGGGCCACACCCGAGGGGGCGGGGCCACACCCGAGGGGGCGGTGCCAGGGCTGGACCAGCAGGGGGAGCCAGAGACCGGGGCGGGGTGGGGGGGGCCTTGGTTGGGGAGAGGAAAGGGAGGGGAAATTGCGGGGAAAAGCAGGGAAAATGGGAAAAAATGAACACGAGGGGAAAGGAGGGAGAGAGGGGAAAAAGAAGGAGGGATGAGGTGCAGCTGTGGGTGAAGAAAGAGGACAGACAGAAGGACAGGGGGATGGATAGATGGATAGATGGATAGATGGGCAGGTGGTTAGACAGATGGATGGAGACGTGGACGGACAGGTGGATGGGCAGATAGGCAGGTGGATGGATGGATTGGCAAAAGGTGAATGGACAGATGGATGGATGGACAGATGGATGAATGGACAGATGGACAGATGGATGGATGGACGGACGGACGGATGGATGATGGATTGATTGAAGGATAGGTAGACAGAAAGAGAGATGAATGGCACAGAAAGAGAGATGGGTGGACAGAAGGACGATAGATGGACAGACAGAAGGATGGATGGAAGGATGGATGGAAGGATTGATGGATGGACGGACGGACGGAAGGATGATGGACAAACAGATGGATGGATGCTCACCAAGGTGGGTAATCGCATCCCTGCATCATTAGTCGTGTGGAGGGACAGACAGATGGATGGACAGAGGGATGAGCACAGAGAAGGATGAACAGACAGAGGGACAGAGTGCTGGCTCAGGGCGGGATGATGGACCCACAGTGCCTGGGGGAGGCTGGGGCACAGGGTCTGGTTGGTCCCTGGCAGGGAGCTCGTGCTGGGGCTGCTCGGGCAGGGCCCACGGTGTCACTCACGGTGTCACCCACGCTGGAGCCCCGGGGCAGTGGCAGCATCCCAGCCCTGATCCCAGCCACAGGGCTAATCCTCTTTGCCCGCACGGGGAGCAGATGGCCCCGCTAAGTGGGTCAGGTGGGAGAAGGGGACCGTGGGGGCGAGGAACCCCATTTTATTTCCCGATAGCTAAAAATACCCTAATAATTGAGTGAAACAAGGTGGATGAGAGGAACCCAGAGCTGGTAGTGCTGGGGGAACGTGTCCCCCAGAGTCCGGGCTGGTGGTGGGATGGGGCTCTGTGCCGCTGCAGAGCATCTTGTGCCAGCGGGAATGCAGCATCAGGGAAAAGCAGCCTCTGCTCTGTAGTCCCCAGGATGAACCTGTGAGGCGAGTCCTCCTCCTGCCAGTCCCCCCTGCCCAACCCCTTTGACCACAGCATCCTCTGATGAATGGTTGGACTCGATGATCCGATGGGTCTCTTCCAGCCTGGTTGTTCTATGATTCTATGATTCTATGACTTCGATCCACTCTTTATCTAAGTGCGAGTTTTATCCCTACTCATTTGGGACAAATCCCTGCTGACCCCACTGTTCCCAGGGTTCCCAATGTCCGTGGTGACCCTCCCCTCCTAAATCCCAAGTGGATGCTTTTCCCCATCCACTGCTGCCTGGAGCATCCAAATAGGGAAAAAGTTGAGGTTGGGGCTGCACAAGGGCTGCTCGTAGAATCGTAGAACAACCAGGTTGGAAGAGACCCATCGGATCATTGAGTCCAACCATTCCTATCAAACACTAAACCATGTCCCTCAGGACCTCATCCACCCATCCCTTAAACCCCTCCAGGGAAGGTGAATCAACCACCTCCCTGGGTAGCCTTTGACAATGCCCAATGACCCTTTCCGTGAAAAACTTCCTCCTAATCTCTAGCCTAAATCTCCCCTGGTGGAGCTTGAGGCCATTCCCTCTCATCCTGTCCCCTTGTCCCCTGGGAGAAGAGCCCAGCTACCTCCTCTCTACAACCTCCTTTCAGGTAGTTGGAGAGAGCAATGAGGTCTCCTCTCAGCCTCCTCTTCTCTAGGCTAAACACCCCCAGCTCTCTCAGCCCTTCCTCATCATTCATCTCTGGGGAAATCTCATCATTTCTCAGCCCAGGGTGGGGTACGGATGCTGGGGGGGTTGAGCATCGACACCAGTCCTGAGGGTAAGGCATCCTCGTCACCGGGAAGCGAGGGAGAACAGCCAAGGGGGGAAAATCTATGGCAAGTGATGAGAGCTGGAATAGCAACACAAAGTATTTCTACTCCAAAACCACCGTGAGAGATATCCCCCCCCTCCTGTGAGCCGCTCGACCCCAGCAGATAATTGGGGACAGTTTGCTGAGCCGCTAAGCTCCTGTTTAAGCAGCTAAGAGTGAGTGGCCGGATTTCCAGCCAGCACATCCCTCCGGTTGCTCACCCAGCCAGAAACACCGGCACAGGGGTAGAAAACCTGGGAACCCACCCTGCGGGGGCACAGCCCATTCTGGCTCTGCTGCACCGATTGCCTGCAAAGGCATGGACTCCATCGTCAGCAAAGATTAATTACCCCCTTGGCTCTATGCTGCAGCTGTAACTTTATTCCCAATTCCCATGTTTACGTTCATGGGTAACAGTACCAGGAAGAAACATAGAATCATGGAATCACCAGGTTGGAAAAGATGCATCAGATCATCGAGTCCAACCATTCCTTTCAAACACTAAACCATGTCCCTCAGCTCCTTGTCCACCTGTCCATTAAACCCCTCCAGGGAAGATGAATCAACCCCCTCCCTGGGCAGTATGTTCCAGTGCCCAATGACCCTTCCCGTGAAATATTTCTTCCTGATGTCCAGCCTGAACCTCCCCTGGTGGAGCTTGAGGCCATTCCCTCTTGTCCTGTCCCCTGTCACTTGGGAGAAGACACCAGCTCCCTCCTCTCCACAACCTCCTTTCAGGGACTTGGAGAGAGCAATGAGGTCTCCCCTCAGCCTCCTCTTCTCCAGGATAAACACCCCCAGCTCTCTCAGCCCTTCCTCATCAGGCCTGTTCTCCAGCCCCTTCACCAGCTTCGTGGCTCTTCTCTGGACTCACTCCAGAGCCTCAACATCCTTCTTGTGCTGAGGGGCCCAGAACTGAACACAGGATTTGAGGTTTGGTCTCACCAGAGCTGAGTCCAGAGGGAGAATAACCTCCCTGGCCCTGCTGGTCACAGCGTTTCTGATCCAAGCCAAGATGCCATTGGCCTTCTTGGCCACCTGGGCCACTGCTGCCTCATGGTCAGTCGCTGTCAACCAACACCCCCAAGTCCTTCCCCTCCAGGCAGTTTCCAGCCAGGCTTCTCCTAATCTGTAGTTGCTTAGGGTTGTTGTGCCCCAAGTGCAGGATCCGCCATTTGGCCTTGTTGAACCTCCTGCCGATGGTCTCAGCCCATGGATCCAGCCTGTTCAGATCCCTTTGGAGCCTCCCGACCCTCCAGCAGGTCCAGTTTCCACCCAGCTTAGTGTCATCTGCAAACTTGCTGAGGGAGCACTCAATGCCTTCATCCAGGTCATTGATGAAGACATTGAACAGGGCTGGACCCAGCACTGAGCCCTGGGGACACCACTTGTCACTGGCCTCCAGCTGGAGTTAACTCCATTTACCACCACTCTCTGGGCCCTCCAGCCAACCAGTTTTCTACCCAGGAGAGTGAACGCCTGTCCAGGCCTGAGGTGACAGTTTCTAAGAAGAGAGAGACCACGCAAGAAGCAGAGCTGTGTGTGAAATACCGGCGTGTTTATTGGTTGGCACTAGATTATAGCCTACACTCTCATCAAACTTGCATCCACGAATTGATTATTATCATTATATTCTCTTTTAAGGACAATGACGACCTCCCTTTCACACACAAACAGAGGAAACGCCTTGAGCAAGGAACCAGATTGCACATCAGTGCAACCTCAATATCTGGCTCAAAGCACTCCAGATTCATTGCAGAAGCCTCAATATCTGGCTCGAAGCACTCCAGATTCATTGCAGAAACCTCAATATCTGGCTCAATCACCCCAGACTCATTGCAGAAGAGGAATGGGGTTCAGAACGACATCGGAGCCAAGTGGATTGCGAGCCCTCTGGTCCTTCTGGAAACACGACAGATGCAAAGAATTCTATACCTAACACTACACCTACAGCCTAGGACTCAGTCAGAGCAGAGGGTGTTTATTTATGGTTCTAGCTGAGATCGGACCCTCAAAGAAAATAAAATGTGTTTTCTACCAAATGCATTTAACACTGGACAGAGGTAAGTAAGAATGAGTCCGAGGCAGTAAGAAAAAGCATCAGCCAAAATGCTAGATTTCCAAAGTGCCCTTGCAGTTGTAAAGTGGTTTTGCAAACCATTTTGACTTAATACATCATAAAAAAACCCATGTTAACTTTACCAGAAGATTAGAAACACAAAGCACTGGAGTGAGGAACAGAAGTCTGCAGCCAGAAAGTAAAGCAAAACAGATGATGGGAATTACAAGCCCAAAACCATCTTGAATCCACAGAGAACTGAGTATTTAACTTACAGTGAAAAAGCACTGAAAATCTCAGGCTGCTTCTACTTCTAATAAATGAGCAGGTTTGTTCTCTAGGTCAGTTTTTCCTCCTGCAAACTGACAGATGTTTCCATCCCATCAGCACAGGAGCCTCCCTGGAGACATCCCGGCTGACACCACCAGTCACGCAGGAGCAGGAAACCCTGGCCATGCTCTGCTGCTGCCTTCAGCCCCTCCTCAAGCTTGGATTCCACTGACTCTAAAAAGTATCAGCAAAGTTCAAACCCTATTTTTCCTACAGGGAATGTTCCTGCTGACAGGAGAGGTTTCAACCGGATCAATACCACAGCCTTACCCTTAAATTCGAACGCACCAGCTCAGACATGAAGAGATCAAGCCCCACAGCTTTGATCTTGGAGGTATCGTGGTTGGATAAGGAATGGAAGAGGCCAAGGCAGATCTGCTCTCTGCATCCAGTGATGCTCCCTGGTTCTTTATCCTATCGCTGGGTACATGCTCCGACAGGGTCCGGACCCTGTTAGCCCAGCACGGTGGAACCACCAGGGAGTCTTGGGGACAGAGAGGTCAGGAAAAGACCAAGCAGAAAACACGAAGTGGTCGTCCCATATCTTCTGATTTAATAAATAGGAAATAGGACACACAGGAAGCTCAGCAAACACTCTTGGGCATCCCAAGATTAATTGGAGGCAATTCTAGAGCCTGTTTCTCAAGCACAACTTCAAAATTCTTGCTTTCCCACAAAGAAATGGAAAGGAAAAAAAACCCCTTATCAACTAGCACCAAAAAGAGACTTTATAAATCTCCTAAATACATCTTCAATCCAGTTAAGTGTTCTTTGTCACCAATCAACACCTCTCTCAGTGATGTACATACCTTGTGACCCTATATCCAGTAAAACACTACATGTATCTCCACACACTGCAGCCAAGAGTCCTCTCCAACCATAAGGAATTCATTCCTGCACTAAGAAGAACAAGGAAACTGTTTCTGTGTGTGTGTTGTAGCCTCCAACACTGAGACAGGATGGGAGAATACACCAGGAGCAAAGTGACCTGCATCCCCAGGCTGTGGTGTAGCCACTAGATGATGCTGTCTTGTTGAGCAAGAACAGAGCCAAGAGGGAGAACCCAGCCCTTCCGAAGCAAGAGCAGAGCAGCTGGTGAACCATATGAATTAACCAACACAAAGTTGTTGGATTATCTTTATAAGGTAAGAGTTCTTCACGTCCACAAGCATCTGCAACAACATCATCCCTTGGTTTCGCTAAAGGGAAGGGCAGGTTTCAATCCTCTCCCCAGAATCAGCACCAGATGTAGCTTCTCCTCCTCTGGGCAAGTTAAATATTCAATCCTACCTTTCGCGAAAATCTCTTGGGTCACCCTGGTTTCCTCTCACTGGAAACCCTGCACAGGTACAAATACGGCAGCCAACTGTTGGAAAAGCACAAACATCTCAGTTTTTATATATAATGCAGTATTTCTGAAAACGAGCAAGAAAACCTAAACTTGTTTTAATTGGGAAACACAAACGTTCAATCTTTGTATCTTCCAATATTTTGCTCTTGCGGAGCAGTCAGCACGTTGTAAAATGGTGAGTGCGTTTTCTGCATGGAAACACTCAGGCAGAGGTTCTGGGAAGGGGATTGAGGATTCCTGACATTCCCTGCCCACACAGTCAGCCAGGGAGTACTTTGTGTCTGCAGGAGGGGAAATGCAACACCAGCATTCGGGATCCCTTTTAATTCTGAAGTTAGTTTGCTTTAAGGCACATTCCTGGTCCTGCTGAATTCAGCTGACTTCTTGCCCAACAGAAAGCTGGGAAGTGCACAAAAGCTGATGGGAATGCTTGATTTTTCATTTCAGCCCCAACACAGAGTGCAGAGCTCGGTAAAGCTCTGGAGCCCACAGGAGTAGACCCAGCCAGTTGCTGGGTGCAGCCACCCACGGGTGGGGGGCTCCGAACTGCCATCCCTTCCCCCAGGGAGGCTCTGCCAGCAGCGTGAAGTGTTGGCACCTCACAGGATGGTGTTAGAGAATGCTCCTGCCTTGCCAAGGTCAAACCAAACCAACCCAAGAAGGAGCCACCAGCCCAGAACTGAAGAAAGATGAAGGAAAAGATGCAGCGAGAGCATCTGGCCGTGCCACCAGCCCATGGCAAAGCTCAGCGAGGACCGTTATCTGCAGAGAGCCCTGTCTGGGCTTCCTTTCCCTGTAAACCTAACAGCTCCTTACAGCATAACATAAAGATAAATCATAGCAGGTTTGCTACCAGGAACTGACCCAAACACTTCTGCCCTTTCACTGAACAGAGCACGAGCACGGGATGGGGGAGGAATAGCAGGACTTTATCAAGCCAGGTTAACTCTCCCTGTCTGCTCCATGCAGCAGCTTAAAACTCGCCACTAAAGCCTGTAATTTTATCCTTTCTATATGGTTTTAATTAGTCACCAGCTAATAGGGTTCATCAGTAACACAAGTCTATGACTTCAGCCCTGTTTAGCAGCATTAAACACCCACAACTCCAGTGTTTCAAGGGCCAACAACTTTCTCCCCCTTCCTCACAGCACAGATTTGCTCCTTGATGTATGAAGAGTGAGGTGTCCTTACCTATACCATGTATGAGAAGTGGCAAGGAGGAAAGTAACCTAATTAGCAGAATAACTCTACCCCTAAGAAGTTGCAGGGGACACCAGAAGTTTTCCATGAGACCCTGGGCTTCAGGGTGTGCCCAGAAGGTAAAAGCAGCCCTTCCGAGCTGGAGGCTGCGCAGATCAACACGCCTGGCGTTTATCCCGAACAGGATTTCAGGGAATCAAGAAAAGCATGTGAAAGCTGCAGCTTGAGAGTGACTTGATGGATTAGGTGCAAACTTGCTGCATTGAGAAATGAAGCGCTGGTATTCCTCTGTTCCACCTACAAAAACTCCAGTGCCAGGGAAGATCAAAGCTCTGCTGAAAGCTGAACTACAAACATTCTTAGAAAGGAAGCTGCGACGCGGTAACGCTCGATTGAAGGGATCAGGCTAGACACTACATTGTTTGAGGTAAGAATCCCACTCTCTCCCCCACTAGGTCAGTATAGCACCAGTTTTAGCAATGCTGGAAGTCTGGGTCTAATCCTACAGGGTTTTATAGCAGTTGGTCATGAGAGCAGCCCTAAGCGGTTTGATCACACAGGCACCAGTGTGCTCGGTGAGCCCCGAGCACGTGCTGGCCTCCCATCAACCTCTCTGGCACTAATAAAGGTAGTTGGATTGTCGGTCCCGAACCAATTTAACACCCTTTTGGAGAAAATCGCTTCCACTGCTGGGACAGGCGGCTCCATCCATTACTAAAGAACCTCAGATGCTGAGGAAGATGGGAAGTGGTGCAGTGCAGGGAGGGATCCAGGCAGCACAAGACTTAAGGCCTGTTTGGAAACCCACGTCTGCTGAATAAAGTCTGTTTCTACACCCCAGGAGCTATTTCCAATTAAGAAGGCTTAATATCAGCCACTCCATGTTACTGCGCTTAACAGCATCAATTCATGCCACATTCAACCACTTTCTTGGCACAATTTATTTTTCTGACCCAAACAAATAAGCCATTAGCAAGTCATTAACAACATTCTACCCTAAGTTGTCAGTTTAACAGCCCTGTAAAAACATTTTTTTTTTTTTTAGTTTAAAAACAAAAGTGTGCATGCTGTTGATATTAAAACTGCAGTTACTCTTTGAGGAGTACCAGCTGTTTTGTCGCAAAGCGGTTCCACCATACTCATCCGTACAGGAAAGACAACAACTCAGTCAAAGGCAGTAGGTGGCTGCGTTAGTGCCACCAGTGGCTCTTGGAATTCCTTGTACGCTTCCAGATACAACATTCAAGCCCTTTTTTGAGAGTTTGGTTCAGGCCGATCAGCAGAGAGTAAGAAAGGATTGTACATTCGGTCTCTAAGTTGAAGTGAACTGAACTGGTGTAATTTAGGCTCGGGTCCAGACGCTCGGTTTCAAGCTACTTGGTGAATAATGCCTCTCAGCTTTTCCTTACGCGTGGTTTTTCATGTTAGCCATCACTGGCACTGCTTTTGGCCTTGCTCCTCCGCACCGATGAAAGCAGGGAGAACAAGCAAAGGAACAGAACAGGGTCTTAAAACGAACAGCTTCTTGCCAAAGCAGCAAGGATACCATTCCCTCTTGTCCCGGGCTCCATGGATATTTCTATCAGATTTTTCATACTGTAAGCGCTTCTTGGGAAGAGAGAACACTCCAGAACAGTGAGTATTTATTAGAATATTTTTTTTTGTTAAATAAAGAGGGAGGGGGAGGGAAATAAAAAAAAAAAAGAGTACTGCAGATTTAATTTCACATCTTGGCTTTGCTCTGACGAAGGAGAAGTTGCTGAATGCAGCAACTCCTTCTTGTCCCAAGCCAGGGATTAATTAATGCCCCTCCCAAAACTTGTACCTGTCCCAGCCCACCCCCCACCAGCCCCGACCCTTCCCATTTTATTTCCCAACCAGACAACACTGTTGGCAAATCGAGACAGCATGAAACTTACAGCGAATAAAAACAACAACAACAAAAAAAGGTGAAGTGTGCCAACGCATCAGGGAACCTACGCCACCCCACGGTGTGCTCCTCCTGCTCGGGAGGCAGCTGTACCTGTCGCAGAGGGAGCGTTTCGACGCTTCGAGTACGCTCCACGGTGCAACTGGAAGTGCTGCAGAACCACAGGACAAGAGATGGAACACCTGAGCTTTCCCCTCAAAACTTCTTCTCAGGGCCACTCACGATTCTCCCACCGAGGGTTCGTGCAGTAACACTCAGCAAGTACAATCCGATGCTTTAGCACAAATTACAAGTATCCAGTTCAGCACGGAATAAGGCATGTGGACAAGAAGAGACATCAGCAGAGCGCAGCGGGATCAGCGGGACAGTATTGGTGATGAACACTCCAGTTTGTCAAGACCCCACTCTAAATCCCCGATTCCTACCGCAAGGAAATTCCTTTTCTATCTTAGCGTTTCTGAGGCTATTGATTTTTGGCCGAGTGTTAAAAGACCAACTCCTTTTTTTTTTCGTTTCATACGGATGTAAATGCAGAAACATTGGCAGAAGCTGTAGGAGAAGCGACGGAGCAGCAGGGAAGTCTGCAGGTGATCAAAACTCTGCCCTCAACTTCAAGTGTCACTGCACTAAATCGAGAGAAACTGTATGGGGAATAAACTGGCCCAGCCACCAGCACTGTCACAGAATGTGTATTTAACAAAAAAAGAACAAAAGGCAAACAGAATAATTATGAACCCTTCTCTTCAGAAGCAGACCAGGATTGAAAAAAAAAAATTCACGTAAAATTAAAATGTTAGATTCTCCATCTAAAAAAAGTTCATACGTATGCGCTGAAAGCGACCACCACGCAGGTCTGAACAGCACCTTACAGTACAGACTAAGACTTGAAGAGCTGATCTCACATTTGAAGTCCTTTAATTAAAAAAAAAAAAAAGAAAGAAAAGTGGCTATGGCCAGGATGACACAAACGGGACACTTCAGAACACAAGGCAGAGGCAAAACTGGCAGCCTCGCTCGCCAGGCCATGGAAGCGGCGTAACGGGAAAGGGGCACTTCATGCACAAAATGTATTTTACAAAATACATATCCAAAAAAAGCCAAAAAAAAAAAAGCCAACAACAAAAAAAAAAATCCCACCTTGCACTAAATTGCAGCACTCTGAACACTTGCTCTGCCACAGGCTGCTGCCCATGCCTTGTCTGAGAGAGGAGGCATGTGAAAAAGGGGAGGGGGCAGGGAAATCCAGGTTTCAGTCTGTTTTGCAAAATTTCTCTCCTTGGGTTGTCTTCAGTCATCTGATGTCAGACACGGAGCTCCCGGAGTACGTCGTGGTCATGACGGGAGTGCCGTTGTTTGCCAGGCAACCTTGCCTCAAGGTTTCGAAATACGAGGCTTGCACTGGTTTATGATACTGCAGAACTTTGATGGCATCTTCTATCTTGAACCATTCCCTTTTCCTTCCTGGGGGCAAAAATAAAAATCAGTAGATGCATTACTGTCCTTTTCAAAATCAAATTATGCTTCACCGTTTCAGTCAATTAGCTTTCGCCATTTCAGTCAATTAGCTTTCAATCATTATCACGCACACTAACATCGCAGGGAGAATTTCACTGTGTTGCAAAGCGTCGGTTCAAAATACACTGGAAAGTTTTCTCTCAGAGAAAACACATGGAACTTACCAATATTGACAGAGTCCTCCCAGTCTTCCAACACTTCTGTGACAATAAGTACGTAAACATATGTCCTGTGTTTCCTGTCCCGATTCTGGAAGGCAAAGGGAACAGAGTAACGACAAATTAACCGGGGGAGAAAGGGGCAGGTGGGCACATGGTGACTTACGGTACCTTATGTGCAGTTACTCTCACATTACAGTTTGTTCTTAGCTATTAAAAGTTGCTGCATTTTAAATGAGAGGTCTGAAAGCATTAATTAAAGGGACTGCAGCCAAAATGTCTAGTTCCTAATCTGTAGGGCAGTCTCTGGGAGATGGATATGCTTATAAATCAGTTCCTCAGTTGGAAAAGAACCACAGGAAAGATTTATATCTGTTTCATAGAATCACAGAATCACCAGGTTGGAAGAGACCCACCGGATCATCGAGTCCAACAACTGTACAAAGAGCTGTGTCTGGTGCCTGTTGATTGTGCATCTGTTATCACACACGTTGCAGCAAGAGAGGTGCAAAGGCACTGGAATATCCCTTGCTGTACTGGCTTATCACTTCTGACTTCAAATAAAGTGGAAATGGTAGGTGATCAAGCTCAATGAAAGGAGCAGCAATTAAACACCAAGTTCTAAGTTTCCCGTCAAACAAGTTATTTAGTTACTTCACAAGAAACTAGAAAGTGATTTTTACTCCAAGACAGTTTTTTTGTACCAAAATTTTAAAACTTACCTCAAAAATTCCCACTAATCTTCCTAATGTCCCTTTCACTCCAGCCTATGAAAAGTTCAAAGAGAAAAGAAACATGCGTTAACAACATGTCAGTACACATTTCCTTACTTGCACAGGAGTGGTTCCTTCAGAACAGGAAGAAAATGCTGTAAAATTCTGTAAATCAAAAAAAAAAAAATGTTTATAAGACAAATTACACAAACACATTGCGAGCCCTAAACCTGGGTGCATTCCCAGGAACGTTTTCTTCTTTTCCTGCATTCAAACCACTTTGGATTCAACCTGAAAATAATTATTTGATGAGTTACTCATTGCTTACGAATACACTCTGACTGCCCAGGACCTCCTCTTACGGTCTAAGCATGGATTAAATCTGCTTTCAGGTTTAGCAGTTTACCTCTTCAAAATTATAGCTTAAGAAAATGCCTTTAAAGTGCGTATAAGACACCCACTTACACCATCAAAGCAAGATGACAACCACCAGGTATTTCAGTGCTGGCCCACAGACGTTTGAAGCAAGCTAATATAAACACAAGACACTTTCTGTGTTGTAATGCAGCCTCCGCAACAGAACAAGACTATTTCTGATAGAGCACAAAATGCAGATGCACACTGAAAGACGACTCTTGAATCAAGCCCAGACACAGCTCAAGAGAAGATCTAAGCAGCAGTTTTGTCTTCTATTTGAATGTTACCGAGGCTCTACCCCCTGCACCTGATGTGCTGTCACTTTTTATACATCCACTCACTGTTGCAGCTCAGTTGGTTTCTCAAAGCGCTTTCTCACCTCTGCTCTCATAGAATCACCAGGTTGGAAGAGACCCATCAGATCATTGAGTACAATCATTCCTATCAATCACTAAACCACGTCCCTCAGCACCTCGTCCACCCATCCCTTAAACACCTCCAGGGAAGGTGACTCAACACCCTCCCTGGGCAGCCTGTTCCAATGACCAATGACCCTCTATGTGAAAAACTTCCTCCTAATCTCTAGCCTAAATCTCCCTTGGTGGAGTTTGAGGCCATTCCCTCTCATCCTGTCTCCTGTCCCTTGGGAGAACAGCCCAGCTCTCACCTCTCCACAACCTCCTTTCAGGGACTTGGAGAGAGCAATGAGGTCTCCCTTCAGCCTCCTCTTCTCCAGGCTGAAAACCCCTAGCTCTCTCAGCCCTTCCTCATCAGGCCTGTTCTCCAGCCCCTTCACCAGCTTCGTTGCTCTTCTCTGGACTCACTCCAGAGCCTTCTTGTGCTGAGGGGTCCAGAACTAAACACAGGATTCAAGGTTTGGTCTCACCAGTGCTGAGCCCAGAGGGAGGAGAACCTCCCTGGACCTGCTGGCCACGCTGTTTCTGATCCAAGCCAGGATGCCATTGGCCTTCTTGGCCACCTGGGCACACTGCTCATGCATGAGTGCAAAATGTCAACCCACTCTCCTGCCTCTATACCTCCTTCTTCTTTCCCCCTGTAATTTATATTCCCTTCTTTTTACAACTGTAAATGGTTGGAACTCAAGTGCTACGGCCAAGATAAAATCTTGCTCCATGACAGAACTGGTTTAGAACACCACACACAATCTGGTACCCAACCCAGCCAGGTTTTGAAGGTAAATTCAGCTGCCACCTCTGGCTGCTGGAACACAAACAGTTCAGGAAACAGCTCTTTGCTCCAGAGCTGAGGCACAGAGATCCGATTATCACAGGCTTCGTCCTTTATAGAAGAAAAAAAGAAGTTTGGGTGAGGGCTACTGAGTATTTATAAAGACAAATTCTCTGTCCTGAGCAGCTGAGAAACATCCTTTCCTGCTGGTTCAGCTACTGACCAGATGGACAGTCACACTTCTACAAAGGAAGGACTCTTACGAATTGAAAGATCTTATTGGTTAAGCTCCCAGCCTAGTGAACAAACGCACATAGATGAATCATATAGAACACCCCTCGCTACTGCAGGACTGTCCCAAGAGAAAGGATTTGTAGTTCCTCTACCACCAGCACTCACAGAGACCTACAGCTCTTTCAGTAACGTGCTCCCTGACCTCTGCTTCTAGGAAGGAGCTTTTCTGCTGACTCTTTTATGTTGGTTTTGGATGCAGAGTTTATTGTCTCATCAGCCCATAGGTGGACCACTGGCTATGAACCACACGGCTATTTCTGGAGTCCAACAGCAATTCCATGAAGGTCAACGTACGCCTGTCTGCACGCACCAGTGCAGCTCGGACAGATAACTGGTTTGACCTTTGCAGATGAGTGATTTACCTCATCTGCAGAACCATTGCTGCTAACCTGGACTCATCTCTCTCAGAAGTGAACTGGAAAGCAAATACTCCAAATTATTTTCATTCAAAGAACTCCTTAGCAGCCTCAGGGGTTTTTTTTTTTCATTTGTATCCAACTATATCCATCAGCCAGCGATAACAAAGAGGAACACAAGGTATCCACCTTCACAATATGTATATATAAATATATTAAAAGGTGAAGTGCAATTGAATGTTTCAGGTAAATCATAGAATCATGGAAAGGTTTGAGTCAGAAGGGACCTCAAAGCCCATCCAGTCCCACCCCTGCCATGGGCAGGGACACTTCCCCTGGATCAGGGGCTACAAGTCCCATCCAACCTGGCCTTGAACACCTCCAGGGATGGGGCAGCCAACACTGCTCTGGACAACCTAGGCCACCCTCACAACAAAACACTTCTTCCTAAGATCTCATCTTAGCCTCCCCTCTTGGAGCTTAAAACCATTCCCCCTCATCCTATCCCTGCCCTCCCTGATCCAGAGCCCCTCTCCAGTTTTGCTGGAGCCTCTTTCAGTTACAGAAGCTGCTCTAAGGTCTCCTCAGAGCCTCCACTTCTCTAGGCTGAACAACCCCAGCTCTTTCAGCCTGTCCTTGTATGGGAGGTGCTCCAGCCCTTGGATCATCTCCGTGGCCTCCTCTGGACTCGCTCCAACAGCTCCATGTCCCTCCCTGTGCTGAGGACTCCAGAGCTGGAGACAGGGTTCCAGGTTTGGTCTCATGAGTACAGAGGTGCAGCACTTAGTCTTGGAGAAGACTACTGAATTTCTGCTCTCCTCACTCACCTGCATAAGTACTGAAGCAAAAGCTAAAGATGGTGTTGTGATGGTTTAGCAAACTCTCAAGCCTGACTAGAAACAAATTTATCTACTGGAACCAAGTGTGGCTACTGCATAACCAGTCTCCAAGCACTTTATCCCCAGATCCAGAACTGCTTGCAGTGATATAGGCAGGTGAGCAGCCCTTCCTTCTGTTCTGGCCAACCAGAGAGGTGACGGAAATAGCGCTCAGCCTGCACACTACAATCTTCCTTCTCTACCCTCCCTAGTTTTATTCACCCACAAAGGTAAAAAAAGCAATGCCAAGACAAACATGCTGTAGCAAAACCAAATTATTAGACAACTCAAAAAAACGCTAAGGTTTTCTTCATGTAAGAATTTACCACATATTTCAGTAAATGGTGACATAAATTAATGGCTTGACTCAAAAAAAATATTGGGCTGGTTTTATAGAGATTTCTTACCAACAACTGCAAAACTGATCCTATGAAAACCCACCAACCACTACATCACAGAGACCAGTGGTGCTCTCATCCTACCTGACTAGCAGAGTGAGTTTTGAAGACAATCTACAGGACATCAAACACAGACCAATCAGATCATTATACAACGATTTTGATGAAGTACTGAATTCACATGCAAAGAGGAGAATGCATCTCCACACAAGCATGTACTTACTTCATGTAATGGAAATGGAATTCAGTATCACACAAGATTCTAACATAAAAGTTGCCAAAGACATCTGAGAAAATAATCTATAGTTATCACTAACGAAGCAAGCTAGATAATGAGCAACACCACTGCCAGGCTCCTCTCTGGGCAAGCTCCAGACTTCTTGCCTTCCTACGGGTCAGCCCCTCAGCACCTTCCCAGCTTATCTCCACCGCAGGACAATGAACGTTTTCTTGGAAAGTTAAAAGCACAGGCACAGGCTCATCCCGGGCTGAAGCTGGATCTAAATCTTAATTTGCACCAGATGACTCAGGAATTTTCTCCTCTGTAGTAAATGGATTGAGAATCCTCCGCCCTCGTGGGCCACAGTGTCTGGCAGAGGCAGCACGATTTATTCGGGCACATGTTCCCTGCCAGGCACTGGAAGTGCGGCACACGGAGCCCGGGCTGCAATCCTCATCCTAGGAGGATGCTGTTAAACCTGTCAAGAAGGAGTAGGAGAGCTCCAGCACCAACTGTTCCATCTGCAGGTGTGAAAACAAAGCAAAGCAACCCAATGGCAGTGTTCCCCAGGAAGAGAAACACTCGGGTACTAAAGAGGGCAGGCAGAGCTTAAAAACGAGCTTTTCTCTCCCCTGCTCTGTAGACCCAAATCAGTATCCAGTGCCTGAGGAACTCCTCACCAAAGGAAAACGAGCTCTACAAGACTGTATCATGTCACAGCCGGCTGCCCCAAAACAGCCCAGGACTTCACACCGCTGCCACGTGCCCCGAGGGGTGGGCCAGGCATCCAGGACAAGGCACAAAAATCCAGAGGAAATGAAGCTTTACTAGTTCTGCCGCTCATGGAACAACTTGTTTTAATAAAGAAAAACTACTGAAGGCATCCAAGAACAGCAGGTTCAGGTTTCAAAGCTGAAAATAAGTTCGGGTCAGATGCAAAAAGCAGCCTGCAGCAACACCATCTGTTCCTAGGGACAGCTTTTATTTGCTTCCATCTGAGCTAAGGAAAATGTGGGTTGGAATTTCAGCTATTTTACTTTGCTCTATTAGCCTCAAAGCCTGTGTCTACTCCAGATTACTGCTGGGCAAGAGAAACGCGGTGAAACACCCAAATCTTTGCCCTAATCCTGAAGGGAGTAAATCACACCCCTGCCTGCTAGCTGAGACAAGTTCTAAAGACACCCATTACAGACCTGCCAGGCAAGCGTTCCAGCCGCCTCTGCTGCGTCTCAGAGAGGGTTACACTTTTTCATCTCATTCTTTACTGTATTACAACCAATATTTGCTTTTACATTTGTGCAACAGAAATGGAATACGGCGCCCGAGCCAAGAACCTGAAGACGTTGCACTCATTTTGATGCAGTTTGCGCCGAGGGTAACAGACGGCAGTGAACTTGGTCTACTATTTGCACTGAATGTTACTAAATCTTGCAAGAGTTCGAGGTCGTCACCTCAGTCATTCATCCACGGTACTTGCAATACTTAAAAAGCCTTCCTATTTTAGCAAACTAGTCATACTGTAAATCACTAACAAAACACACCAAACAGAAAAGATTATTTATAAAGCGTGTTTAGGAGGAGAAAAGAAACAAAAAAAAGAGGTATAGAACCCAGACCAAAGCACCATCACATCACGATGGACTCTCTGCTATTGGCATCAATTAACTGCTTGATCACAGATCAAGCACAACTTCTCTGGGTTTGGATTCCCATGAAGAAAGCACACTTCCCTTAATTGTACAGGACTTGACATTTACCGAGTATTTTAAAGGTCAGCATATGAAAGATGCTCTAAGTGCAAAATGAAATGCCTATGGGTGTAACAGATGAGTGTGGAGGCTTTTTTCAAAGTCGCTCTATGATAAGTTTAATTTAAGGCATCTATTTCTAAAACATGTTCTTCACCAGTTGCTCACACCCATAAAAAAACCTTATCCCTAACAGAAAATTCATTTTGGTGAGAGAACGCAACAGCAAAAGAGTAAAGAAGCAAAAAATACACTACATTGGTGCTAAAGACTGTTTTAGAAAGACACTCTGTTCTTCTAGAAGGTGAAGCTCAAAACTTACTGAGGTTTTCAGTTGTGCTAGACCAACTACACCATTTTTTCAACAATCTATTAGAAGTGGGTTTATTCTGAAAAGGCTGCTCTCACTTGGAGCAAGTGTGCTTGTCTACTGCCTCCATGCCTAAAAACAATGCCCGAGAACTCAAGTCACTTCAAATTTCATGCAGACAACAGCAAGCGTGACAAGTGTTGGTACCTGTCTACTTTAATACTTCTGCTGGTACAGATAAATATAGAGAAGGACTACCTCAAACTAGGACAAGGACTTCTAACTCAAACTAGGACAGAAGGATCACAGTTTTCACTCAGAATCAACACTGCATTTCAGAACAGTCTTCTCAAATTTGGAGAATCAGAAAGAGGGAAAAGTCACGTTTCTTTATATGACAACTACTCCAGCAACAACATGGATGAACTCAAACACATATGTGGTAAAATTAGAACAGTGACTACAGAAGTTAAAAATCTTTGTTTAGGGAAACATATTTAAAAAAGAAATAACAAATGCATACCATGCAAAAAAAGAATGAATTGAGAAAAAACCAATCTATTGTCATCTTCAAAGCCCACAAGCAACTTAGAGGGGAACAAGCCCTTCCAGCTCTTCCAACTGTCTCTTATTAAAATGGAAAAGGCATACAAGTCCACAAATGTCTTCCACAACTTTCACAGCATGCAAACCACCTTCTCCTAGGACAAAAGTTGCTTTATCTTTATCAACACAGAGGGAATCAGACCATCCTTCTCCCAGCAGAAGCAGCAGACCCTACCTGCTCAGCTCACATCTTGCTGCCTGGCGAGGGACACACATGCCTGCCCAAGGAGAGGAGCAGAATCACACCTACACACAAATCGGCACCAGCTACAACCGACCCAAAAAAAGCTTCGATTCACATGAAAGGATGAGTAAGGATTCCCAGCCAGCACGCACATCAGCTGCCCAGCAGTCCCCTAAACCACTCCCTCTGCCAAATTAACAGCACAAGCTGAGAAAATGGGTGAACAAGTACTTTACAGCCATAATATAACACATTCCCCAGCAGTGTTCCACAATAAAAAGCTTGCTGAGCTCAAGACAGTTGATGTACATCATAACTTTGTGTGCAGAGGGTAAGCAGCATATAGGATCACAAATCTATTTGGGGAAGGCCCCGCACACCTACAAGCTCGCCTGCGATTTCCACCCACACCAGCAAGCCTCATAGAATCATAGAAAAAAAGAATCATAGAACAACCAGGTTGGAAGAGACCCACAGGATCATTGAGTCCAACCATCCCTATCAAACACTAAACCATGTCCCTCAGCACCCTGTCCACACGTCCCTTAAACACCTCCAGGGAAGGTGAATCAACCACCTCCCTGGGTAGCCTCTGCCACTGCCCAATCACTCTTTCTGTGAAAAATTTCTTCCTAATATCCGGCCTGAACCTCCCGTGGTGGAGCTTGAGGCCATTCCCTCTTGTCCTGTCCCCTGCCCCTTGGGAGAAGAGCCCAGCTCCCTCCTCTCCACAACCTCCTTTCAGGGAGTTGCAGAGAGCAATGAGGTCTCCTCTCAGCCTCCTCTTCTCCAGGATAAACACCCCCAGCTCTCTCAGTCATTCCTCATAAGGCCACTCATTCAGTTTTGGTTTGGGGCAAAAGACAAAACTTCTTCATAACTTTTTTTCAGAAATGGACATATGTTCTGAGTGCTGAATTTGCAGAGAAACTTTCAAGTCTGCATTGAAATGTATGGTTGTTTTTATCTGTGTCTGAACCGAACCTCATCGTTAGCTGCAGAAGTGCTCAAGCAATTTCATACGCAACAGGCTGCTCTTTTGCAGAGAAAGCCTTCATTGTAACTCCACCTCAGATTCCCACCCTGCATTCCCATCACACATTGCTTGGTGGCATGGAGGGAGCCATCAGGGTCGTCCTGCTTCCACCCTGCACTCCCACCCACGCTGCTCTGTGCCGTGGAGGTAGTTCTTGGGGTCATCCTGCCGCTTTTAGAGCTTTGACTGTTTACTGTTTGCCGAGCAGATAGGTGCTTCGCTGGGAATGACTCACCCCTGCCAGGCTGCCACAGTTTGAATTACATTCCCACTCGGCACCAGTCCACGTGAGCGAGGGAACACCAGCTGAGCGAGAGGGGATTATCTCAGCCAGCCCAAACCAGTTTCTTCGCTGCAGACTGAGCCCGTGCCAAGGCTTCCTTTCAGCCACCGAGCTGTCATGGAAAGAGAGCGACGCTTCCAAGGCGCTGCGCTGCCCAAGGAATGGAGGCTCAATACAGATTTATTTTAAGGATTTGAAAGGTGAAGCCACGCATCTCCAGAATAAACCTTTGACTTCTGTATCAAATAACTTAATTAGTAATAACGATGGGGTTGTAAAGCAGGAGGCTGCAGCTCAAATATTTCTATTGTTCTCGTTAAACGTCCTTTGCCTTGTAATGTGTTTGAAAGATCGCCCAGTTACTAAAAAAGCAGCTCTAGTACAGGCTAGAAACAGAGTTTGCAAGCAGCAATCCCAGTACCAGAGGGACCCTGAGGCTGCTGAAAATATAAACTTCGACAATATAATCTTTTGTATCTTTCTGATAAACAGTTAGATTATAAAAACATCCAAAGAGAAACAAACAACTCAGGAACTGCCATATCAGATCAGTCCAGAGGCAGTGACATTCAGCATTTCATTAGACAGCAGCAGGTACTGCAAAAATGCTTCAGAGAAAAATCTTCATACACCAGACAATTAAATACAGCAACTCCTGGAGAAGCTTCCTCCCAAGACCCATCAATCAGCCCCTGATTTCTGTTCTGCAGCACAAAGATTTATAACCCTCAGGAAAGCATTTGCAGTCCTGCCTTATGTAATTGTGAACCTACTTGGTCATCCATATATAATCATTTAATCATTTCTGAATCCAAGCATCTCTCCAGTTGGATAATATCCAGAAGTGAATTCTAAAGACAGATTTTACATACAATGCAGTCAACTGCCATTTGCTGGCTTTAAATTCCTTATGAAGAACACAACTGTTCTTCCAGCTTTAGGAGAAGAATGCGCCTTCTCAAAAAACCAAAATCATAAACACATTAGGGAAGTGCTGCTTGTGATCAATCTCTCTTATTCACATAAAACTCAAAATACGTAATGACCATGGTGCACTGAGATCCCTGTATTTGAGGGTCCTTAGTGGCTCATAAGGTCTTATTTCTACCCTCTGCCTATGCATGCAATAGCTCCACAGAGGCACAGCTGGTTTTTGAAGTTCTTTTATGAAATCGTTCTTCATACAGAGTATACAAAATGGAGAGGATCATCAAATGTATGGCAACAACTACAGTTACAGTTTCATTTTACCCATTTTCAGTTAAAGGTTTCAGGTGAGGAAAAGTTCATTCCAAGAGCCTTAATTACATTCCTACACTATCTTTATTTAGGACTCAGGTTTCCCTCCCACGCACGATGTGGATATCACTGGTGACCCTATATTCTTCTTCACCTTAAGGAAAACAGGCCAGAGGGATAAAAACAGATTCCCAGAGCCTTGGCCAAGAAGCAGCGGCAAAGAGCCAGGAGCTCTGTTCTCGTCAAACACTCACCTCTTCGCAGACTTCTCGCACAGCAGCCATGTTGGGCTCCTCCTCGGGCTCCATGCCACCCCCAGGGACAATCCATCGGTCAGGATGGCGACTACTGCTCACCAGCAGCACCTGCGGAGAGCAGAGCATAGCTGACGGTAAAGCTCTTTTTCAAAGCTCAGTTGAAGAGGAGAAGTTGTCTTTGCATCTCTCACACTCCAACACGAAAATACTCTTAGATTAGTCCCTTGCAGACAGCTGCACAAGCTACATTATCAGTGACACCAAGGCACTCCAAGACTCCAAATTACTTCAGTAATTACCTCCTCTCTGCTCCAACAGCAAGAGTTATGCCTCTACATACCACACCATGGTTTGCTGTTTCATCCAGACTTGCAATACTTACATTGGAAGAAGCCGCTGCTGTACTCAAAGGCACTACACTGCCCTGACAGCTTGGGATCATAGCACATAGAATCATAGAACAACCAGGTTGGAAGAGACCCACCAGATCATCAAGTCCAACCGTTCCTATCAATCATTAAACCATGTCCCTCAGCACCTTGTCCACCCATCCCTTAAACCTCTCCAGGGAAAGTGACTCAACCCCCTCCCTGGGAAGTCTGTTCCAGTACCCAATGACCCTTTCTGTGAAAAACTTTTTCCTAATGTCCAGCCTGAACCTCCCCTGGTGGAGCTTGAGGCCATTCATCATATGTACTACAACAGAACACAGCACAGGAGCTGCTCAGCACCTTCACCTTTTGCAGAAGTACCTTGATTTGACTTTACCGGTACCTTCGGCCTTGCCTGTCTCTATAGTGACACTAATGACATACACACACTGGGTAACTGCCCGTTACAATACTTCATAGACTCATGGAATGATTTGGGTTGGAAGAGACTCTAGAGCCCATCCAGTTCCACCTCCTGTCACAGGCAGGGACACCTCCCACTGGATCAGGGGCTCCAAGCCCCATCCAGCCTGGCCTTGAGCCCCTCCAGGGATGGGGCAGCCACCACTGCTCTGGGCAACTTGGGCCAGGGCCTCCCCACCCTCACAGCAAAACTATTTTTCATAAAATCAAATCTCATTCTGGTTTCTTTCAGCTTACCTTATGCGCAGTTGTTTTTTAAAAAGATTTTCAACTTCCCTGCCTGCTGCCTCTTACGCACCACAGAACTCAGTGCTGGAGTCAGCACTTGGTTCCTTTTGCTTTAGATGAAGTTGTTCAGTGAGATAATGGCTAAAGATAAGCCTATATTAAATCACTTAAAAACCCTAGGGAAAGGCTGCAAAGAAGGACAGACTTTTTTAAATGAGGAAAATGGTTTATCTGTTTTCACGAGAGTAATTTTTCATGAGCATGTTTGGTGGCTGGTTTTCTAGAAACACATTTCATTGCAGTGTCATTCTGCACTGTACGAGTTCAGTGTTTGTTTTCTCATCTTCTGGAAACAAAACACTAACTAACAATCTCAACTGGTCCAAAAACTTCCCCCAAGAACACCAAGACACTGTGCTTATTAAATCTACTTGTGATACATCCGTGAAGAGAGATGGAAACTCAAAAAAAAAAATTAATACCGTTTTTCAGCTCTCTAAACAAAGCTCGTTCATTAGAGTCATCGTGCTACACTTCATCATTTCCCTGGCACAAAGCTCAGAGCCACAGCGACTTGCTCCAGAAACTTTCCAACATACCAGTCCAATTAGGTTACAGGCCAGCTGTAACAGTTTCAATCAGACATTTCAAAGTTAAACTGTGCGAGATGCTAAAATCCCGGGCTTTACTGTGCAAATGTTGATTTACCAGTAGGATATGAAGAGATTTGCACTAATTAGCAAGAGGAAACCTACCTGCAGAATTCAAAATTAAACTGCTGAAACAAGAACAGGCATAAGGTTTTCAGAGTTTCCAAGTTCTTTCTCTCCTCTGCCAACAGACCACCTTAGCACAATGATTTGTCATTCTCCAAGGCCACCCAGACAACACCTGCTCAGCACAGGGAAGAGGGTGGCCAAGGGACTGGGACACGCCAAGGTGAGGAGAGACGGATCAGCTGGAGTCCAAACCAACAGCTCCTAAAGCAGGAGTATCACAGCTTAAGGCAGAAACTGAAGAGGGGTCACGAAAAGCGTTTTGGCAATGGTTGGTCTAACCTTTCCTAGGCCTGGAACTAAACTCGGCGTTCTCAAGTGTCTGCTATTTTCTGTGGATCCTGTCTACAGCAACGCCTCAGAGCTTCCTCTTCCTGCTTTGGTCAGAACCCACATCTCAGTCCTGTAACGCCTGAACAAACATCATTGCTGGAGTTAATCCAGAGGAGGCCACGGAGATGATCTGAGGGCTGGAGCACCTCTGCTATGAGGACAGGCTGAGAGAGTTGGGGTTGTTCAGCCTGGAGAAGAGAAGGCTCCAGGGAGACCTTAGAGCAGCCTTCAGTGCTGAAAGAGGCTCCAGAAAAGCTGGGGAGGGACTCTAGATCAGGGATAGCAGGGACAGGATGAGAGGGAACAGTTCTAAACTAAGGAAGTGTAGGTTTAGACTGGATATAAGGAAGACATTTTTCACAATGAGGGTGGTGAGGCCCTGGCCTGGGTTGCCCAGGGAAGTCACGGCTGCCCCGTCCCTGGAGGTGTTTAAGGCCAGGATGGATAGAGCTTGGAGTAACTTTATCCAGTGGAAGGTGTCCTTGCTTCTGCAGAGGGGGTTGAACTAGATTACCTGTAAAGGTCTATGCTAACCCACAGCATTCTATGATTCTATGATCACTTGTCAATCAGCCTCATTTCAACCCCTGAGCATTCCCCAGTCTGTCTCCTGAATTAAGACAATTACAATCCATACTAGAAACAGATTGAGCTGAACAAGCTGCCTTCATTCTGCAGCTTCCTACCGGAGATGCTCACCACTTGACCCAATCTCTGGCTAAGGTTGCAATTGAATGGCATTTACTTTATTGTAAATCCCGTGGTGTTTGGCCTTCTTCAAGAGGAAGAATGAATTCCCTTCCCCCAGACATCCAATCCATACAGAACACAATCAGTAAGTCATGCCTAAATAGGGAATGCAGACTTCCTTCATCCGCTGAGCCCTCCAGGCTCGGGACTGCAGCCAGGTCCTGTAGGCTGCAAAGGGAAGGCCATCACCAGAAACCACCTTTGGTTTGCCAATACTCGGCCCCTGCAGTCCTGGCATGCAGTGCACTCCGCTGACCTGAGCCTCTGATCACGGACTTTCGCTTCATCCTGACTCATTATGGGTATGGTAGACAGGAGTGCTTGGACTGAAATTTCCAGCTTCAGGTCAGTAGCAGGTGACTCTGAGGACAGAATTAAAAGAAGAGCAATAGACATTTCAAGTGCACATTTTCTTGCTGGATAAGGAAGCATCATCTTTGTCCGTTCCCACTTCAATTCTGAGTCCCGGCTCAAAGGGAAAAAGATTAAAAAAGGCTCTGGAACTCAGCACAGCACACCGTGTGCCACTGAACTCCTTCCTTCCACTTGGGAAAAAAAGGTACCTGCTAAGAAAATCCCCACGCAGGAAAGCCTGCTGGACTGTTCAGGCTAAGACAATGCTTTAGAGCACACTAGTAGGAGTTTTGAGGTGTAAACAGCAGTTTAGGGCAAAGTAAATTAACTTCAGCTGCTTTGGCTGTTGAGAGTTTTCTGAATAGAATTAACATGAACAGCTCTCGGTGGGAAGGAAAACCCTGTCATACTCACACTTTTATGCAATCGGACTATTTCCTGTTTAATAAAAAGGAAATCCCATCACGGGAGAGCAGGAAACATGCCCTGCGAGGTCATTCTTTTACAACAGCTTTAAACAGGATATTGCTACCAATGAGCGCTCCCCAGACAAAGGGGCCTGGGCCAAAAGAGAAGGGAGAGACACTGCTGCGTTGTTAAAAACCACACGGCTAAAGAAGTCCCAATACATGCAGTCCATTCAAAGGGATCAAGTGGAAAGGACATTAACATCCAAATCTGTATTTTCACAAAGCAATTTAGTCCAATATTTTACAAAATGCCCCAACGTCACCAAAATGAGACCTGTTGAAAGCCCACCTCTCGCTGAAACCAATTTGTATTTGGGTGGGACAGCTCGAACCCTGTCTCCACGATAAGAAATCATTCCCCAGCACAAACTTCTCTCCGATAGTGGGATGGGTGAACACAAAACACCTGTGGAAGCAAAGATACCAGCTGAGCAGGCCGCAGATGAGGGAAGTAATGGTTTGTACTTCTGTCATGACAAGGTCAGAATTATTCTCTAAGTTTCAGAACAAACCTGGTGTAGCAGAAGGGCAACTTACACCAAAAAGCCAAACAGAACAGCAACTACACCTTCATTTACAACATAAGATGACAAAAAATGTTACTCAACTGCTGAATATGATCAAACATTTTCCAACACTGCTGAATACTATAAAATAAAGACTGAAGGATTTTTTTTTCTTAAAGGACCATTTCATAAAATCACAGAATCATAGAACAACCAGGTTGGAAGAGACCCACTGGATCATCAAGTCCAACTGTTCCTATAGAACACTAAACCATGTCCCTCAGCACCTCGTCCACCCGTCCCTTAAACCCCTCCAGGGAAGGTGACTCAAACCCCTCCCTGGGCAGCCTCTGCCAGTGCTCAATGACCCTTGCTGTAAAAAATTTTTTCCTAACGTCCAATCTAAATCTCCCTTGGTGGAGCTTGAGGCCATTCCTTCACGTCCTGTCCCTTGGGAGAAGAGCCCAGCTCCTTCCTCTCCACAACCTCCTTTCAGGGAGTTGCAGAGAGCAATGAGGTCTCCCCTCAGCCTCCTCTCCTCCAGGATAAACACCCCCAGCTCTCTCAGCTGCTCCTCATAGGGCCTGTTCTTCAGCCCCTTCACCAGCTGGAGAACAGCTCCTATGTCCTTGACACCTAAATTTCTGTTCATTAACTTCTTTATTACACAAAACCATTCAATTGACCGTTGGGGTTGAGGGAATGAATCGCACCACCAAAACCAAAGAGGAGATTTAAATCAAAACAGTCATAAAAAATATACCACAAATGACTTCTTTTATTTTTTTAAATGAGGCCAAAACACGAAGGAAGGCTGACATTTACATTTTATTCTTGCCAGGGAACTGTGTTTGTTATAAGATGGCTGCTGAGGCTCTTGACCTACCAAAGATTCTGGGAGCAGATTTTGCAGCCAAGTCTTGCGGCCTTTTGGAAAACCACTTGCAGGTATCCCACCACATGGCCAAGTTCTGTTTTCCAGGACTTGAATGACAATTATGTCATTTCAAAGCAGGGAAAAGAGCAAGGAGCAAGGCAAACCTCTCTGGCACCACACAGGGCAGCCCTTAAGCAGCTCGCCCACAATCAATGAAGTAAGAGAAAGGTCAGGAAAATAAGCAAAGTTTGAAGCCTACAGGAGAGGCTCTTAAACAGGGCTAGATCGCAGCCCCCTTAGTAAGCAACCTTCAAAGCAGCTTGTACTCAAACAAACAAAACAAGGCAAACAAATCCAGAGCAGCCTACCAGCTTTCCTTGGAGGAGGCAGGAAACACATGGAGACATCTAAGGCTGCCTGGCCAGCCACACGCGGAGCTAGGAGCTCCATGGGAAAAGGGGAAAAGAGTTTGTCACCAGGATAAATCTGGAAGTCCTGATACACAATGCCGACCTTAAAACTACCTAATTACAAACAGATCTGTTGTATTCACATCAGGTTTTTTTTTTCCTCCCAGAAACAACAGCGTTCTACAAAGCCAAAACTGGGCAACCAAAATAAGACAGAGAATTAACTCTCAGTTAACAGAGCAGAGACTGAGGGATTCCCAGGTTCTTTCACGCTATGGTGGATTTAAACAACTACCACCATAAATAAACCAGGAGCAGCTACGCCATAAGGAACACAGTTCTTAGAAAGAGGTTCTGCTGAAGCATTACAGCAAAGACGAACAAGGCTACAGCATTATCAGGTGCTGGGCTACAATGCTATTAGAAAATGAGCTGTGAACCTTCCAGGAAGAGACAGTCCTAGCCACAAGCGCCAGCCTAAGGACAACCAAGCTGGCAGAGTCAATAGGAAACAGCAGAGATGATGTTAAATACGTGGGGTTTGGTCCAGCCGGCATGCTGCTGCCAGCAGCCAGGCTATAGCTACCGGCTACTGAGACAGCCTCTTCACTCTGTCACGTTTTCTATCCATATTAAGCCATAAACTCATGTATTTTGCACACTGACTAAAGCACAAACCTCTCAACATTTAAACCTCTTTCATGTTTCAGCATTATTTATCAGAACATAGACTGCAAGGATAGAATACGTCTTGAAAGGCGCTGCAGAAGGGCCAATGGAGATGATCGATTTCAGTGACTCCGGCCTGTACAATCTGTCTTTGTTTCAAAGTTTCAGTTTAAGAAGAGTCTCTGTGTTCAGGAGTTGGGAGCTGAGCTGTGCTAGCAGCTCTCCGCCCTGCCCTGTGACCAGGCAGGACACTGCAGCCGGTGCAGCTCTGTGTCCTGCATAATAAAGACCTTTTATGCTATGCTCAAAGTTAACAAATGTTCTCACAATCCCAATATATTATTATTACCATACTTAATGTTTTGATATCTGATAAAGCTCGGATCTTGATTCAACCACATCAAACCACCTTTAAGCAAAAAGAAAAGTTTATGCCGACAAGAAGGGAGCAGGAGGGGGAGACACTGGAGTTAGCAGAGCCATGCAAAAATCAATCTCATTTACCCAGCAGAAACACAGCCTCAAGTACACCACAAGAGAACAAGCATTTAGCCAAACGATTACCGCAGGACAGTCTAAACAAGCCAGTTAAGGCTCACAGGAGGCTTCTCCACCCTCTCGCTTTTCGGGGCATGTCACGAAGTTAGCACGCAGCAGTAGTAACAAGCACAGCCTGCGGTCAGCAAGGCCAGCTTCAAACACAATGAGGGCTTCAACTGAGACAAGAACACGACCGCAACAGCAAGGCACATAAAAACCCTCTCCTGACCATAACAGCACATCCTCACAGGGGCATTACTGCTCCTCAGCAGCATACACCTCCTCAGACCAGTGTTATTTCTGCACACACCCACACCTCGCTCTGGGGCACGATGGGTTTCACCTACAAGCAGTCCCTGGAACTTGGGAGTGGGATATTAAATGAAAGGAAACTGGAAGGGGAAAGCACAAGTCTTGAAAGAGGCAAGAGGGAAACTGGAAGAAGTTCAAATCACTTCAAGCACATGGATCACACCTGTGGTACTGTAACTACAGAGGAAAAAAGAAATAATTCGGTTGGGTTTTCAGGTAGTTCTTAGAATAATGATACTAAATCACCACGTACTGCACTGTGACTCGGGCCTCAAAATACCAAGGGTCACATCACTCTTGCTAGTTTTCTCGTGACTTTAGAGTGACTGCATACCTCGCCCAAGAAGAGCACAGGCCGGCGTCCCCTCCCTCCACCAACATTATGGTTTAGGCAGCCACACAAGTTATCTGTGCTGTGCCTTTCGCAGCAGGGATGGGACAGAGACAAGAGCTTGAAGAGCTGGATCCAGCCGGCATCAGTTGCTGCCACAAAGGGCTGATAAGGGGACACTCACAGGGAAAGACCCCAAACCGATAACCCACTGCTGCCTGTTAAAGCCAGCTTGTTGGCTGTTTGGTACTCAAAAAAACTTGTCCAGGCAGACATTTCCAAAAGACCAAAATACTCCCTTCGTTTTGTTTCTTCCCCCTAAGGGGAAAAAACAAAACGAAGGGAGTATTTTGGTCTTTTTGCACAGACCAAACGACTCTGGGTGTCAGTAGCTGCATGTGTATATGCTTACTGTTCTGATTAATGAGCTCTATTCATAAAACAAAGCATGCAAAAACCCTACAGCCATGAAAACTGGAGAAGCTTTGCAAATAGCAGTAGTTATTGCTATGTAACCTATCATGAGGGTAAAAAAAGGGGGTGGGATGGGACACAGAGCAAGGAGAGAAAGGCAGGAAAAACAGCTACAGCCTCTGGTCAGGCAATAAACAGATGCAAGAGGAAAAGGTTTTCAGAGAAGTGTTATGCAGAGGAGAAGAAATGAGAACCACCACTGTTGGATCCTTCTGAACCAACCTAGGGCTGGAGCACGCTCCCTTCTCTTTCCCTGTCCATCGCTTTCCCTGAGCTGCAGCAGAACTAAACAGACTCAATCCCTCCATTTCATAACGGCTTACAGAGCTTCCAAGTGAAAATTCAACAATTTGAATTGTTTGTACTTTGGGAAAGTACAGGAGACAGTGGAATGGCTTGTAAAAGCATTTATGAAAAGGCAGAAAACACTTTTCAAGATCAAAGCAAGGTTTTGAGGAGGCTCATACACTCAGTCTTGGAGAAAAAGCACAGTGGAGAGGGACAGGAAAAGGACAAACAAGAGCACAATTCCTAAACTGTCCTTTATCCTACTGGAGATGCAGAAACATCTTAGCAACAAACAGGGAGAACTCTACTTGGTTTCAACCACAACCCTTTTATGTAGCTGAAAGGAATGTACAGAGCCAAGCTGAGCCATCAGAACAGAGATTCTGAGGCTATATTCCACGGAAAGTGCGACGATCATATGATGCTGGGCTCCTTTTGCATCCCAACAGTGAAGTACTCCAAGTGGTTTCAGCTATTATTCTTTTCACATGGAAGCAAGCGCACAAAGGACGGTCCAGGAACACTGTGTGATCATCAACGCTGCCTACAGTTAAAATTTAAGAACCGCTGTGTTACAGCATAGCCTGGCTAAAAACTGACCCAGGAGAAGCAAGAAGAAAAAGGTTCGTTTGCATTCAAATGACTGTCCCGTTGTGGGGCTACACAAACGTAGCTTTTGGTGACCGGCTTGGCATGCTCACAGAGGGCAGAGCTCCCCGGCCGCTGTGTGAAAGTTCTGCTTTCTCCTCTCAAGTTAAAGCTTCATTCACGATTAAGAAAAGGCCACCAATCCTGGATCCTATTCTTCCCGAAGCATTTCCTCCAAAAAAGTCTTTAAAAATACCAGTTGGTAACGAGCAGCTTGTCCTTTCAGCAGATACAATGCCGGCATGCTTAAACCTGCAGCTACACCAGCGCGGGACTTAAAGCCAAACGGTTCCTTTTATCGCTGGTAAAATATAACACAGAGATGCTGCTGCCGAGCAGGCCCCCATCTGCTTCGAAATAGTAAGACATTAGTGATTTTTTTCTGGAACATTTCCTCATTGAAACAGTTGGTCTACACAAAAAAAACCCCACTTGTGTTATTTAAAAATAACCCCATAATAGCAATATTGAGAGGCACTGACATCACAAGCAACAAAACAGAGGTAACACCAGAGTGGGGATGTCTCGATCTGCACGCTGCCCGTCCCTGCTTCCGCAGAAGCAGCAAATATCAAGGGAGTTCACTCCCCTGGAAAAGATGAAAATAGCAGAGTGCTGGCACTCGGCTGCTGAAGGGTCCTTTGAAGTCTGTTCACACTTGCTTTGAATTAATCCTGTAGATTCCCTGCTCTCCCTCCTCTCTGCGGTGCCTCCCTGTTTGCTAAGCAACATACATACAGATTGCTCCACGCAGCACAATTAAGAAACGTATTTTTTTGCTCTGTTTGAGATTCGTGTTTAAATCAATTCCCCCTGTATTGCTTTTTAAAGGAATATGAAACAAAGGCGGATTTTCAGCCAATGTTCCAGCTTCCAATAACGTTCCAGAACTTCTTTCACGTCCAAAAGCAGAGGCTTCCCAATGGAGTACAGAAAATGTGCAACTTCAAGCAGCATAAGGAAAAATAAATCACTTAAAAACTAGAAAAGACACAAAGTATTAAGCCTTCTTAGTCACATACAGCAGGACTGACCAGAGACACTCCTGTTGTAGCACTCTCTACTAAGACTCCGAAGAAAACTAAAACAATGAGTCAAGGAGACAGCAGTAAACACCTAGAGAGAAAAATGTTGCCTCCTCTATAAATGTAAATGGAATTTTTCTTTTCTTTTTCATTGTCGAAGTTGTTTAACTCAGGAACTAATCAGGGGGTCAAAAACTGAGAAAATATTTTTTTTTTAAATTCATAGCAGGAAATGAAGAAATTTGGGAGCTAAGATCTAAAATTGCTTAAGAGAAACAGTGACCAGAAACAGCCAGTCCTACAAAAAGACCTAATACTTTAATACAGCAGGTTTAAATTATTTATCAAAACATGCTTTTCTTTTCTTTTTTAAACAGTAAGCTGCTAATAGAGCTTTAACTAACATGCTCCTGGCTCCCCCCCTCCTCCCTGGAGAGATCTTTTAAATAGATCTCAATTTCCATTTAAATAGAAGTGATCAATAATAAAATATAGCAGCAGAACAACAAAACTGTATTGTTCCCCAAGAGAAAAAGACAAGAAATCTTTCACAGGCAGGTTAAACTCTAAGATCTTAAAGGAGACTGTTCTGCCACACAGGTGTGACTTGGGAATAACCTTCCCAAATGCATCTGTGGAAAAGCCCACCTGGTGACAGCAGCAGGTAAATAGACGGGAATGCAGGGCACTGGTTCAGCTCCGTGATAAATACACAGAAACCATCAATAAATAGAGGGTTTGAAAGGCTGTGTGATGTCCTCAGGAGGCTGATTCGAAATAAAACAGAACTTTCATTGCTTCACTCATCTCCTTTCGCTGCCTCCCTCTGGGATCTGGGACCTTTTCCCTTGGAAGTGCGGAGGTGGGCAGGCAGGATCAGCCTTATTTCTGCTGTGGAAGTTGGGGAACTTCCATCTTGAGCTCTGCCTCTTCAGGGTAAATAAAGGGATTGGGAAGGGGGTAGACAGTGAGATCTGCTCTTGGGGAGGTTCCCATTAGCTTGGGGTCAGCAGAACTCATGCAATGGGGCTGGAATGATTGGACTCGATGACCCGATGGGTCTTTTCCAACCTGGTGATTCTATGATTCTATGGCTCGCTTCACATTTATGTACTTGAGGGAATCAATGTCCATCTCATGCTGCAGCAATTCCAACACAATTAATGCTCCTCAAGGTGTCACAGGGTACAACAATCCACCTGGTTACACCAGGAAGAGCAGAGGTGAGGCCAGACACCAACAGTGACCGAAGCTCAGCTGAGAGCTTCTACTGCCCTGATATAAGAGTTTTCCAGTGCTTCACTTGCCACCTCCATATCAGACCCATGGGAACACCAAGGTGTAAGAAGGCAGCTACCTCAACTCCCGCCTTGGAAACTGGAAACAAATTTTACTACTCCAGGTCTTGCCTGGAAACTATCTGAAACTGTACTAGTTTAAATTAAATGAGATGTCCAATCCACTGCTGCAAACCACAACACAGACACAGCCCTGACATTACAACGGCTTTAAAGTTCAACCTTTAACAAACCTAACAAGCTTAACCAACACTGTCAGAAATCAGTCACAGGTGAGCCTGCCCCTAGAACTTCCAGTACTTCCAGGGACCTCCAGGAAAGCTGGGGAGGGGCTCTGGATCAGGGAATGCAGGGATGGGATGAGGAGGAATGGTTTTCAGCTAAAAGAGGGGAGACTGAGATGAGATCTTAGGAGTAAATGTTCTCCTGTGAGGGTGGGGAGACCCTGGCTCAGGTTGCCCAGAGGCTGCCCCATCCCTGGAGGGGTTCAAGGGCAAGTTGGATTGGGCTTGGAGCATCTGATCCAGTGGGAGGTGGCTCTGCCCACTGCAGGAGTTTGGAACTGGATGTACTTTAAGGTCCCTTCCAAACCAAACCATTCCATGATTCTAGAATGAGTTTATTTTCCCTTCTTCAACCATTTCAGGTTAGTACTGTGGGGTAGCCACGTTAATGAACCTTTGTGTCACTGACATTGCAAGAGTTCCAGACGCTGTTTCCCACCAAGCAGACGTAAAAACCGCAGCTACTGGACCCGTCAGACACCACCAACCACCAGTCAGAAGCCGACTGCATTGGGTAGCTGTTAAAAGGATATTTCCATCTTCAACCGCATTGTAATCAAACCCGGTCAAGCACCCAACTCTGGAGAAGAATTGCCACACTGGCCCCACCAATTGCGCAAAAGTGCATCAGGGAACTCAGACGCCTTCAACCACCCAGGCTGATCAGCCCCGCTACCATTACACAACACCATCACGTTCTTCTCCATTGTTAGCTCACAGTATCACACATTTCCTAAAAGTCCGTGGGAAGGAGCAGCTAGGGGGAACGCTTCACCAAAACACAAACTGTTTCCGCTTCGGATCGTTCATGCTGGAAATGCTGACACCCTTCACCATGACAGCACAGCTACAAAGGGTTTGTCAACCCTCCTTCACCATGTTAAATAATAACTGAACTCTATGCTAATTCACCTTCCTCCTGTCTGCATTCCCTTCCGATTTCCTGTAGCTACAAATATGATAATCAGGAGAACAAAGACATTAGCACAGCAACTCAGAAGCCAGTAAATGGAATTAAGAATTCCTAACTCCAAAAGAAGAAAGAACCAACAGGGCAGGGAAGGCTGCAGGACTCCCTCAAGCCTGTGTGGAGAAGATATTAAAAAAGAATAGTGAAAAATTGCACCTCTGAGTAAGTTTCTCCTCATGGACAACACAACCACTTCCAAGAGGGCTGTTCTCAAACCCACCCAATCTACCTTTAATTCCCACTTCCTCCTAAGCCTCTCTGGACAGCAGCTCCTGGCACTCCATCAGTCCCCTTTTATCCCAGTTTCTTTTTATAAATCCAAGGTCAGGTTTCCTCTCCCATCTCATGTGATGTGCTGGACTGAAGTTCTGCCAGAGTGGTGGCTTCACTCCACCACCAAACCCCATCTGTGCCACAAACCAGATTCTTCCACAGCCCCATTCTGGGTGGTTTTTTTTTTTTTCTCATGAAATAAAGCCAGGGGGCAAACACCAACTTTCAAGGCCAGGCTGGATGGAGCTTTGAGCAGCCAAATCCAGTGGGAGGTGTCCCTGCCCATGGCAGGAGGTTGGAACTGGATGGGCTTTATGGTCCCCTTCAGCCCAAAACATTCCATGATTTTATGATGATTTAGGAAACATGTTTTCCCTTCCTCGCTCAGGAGGCAGGTGGGATGAGGCTGTGCTGGAACCCACCCCCTTATTTGTGCAAAGGCTGCTGCTTGCAGCCAGGTGATGACCAGAGGGGCTGACAGCAGGGGTGGAACTGGATGGGCTTTGAGATCCCTTCCACAGAATCATAGAACAACCAGGTTGGAAGAGACCCATCGGATCACTGAGTCCAACCATTCCCATCTAACACTAAACCATGTCCCTCAGGACCTCATCTACCCATCCCTTAAACACCTCCAGGGAAGGGGAATCAACCACCTCCCTGGGCAGCCTATTCCAATGCCCAATGACCCTCTGTGTGAAAAACTTTCTCCTAATCTCCAGCCTAAATCTCCCCTGGCGGAGCTTGAGGCCATTCCCTCTAGTCCTGTCCCCTGTCCCTTGGGAGAAGAGGTACTTCTGGTTGGGGTTTCAGCCCGAACCATTCTGTGATTTTATGTTCCAGGCTTCTCGACCTGCGCTTCTCCCACCGCCTCCTGCCGCGGAGCACAGACCAGGCTGCGGAAGCCAAACCAGCGCCGTGCAAACCCTTCTTGGGAGTCGCTCTCAACCCTTTCCCAAGAGGCTTTTCCTCCTGGAGGAGCACCCAAAGCCCTGCCTGGGGTGGCCGGTGTCACCCCCTCCAGCTGCAGCCACGACCCCAACTCCCTGACACGACTCTGTGCTTCCCCAGCGCTGCCGACCCCCCTCCCCGGCAACAGACCCTGTGGGATGGGGGGGCCCGGGGGGCGATACCCGCCTCCCTCACCTCCTCCTCGCTCTCGCTGCGGAAGCAGAGACAGGCCGCCCGCTTCTTGTAGCCGTCCCCGTCGTAGGTGCGCGTCTGGTTGGACTTGAGCTTCATCATCCTCCGCTGGCAGGGGCGGCGGGGCCTGCAGGGGGGGGAAGGACGGCGGGGGCGGAGAGGGCGGGGGGCCGCCTCCCCGCCACAGTCTCTCTCTCTCTGTCTCCTCTCTGTGTCCCCGCGAGGCCCACTACGCGCTGCCGCCTTTCGCCCGCCTCATCCCTCCCTTCACTTCCAGCCGCTCCGCCGCCGCTCCGGCCACCGCCAACGACGACGACCGCGACGCCATCTTGGGGCACGTAACGCAAACGGCGTAAGAGCCGCCGCCTCCCCCGCACCGCACCTCCCCGCGCCTAACGCCGCTCGGCGCCCGCCACGCCAACGGCGTAAGGCGCCTTCCAGAATCCCTCCTC